>NW_010584029.1:204853-234722 GCF_000705375.1 Tinamus guttatus | reverse complement strand
TGACCATCAGAGCAAAAAATAAGTGTGTCTAGCTCTCTTAGTTTTGTTTCTTTCTTTGTGAGCAATAGCTAGGGTGGCTGTTTCATTTTATTTAATTCCAAAATAATGCAACTTCTCATTTAATTCTTTCAATTTGTACCCAGTGGTGAAATATCCTCTTTTCCCACTTCAGATATTTTTACAAGCAAAATCTGTAAGTATTTTAGTGTCACATGAGGTGATGCATTCACCTAAATAATCCCAAAACAGGAGTGTTTTGTACACTAGTGTTTTGTCACTGAACTTTGCCTCATTATTCCAGAAAAGTGGTTTTCATTGATGCATAGAGTCTGAGCTAACATACCCCCATAGTTCATTCTAATATCAGTTCTTCCTTCCTCCAAACTGTACAGAACTTTGGCACCTGTTCATTAAATGCAATGAGAGAATTAGAAATTGAAGATCAAGAATTAGAAATTACTGTGTAGCTGGATAATCACCCTATACTAAGGTTTTAATTATTAACAAGGCCAGTAAATGGCTGGTGGGTTTTTTGTTTGTTGTTTTTGTTTGTTTGTTTTCTTTAATAAATCTCAGTAATTTCTTAACACAATTTCTAGCGTATCTGTTGCCAGTCTCATCTTTAATTGATCATGCAGTGAGCACAGTTGTTGCTTAAAACAGCTACAGGTGGCAGAAGGTGACCTGTTATCTCTTCGTTGGTGTGACTAGAATTTGCACTGCTGAACTACAGAATTCCCATTGTAACTTCTCCTGTTCTAACCAAATAAGTCTCAAGTCTTTTTCCCTTCTTGGCTTCACCTTGGAGAAGTTCATAAAGGAGACTCTAGACTAAACCTGTCATTTGAATATGAACAGTTTTATAAACAGTGGCTTTTCTCCAAGTAAGATGGGTCTGAAGGTGGACATAACATACTAAAATCTAATAGATTGACCTGTGCCCTACAGCACCTGTTTGTGTGCTCTAAGCAATGCACATAGTGGGTCAATTGCACCTTTTTATTAAAGAATAAGTTTTCTTGCATTTACCCTGTAGTGTAGGAGCAGGCATGAAGGAGTTCTTTTTAATCATCTAATAAATGTATATCCTTCTTTATTTTACAGTAATTTGCTTATATCTCTGTATTATGAGACCTAATTCCTTTTACGTACCTGTCTGTAGGCAGAAGGTGGGAAATGTTCTTTTTGTACATGTTGGAAACAGTTGTTTATGTAAGAAAGCTCTGGTGCTGTATCTGTTCAGTTGTAAAAAAAGTTTTGTGTTTTAGCCAGTCTAGATAACTACAGATACATGCTGCAGACACACGCAAGGAAGGTGGTGATAGTTGCCCATAGAGTGTATTCCTGGATGCAATTCAGCAGTTGCCTGTGTTGCGCAGACTTACCTGGATTCCTGTGGGACTTGAAATAATCATCCCTTCTAGAGTGCTCAGAGACACCCAGCTGGCCCTGCAGCCATCAAATGTTTTTTGGCTAACTGACTGCTATCAAATGTTTTTGCATCTCTTGATGCTTTCGGTGTTATCTAGCTTATCTCCGCAGTTATTCAGGGACTGAAGACTTAGCAGTAGGCCTATATTATGCATATAAATACTATACCTCATAATCCTTCAATCAACACGTTATTCCTTGAGCTTGTTTGGAGGTTCTCGCAGGGGAGCGCAGCTACCGTGTACCCTTGACCGATGAACGGTACGTCTCTATCGGGGAAGGTCGTCCTCTTCGACCGAGCACGCAGCTTCGGGAGGGACGCACGTGGAGCGGTGAGGGAGGAAGGGGACACCCGCCTAGCCAGCCAGATCAGCCGAATCGACCCTGGTGATCAATGGGATGACAGATGTCGCAGCCAGATCGCCCTCACATCCAATTCCCATTCTAGTCATGAAGAAGTTGAGGTGTTAAGATCACTGTTTTCAAAAATTGCATGGCAGTTTCAACAAATTACTGCCAGAAACAAAACACAAGGGTACTGTAAGCATTAGACCCGTATTTTTCTCTTCAACTACAGGATCTGTACATCTGGATACGTAAATGCACAAAGGACAAAGTATTGTTGCCAGATAATTCTATGTTTTGGTTCTCTAAAGACAAGTAGTCCTTGATGTTCTGTGGTAGTTGGGGAGTATTTGAGTGATCGGATCTCCTTAGCTTTGAAATTTTTTGGACAGGTTCAGAGAAGCATTTGGCTGGCATTTTTCTCTTCCTAATATTTGGTAGAGATTCAAAAATAGTAAGTGAGATCACTATGAAAAGAGTCAGTTTGTGATAAAGAACTTCTTGACTTTCTAATCCTGTGAGTAGTCCATCCTAATACTGGTTGCATGGATCTGTCTGGACTTCAAGGTCTTGGGCTGCCATTTTGGGAGGTAAGGAGTTAGTTGGGGATGGAAAGGCTGGAGTTTGTATTCTTTCTGCTCTATCACCCCTTGCTATCTTCATGGATCTGACACTCTGTTTATCTGACAGTGCACTCAGTACTGCTTCGCCAGGGAAAATTGCACAAAACAAGGCCAGTGCATCAGCATTTTCATTGTGTATTGAGCTGAGCCTCCCTTCACATGGTCACATCCCCTTTTTAATCTGGGATTCCATGTCCCTTTCCCAGTCCAGCCTGTTTCTGTGGTGTCTATTGCTGGTCTCCCGAGCTTCTGTTTCTGTGATTTGAGTGTTTTTTTGTGTGGCTGAGTGTTAAGACCTACAGGACTTTTGGAAGTGGCGTTGTTTGGGGTTTAGGCAATACTTGATTTAGGGCTAGTGGTTTGTGACAGACTGAGGTGATGGCTGCGTTCAAGTTGGATTTCCTCCCAGAGATGATGGTGGACCATTGCTCCTTGAATGCTAGCCCTGTGTAAGTATTTTCTGTCCTTGCATCAAATTTTGAAATTATGTTGATGGTTGGAATTGAAGTGTTTGCTGTCTTGATGAATCCCCCCTTAAAAGGGGAAAAAGAAAGGAGTAGGAGAATTTGCGATGTGTTTTCTTGAAGAAATGCTGGTGGGCATTGAGAGCTGATGTTGGTTTCCGGACAGGGCAGAAAAAAGTACTGTTCTGTCAGTTAATTTAGGGGAGGAGGTTATATGAGGGAGTACAGCTGTTTGTCAGTACTGTGTATGCTACAGGTGCTAGTGCTGTGAAATCAGTGGTTGAATCCACTGTTGGGAGAACAGTTCTACTTCTTCCTTCTTGATGACTTTTAATCTGGATTAAAACTATTACAGTTAGGGAAAAAAAATCCTTGAAATACTGCTGGGGTCAGGCTAAAAATCACTCAGTTAACAGGAGCCACCCTATACTCTTGAAGCTGCCCATGGGAGAGAAGGCAGTGCTGTGAGTTACTGCTGGAGGAGGGTAAATGATTTCCAGTTGCTCATCATTCCTATGAAAAAGTGAGTAGTTTAGCTCTTTGTAGAAGGTATTGTTTGCTTCGATGTTTGGGGTGATGCTGGCTCTTTCTGAGGGGGAAGGTCAGGAGGAGTGAATGATTTATGATGATTTCCCTCACCTGTCTAGTAGGAAGCCTTGGGTGTTCTGAGGTCCCTTTGTGGAGCTTGAGAATTACAGCATTCTTTCTGGCAGCTACTCTAACAGCAGCATGTTGAGGGAGAAGAGGGAGGAAAAAAATCTGCAGATTTGGTCAAAAACAGAATTTTGACCAAAAAAATTATGATTTTTAAATTTCCTAGTTTGGGGAAATCTTAATATCAGGGAAGAATTTGATTGCAAGTGGGCGATGGGAGGAGCACTGTTTCCTATAACCTGCAGCTAATTAGCCAGCCATTCAGTAAAACATTTTGAAGAAAAACAGCAAAGAGAGCAAACTGACTAGTCTGGAAGAAGGCTGCCTGTACCTTTTAACAAAGAGTTTGGGCAGGGAGGCAGATCATTCCGTAGCTGCTGATCCCCTCCCATGTCCCTTCTAGATTATGCAGGGGTTGTCAGCAGTTTTATCAAACCAATCACTCTTGCTGCAGTAGGACGTTGTTGCGGACAGTCTCCCACAAAGGCTGCTCCTGTGGGATATCAGGCTTTGGCTACTGATAACAAGACCTTGCGCTGCACTTGGCAAACAGCAAGGAGTCAATACAGGCAGCAGCGTATGGCTGACAGCTTGTTGTGTAGAGCAGGACGTAGCCAGTTTTGTTAAGAGGCTGTAAATTGTTGGTGTTGCTTAATGTGGTGCCTTGAATCTCTGTGCTCAAAACTCCAGTATTGCTGCAGTCTTAAGAAATAACTCTTCTCTGATAGCACTGAACTGTTACTCAATGCAATTCTCTCTGACTAAATAGATCATCCAAGCCCAGCCTGCTCCAGTTCTGCCATAACCTGAGCCTATTTTTGCAAAATACTTACCGTAAACCTTACATGGGACTCCTCACCTCTTCATCTGGGCTCTCTGTTCCAAGATGGATCTTCAACCTGGGAAACGGTTGCATATGGTCACATTTAAGCAAAAAATACTTTTTATCTTTTTTTTTTTTTTTTTTACACTGTATGAATACCCCTTATTAATGACTTAGGAGTGGTCTGCAAGTAGACGTGAGTTTAGCTTCCTTTTTTGTTTTGCTTTCTTCATCTGTAAAATTTCATGTGGTTGACCTGAACCTCACAACAGATTTATGTCCTGAATCTTAAATGGTGACTGCATTCTAAGAGCAAACAGAAGTTCAGCTGTGCAGTGAATGTGAGTGATGTTGCTGAATGTTTTCCAATATGTGCGACTCTGAAGGTGTGAGAGTCCCTTTTCACGTGTGTGTATATATACACACATGTGCGTGCATGTATATATTAATGAACATATATACAACATACACACACACACACAATCTCTCTTTGTGTTTCTACAATGATCCTTGTAGCTGCAAAAGCATGTTGAATCTCTGGAAAGATAACAGAAATTTCTTGTTGCTTTTTATAGCTCAAAGAAAATGAATGGCACACTGGATCACCCAGACCAACCGGATCTAGATGCTATCAAAATGTTTGTGGGTCAGGTCCCACGGAGCTGGTGTGAGAAGGATCTAAGAGAACTCTTTGAACAGTATGGTGCTGTCTATGAAATCAATGTCTTGCGGGATAGGAGTCAAAACCCTCCTCAAAGCAAAGGTGAGAATTTCTTATGTGAGACTTAAGTTTTTGACTTCTTTCACACAGTTATGTTCTTCCTTGTTTGTTTATTCAGCCATCCCTTTCTCTTGGAGCTCTGTGCACCCAGGTGTGCCTGCAAGCCCTGACTTTACAGTCTGGAACTGTTTGTGTCTAAATATAGTTGTCCTTGGACTGTGACTCAGTTGTTAAACCGAGTTGACTTTTTGGGAGACCAGAAGTAACTGCAGTGCTTGAAGAGTGTAGATTATAAAAGCTAAGAGGAACATTTTATGAACATTGTTTTGCTTCAGAGCATCATTATGATGCTGTGGCATGTTACAGTGTTACTGAAATGTAACGTTTTAGACAAGATACAAAAAGTTCTTGGACATTTGTGTTTTCTCAGGTATTTATAAAATGACTTATGAGAAGGGGGATTTGTTGTGAGATGCTCTCCAAGTTTACAGCTGATCAGCGTGTCTGTTTCAATTTCTACTGTTTCAAAGTTTGTTTGTTTGTTTTCTTTTAAGTTAAAATGTGAATTTGAGGAAAAACTAAGGTGGCACAGATTAATCATTAATTATTAGGGAATAATTGCTGCTGGTCAGTGTCAAAAAAGTCATTGTCTTAGACTTTGAAGCTTAAGTAAACAACAAACAAGGAGCAATGAGGTTTTGAAGTTCATGCCTAGGCTGTAGAGTTATATCCTGGTTTAAAATTAGTAAAGCAGATTACATTAACCTGCACTTCAGCATGCACTCTGACTAACGCAATTCCTGTCCAAGTCCCTAAGACTTATTAAATAGGTGAGTAAAGGGCGTTTAAGCAAAGAAATAGGATGGAAATGGTGATGGATAAGACCTGAGCCATGAATACTGTGACACATATTGTCCAGCCTCTGTGAAGAGAGAGGGAGGAGGTATCTGGGAGCTGAAAGAACGTGCCCTCTGCTGACTTGCAGTTCTGCACTGGCACCATAAGAAAACAAAGTCTTGTCTTCAGCATGTTAGCAGCAAAAGAGAGTTTAAGGTTGGGGCTTGCTTGTGTACATCATGACTGTATTAACTGTACTCGGTTTTGAAGACAAGTGCTTTATATAATGAACCAAGAATTTTCAGTCAGGTGCCATTCTTATTTTCAAAATAAGTCATTCGAGAATTGTTGGAGTGCAACCCTTTGCATGTCAAAGACCATCCAGAGGAGACCAGAAGCTGTTTCCAGCATTCGGACCAAAGGAGACAATGTTACTGACCAAAAGTAGGAAAAAAATAATACTGACCAGCTGTGTTCTGGTTGTCATTACTGGCTGGGCAATTGTAGAGTCAGTATGAGAAGAGATGAGTAAAAAAATCATTTTCAAAACATACTAGCTGGCAAGAGGTTTGAACCATCACACAGGGCAGCAAAATACTGTTCTTATTTATAGAAGAGATGATAGCTTTAGCCAGGAATTGTTTGGCAGATACATCATTAAAGCATACAATCATTTAGATACATTTGAGTTGTTGCCTCAAGTCTGAATAAACCCCATTTTATTACTTATCTTACCAGGAATCTTTTTGTAAACAGTCACAATCAGTAATACCCACCTATTTACATGCCTGCCAGATATTTTGCATGAGGGGGGTAGAAGTGGGACTTATAATTTCTGTACAAAACAGCAAGATACATAGTGTTCTTTCTTGGCTAGCATTTTGTTTCAATTGCAGGGTGCTGTTTTGTTACGTTTTATACCCGTAAAGCTGCACTAGAAGCACAGAATGCTCTTCACAACATGAAGATCCTCCCAGGGGTAAGAGAAAAGGCGTATTTTTCTTCACCTCTCTGACTTGGTTTTCTGAGCCCTGGCACCACGATGTATAAACATATATTATCTCACTCTCTGAAGCTGTGTTTTAAGAGAGCAGTCTGAAAGAGCAAGGTTATGAGATTTAAATCTTAGAAGAATTTTGGAGTGCATGCGGGAATAATACTGTAATTAAATGGGTGGTGTGGCTCCTATGATAATAGTTTCTGGGCAGGAAAGATGGCATATTATTAGGAAGTACACAAGAAAAGTGCTCTTTCTTCTTCCAGAAATGTATGTGGTGTCACATATGGCATTCTCTAGAACATCCTCTCTTGCTCACCACTAGTCTTGTGGGATGTATTTCATAAAGTATAAAGTGAATGCGCTTAGGATTAAATGCTCTCTTTGTATTCCAGATGCACCATCCTATCCAGATGAAACCAGCTGATAGTGAAAAAAATAATGGTAAGCCTTATTACAGTCTGAGTTTTGTGGCATGATGGCAGGGAAACTTCAGGATTTTCCTTTTTTTGAACAGCTTCCAGTAGAAGTCTTCATGAATTGCAGAATTGATTAACAAAAAAATTAGTACAGCAGGTAGTGTAAGTGATGTCTCTAAAATTCTATGAGTCTGCATCTCCTGTTGCTCATGGCAAAACTATCATGCCAGTTGGAGAAACATCCGGTGAAATCTTGTTTCTACGTACTGAGGTGGGTTAAATTTGTTGGGCTTTTTTTTTTTTTTTTTTTTTTTTTTAAATGCTTTGCCAGTTTGAAGCAAGGCCTGTTGCAGCTTCAGTGGGACTCAAAACATCATCTTCTAATATACAAGGGTGAAAGAGTTCTAAATATTCTTCTAGAGAAAAAACTGTGAATATACTTATGTACATCAGGTGGATTAAGATGTTTCACATGTACCACTGCAAATATTGATTTATATGTGTATTTCCTTGATGATTTGTGTGTGTGTATATATGTACATAAGTTATACACATACATGTGTGCACACAAGAAAGTGTATATTGTTGCCTACATCCTTGTGATTTAAGTCTTGTCAACTGAAATAGTGTGAAATTTTCGTCTTCAATCTCATAGACAATGCAGTGGATAAGTTGATTTCTCTGCCTTCCCCTATCCTTTGCACAGAATAGAAGACTTTCTCCCTTGAAGCTTCAAGCTGTGCAATGTCCTTTATCATACTATGCTTTATTTTGTGTTGAATATTGTATTTGCAAACTGCTTATATTCTCAAATGCTATTGTGGATACTTTGCTCCATCTCTTTAAAAATAGATGTTTCAGATAGTGATTGGCATTTTTAATCAAGTAAAATGAGAGGTATAAAGTTCTGCTCTGGGTTTGAATTTATCTCACTCCCTCTAATTGACATCTAACTGACAACAGTAACCAATAACTGACAACTTAGGAGAAATGCTTGTGTCTGGACTGTTTATTTTAAAGTAGTCCACACACTGAAAGGTGTTCTTCTGCACTTAGAGATAAGATCCAGTAGCACAAGCTGTCCATCGTTCTGATTCGAGGTGTCATTTTCATGCTCTTACTACAGATTAGAATGGATGAATATGAAGCGGAACTAAAACAGTCGCTGTTGCTTCCACTGTTGAGACAGAATCATGAGGAAATAGGCAGAACTAAGTTTAAGTGATTGGATGAAGAGGGTAATCTAAAGGGCTAGACAGAAGCCTTCTGCAGGTAACTTGCTTGTTTAGATATAGGAAAGGTGTGTTGACAGTCTAAAGACAAAAGAGACAGAGGAGAAAGGATGAAAGTAGCCTAGTAAAATGCATACAACTCCTCTCTCCTACCAGGAGGAATGGACAGTAGAAGGCGAGGGAAGTGCTGCATCTCTCTGATACAGTTTTTTGTTTTCTTACATACTTGCAGTTCACAGGCTTGTGAGGAAGACAGTTTTACCTAAATATATGTATAAAACACCTTGCAGGCTTACTGAAGTATCTCATACATTCTATAAAATGGAAAAGATTTAACTCCTGGGAATCTAATTTTGGCAAGTCCCTACTCTAAATACAAGGGAAATAATCCTACAGTTGTCAAAGACGACATTTTGACAAAACGAGGTTCATAAGTTGTCTTCAGTTTTTTCCCCATTGCCTCATTAGCAATGCTATTTTGTGGCAGCTTTGCCTTACTAAAGTGTATCACTTTTATTTTTTTCATTATTTCAGCTATTAGAAAAAACACGGTAAAGCTGAAAAGGGTCTACAATACAAGGAAAACCATGATCCGAGTTCTGCCTTGATGCAAGTGCTTCTTTGTTAGTAATACTCTTATCTTTTGATTTCTTAGCAGTAGAAGATAGGAAATTGTTTATTGGAATGATATCCAAGAAGTGCAATGAAAATGATATCCGAGTGATGTTCTCCTCCTTTGGACAGATTGAAGAATGCAGAATATTACGGGGCCCAGATGGTCTCAGCCGAGGTAAGCATGAAGCCCTTCTGACTGTTCAAAATTCTCCGTGCTCTCCTCTGGCAGTTGCTGTTTGCAGCCCAAGGTAGCATTTCAGCTGTTGCTGTGATTTCTCCACCCACCCTCTATTCCCCTCAAGCATTTGCATTTCTTTGTCTCAATAGTTGGGAATATAACGAGTGACTCGTTTGGTGGTTTTCTTGTTTTCTTTCTTTTCTCAGGTTGTGCATTTGTGACTTTTACAACAAGAGCCATGGCACAAACAGCAATCAAAGCAATGCACCAAGCACAAACCATGGAGGTAAATTAAGTTAGTGAGTGGGAGGAAAAGGTGTAATGGGTCAGGCAGTCACTGTGGAGTTTAGGAGACTAGGGAGCAGGGAGGAGGAAAAGTGTAATGGAATACTCTCTACAAGTATTCCCTCTGAACCTCTTGCGTTTGCTCTGCTCCTATCTTTAGAGTTCAAGATAGAAACTTGATCTGCAGAGAAAATACTAAAATAAAAATAAGCATTAAAAGTAAAAGAGACGTAGAATCCTTTAGAAATTTAGTGTTGTTTGGATAGATGAGAATATCAAATGTATATTATCTGAGCATATGTAGGGGGAAAAATTATTGTAGTCTTTTGTAGTCTAGAAAAATTATTGGGTCTTAATGCAGTATTTCTGCAACTGCCAGAGGGATAGCAAGGTGGTAACTGTGTGAACTACTATTTGCAGGGTTGCTCTTCTCCCATTGTGGTAAAATTTGCTGACACACAGAAGGACAAAGAGCAGAAACGAATTGCTCAGCAACTCCAGCAACAGATGCAACAGATCAGTGCTGCCTCTGTATGGGGAAACCTGGCTGGTCTGAACACACTTGGACCCCAGTACTTAGCAGTGAGTTTCTAACTTTGATTCTTTTAATATCTTTAGGGATTATGGTGTTTGATTGTCATATAGTGTTTAATGTGTTCGTTCTCGGAAGGCTTTTGGTAGAGAGGCGCAGGGTTCTTAATCCCCATTTTGTGGTTGGGTAGGCTGAATCACAAAGAAATAAAGTTATGTACTAACAGTGACTCAGGATGTGTCTGACAGTGAAGTTTTTAACCCCAGTCCGTGAAGCCCTGCACACAGAAACATATTTTCCTTGTCTTCAGTAAAATGACTTTGTGCTGTGAACATTTTCCTCGTATATTGTGGCATCTGTATTTATTCAGTAATTCTTAAATGCCCTTTCGTGTCCATCTGATGACACAGCTTTTGTTTTCCTCTTCCATATTTCCTTTTCCAGCATTTATTTTTCTCATCCTCTTCCAGTGAGACCTAGTACATTATTTGGTGCTGTGTAAATAGAAAAGGAGGTCAGGTGTAAGTGCCAAGCAGCTCACAATGTACAGTAAAGATACAGGAAATACAGAGAAATTACTCTGTAGCAAAAGTGACTTGATAGGGGTCTGCTGTTTGTCATTGCCTTGAGTTGGTTTTGCTTGGTCTCTGAAGAGGGGACTTTTCATAAACTATTTTCTCTGACTCACAAGGATTGTCAGGGTGACTGTGAGACCTGTTCTCATGTGACATCAAGATTTGGGGAACAGAAAAGAAAAAAATGGCCTCATTCTTGCTATGACATACTGCTGGAATGGAGGCAATCCTTCTTTCATTGGAATTTCTTTGTAGCAACAACTAGTTAATGGAGAAAGGAATGGGAAATCCCTCTAAATAGCCTGTTAGCTGAGGTTTATTATTTCCCTCCTGTGGTTGCTGTGCTCTTGTGCTTGAGGGCTGCTGAGGGAATCCCCTCACGCAGCAGCTCTTCGGTTTTGGTATGGCATCTGGCAGCTTTCCTGTGCTAGTAACAGCAGCTGTAAAGTCTGGCTTGAGGTAGTGTGTTCTTAGTGATGGCTCTCCTGGCTGGGGTGCTTTGAAGGGGATTCTTACTCACTGCTGGTTCTGGTGTTTTTTGTCTTGGTGCACTAAATACTAACTTCCCTGAGGCTTGTGCACTGATCACACCGAATGGGGAAAGCTTTCCTTGGGCTCTCGCTTTGGTCTCCTGGTGTGCTGCATGTGCAGTGTGGAGCACCCTATGGTGGTGATGCTCTGGCTGCAGCGTGTGGGGAGTTCTCTCCATCCTCTGCTACGGCGTGGTGCATGGGCAGCGGGAACTCCTGTGTGACGGCGCTCTGGCTGTGGTGTGATGCAGTTTCTCCCAGAAGCGGAGCCAGCCCTCACTCTCACTCTTGTTTTGTTTTTTGGTGTAATGTCTAGCTTTATTTGCAGCTCCTTCAGCAGACAGCAGCTGCTTCATCTGGGAACCTGAACACATTGAGCAGCCTCCACCCAATGGGAGGTGAGTTAATTTCCAGCAGAAGACAGATTCAGTGCCAAAGTCAAAAGGAACAGGGTAGAGGATGTAGTAAAAATGCTGAGACGTTAACCCTAGTTGTAGTAAGTACTCCCGATTTATGTACTCCCTTGGAATGACACAGTTCTCTGCTACAAGTGTGAATGTTTCTTCTTAACCTTAGTTAATCATTGTCCCCAAGGTAAGTTGTGGTATGCTGTTAATCTTCCCTAGCTCTGGTATTTGTTCAAACAGTTACAGATTTGAAACACTGTATTTTGAAATAAACACCTTGGTACCTATATTTCAGTGATCATAGCTTCTTTAGGTTTCCTGTTTGAAAATATTTTTTGTTAAATGGCTTAAAGCTGGAAATGCAGTGTTGCAAGGGAAGTGAATTAGTCCTTCTTTCAGGATATTTCCTGAATTTGTGTTGCATGATTGATTGCAATATTGCTAGAAGGAGGGACATACTGATTTAATTGATCGAACATATGAACCAAATTCCTTGCTATAGAATGCTTGTCAGAATATTCATCAAGTATAGCAGATGAAAATAATATAAGCGAAGACATCTGGAGTAAGTTGAACTTAGATCTTTTAGGGATGTGGAGATAGCACATTCTATCTTAAGTTTCTAAACTGTGGCTACAAATTATTGTCCCTTCTGTCTGTGAAACCCATATTAGTAACCCCATTCCCTGTATTCTGCAGTCTTATCTGCAGGGAAAAACACCTCTAATTATGGTTTTAATGCTGATTTTTTTAAGCTTTTAAAATTGCCTCTAGAAATACAGAGTAGTTCAAGATATTACATGCTGCATCTGCAAAGAAGTTAATTTAAAACTGCTATGAAAGTAATGTCTCTTGTGTATCTGACTTGTGTTTGTATGCCCATCAGTAACAGCTAAAACCTTTTGAAGTGTTATGTTCTTTGTTGTAAGAATTTGTATTTACATTTGAGGTTAATTCTAACCAATGTCTCTTAGGTTTTATCTTTTCTTCATGTTAGACCTCTACAGAGTTCTCAGGTCTAAGTCTCTTAGTAGAAGCAAACTTTAAAAAAATGTATTTTACTATCCTGTTTTCTATGTGGTAGTAATCTTTATAGATTTTTCTAATGAACATGATGCTTTTTCCCCCTCGCTTCGATTTTAAAGCAGCAATAAAGGAGAAAAAAATAGCATTTTTTGTATGATTTTTGATTTTTGTTTTTGTGGGGTTTTATTAGTGCAATAAGGATCTTGGGGTCTAGAGGTTGCATATAAAGCTTTCTGAGTTGTTCTGTCTTCATTGCTTAAGGAATATCATAAAAATCGAGAACCCCGTTGTGTGTGTGTGTGTATATAGCAAATTGAAATGAGAGTCTTTCATGGTGCTTTGAAATAATTATTCAAAGTCCAGATCTTCACCAAAAACATTACAGCTTAAAAGTGTCATTAATATCTCAGCTAAGATATTTCTTTCCCAAAATTCATAGAAAGAAATCTCTCTATCAGACTTAACAGACAACATTTAATTTTGACCCTATTTGAAAGCAGATGGGAAAACAATGTGATGAAAAGAGGACAGGTGCAGTGTACACATGCCAAACTGCTTCAGAAAGGAAGCAAGCTGCTCTATCCTTCAGTAGCTCCAACTCTTGAGGAGCTCTAACCCTCTATAGCACAATAAAAACCACAAACCTTTCCTGTTTTAACTTCATGCTGTTCTTTGTGTTACAGTAGCACATTGAGAATCTAAATAGTCACAATCCTCTTGTTTGAGACATTAAATTCTGTTTAAGAAACGGATCCTGCCACAAAGAGAAAATAATTATAAAACACAACAAATTAAATACTTAGAAATTATTGAGCAGATAGTTTATATTGCATTGGATCATTGTCCATTTACATTTTCCTGTTATCCATTTACCCACTTTATTTCCAAACAGAGAATTGAATCACTTGGAATGTGTGCTTTGTTACTAGGTACTTCCTGAGCATCCAAAAGAGGGGTAGATGCCACACCTACCTTTGGTGGTTGTTCCATTAATGGTGATTGAAATTAAATCCAAAATCAAGTCTGTGGGGGGAAAAATACTAGGGATTGGCTGAATTTAGATGAGAAGAGGAGAAGCTGTTAGAATAAGCAAAGGTAGAGACACAAGATGGAAGTAAGGAGAAAGGAGGAGAGGCAGAACAGGAGGAATGGAGCTAGCTTACTGAAGGATGGGTAAAACACAAATGTCTTGAGAAGCATATCAGTATTGGACAATCTAGGGCAAACTGCTTTCTCTGTATTCACTGAATGGTTTATTTGAAAATCGTCACTCAAAATGAAGATGAGACAGATGAGTATATTATCATCTAGAAGTTCATTAACACTGGAACATCTTCCCAGACTTAGCATCTTACTTATAACTAAGAATTTTTTTGAGAGGAAAAGCACTGCTTGGAAATTGTTTTCTGGAGTCTGAATCTGGAATCATGAGTATTTGCAAGAGATTGCTATGTGGAACTGTCAAGAACTAGTATTGAAGCCTTTATTTTTATTTTTTTATGTTCATCTCTATACTGACTGATGGCCTTATGATGTGCTGAGGTTGCTGGATCTGATGAGCCTTCTCGCTGCCTTCTTCCCTGTGTTGCAGGCCTGAACGCGATGCAGTTACAGAACCTGGCTGCTCTCGCAGCTGCAGCGAGCGCGGCGCAGAACACGCCGAGCGGCACCGCTGCGCTCACCTCCTCCAGCAGCCCCCTGAGCGTGCTCACCAGCTCAGGTAAGAGGCCTGCGCCTTCTGCTGCCTTGGGAGTCCTTCCGTTGGTTGGTTGGTTGGTTTTCTTTCTTCAGGCCATGTGTGTTATCCAGAGAGGCTAGGTTTTCTAAACGAGCTCCTCTTGATAACTTATTGTAAAACAGGCTCATTAAACACAACAAATAGGAGAGGAATGCTTTTTGCAGTGTGTTGGAGGAATACAGAACCAGAATAATAGGTTATAAAGAAGAAAAGCTGCTTAGAAACCCTTATATCACAAGATCGGGAATTAAACTGTGAGTGTTTTGCCCAGCTTTGTACTTGACAAATCCCTGAGAGAGAGCTCAAGGAGTCTTGTTAATGGAGTTTTCTCCATTTGGAAAAATAAAAAAATGTGGCCTGTGATCCTTAAAGTTAAAAAATCCAAAAGTTATCCTGTATTTACAACCTTCTGCTGCTTTCTCTTGGAGAAAGCATGAACATGGATGTAATTGCGAATTCCCCCCATGTTTCCTCAAGTAGTAGCAGAGCTGATATGGTCAGGTTACTTTAGCTATGACTGGCCTTTAGAGCCAAAATTCCCTTGTTGGCTCCATCCTCCACTGAGTTCAGATGCCTCGCACATGCTCCAGAAGACAGAGCCAGACTCTCCCCAGAAGTGCACAGCAAAAGGCAACAGTCACAAGTTGCAACAGTGAAAATTCTGCCTGGATATAAAGGAAAATAATTAATGATGAGTCATGAATACAGGAACCAGGTATCCAGAGGGGCTGCGCAATCAGTCAGCTGGACAAAGCCGAGAACAGCTGGATGTGGCTTTGAAGTTAACTCTGCTTTGAGCGGACAGTTGGAATAGGTGATCCTCAGAAATTGCGCTGTGATTTTATGATTCTTTGGGATTGGTTGGTCTCTGTGAATTTTGTCTTCTGAGAATGTCCCACAGCATTTTGCAGGTTTTGTTCCCAGACTTGTCTTGGGTTTCTGTTACCTGTTTAATCACACTGACTGGCAGGGAGCTAGGTGGTGGGGAACAGTGGTCCATTTTCAAGGACCATCTGTTCTCAATCTAAGCAAGTTTATGATAACCTGTCATGACAGTAAATGAGTCTTGAGTGAATATCCTAGAGAGCTGTAATAGTTTACCCTTCGCAGTCTTTCTTCAATCTGAAGCAGTCACTACTGTATTACTCTTAGGCTAAAAAAAATATGTGCTATCTTCAAAGAGAAGAGATTAGCTTTGTTCAAGAGAAAGGAGGAAAAAAAGAAGAAATTCTGGAGGATATGTGGTCTGTATGATCTATCACAATCAGAAGGTTTTAGGGTTTTTCATTAGAGATGAATGTGTTCGACCTTTTAAAAACTATACCTAAATTAAGGGTGAGGGGGGGCCTCAATGACTATGGGCAACACTTTGGGTTCATAATATCTCTTCCTATTATTCATTATAAATCATTGTAGCTCCTCACTCTGCACAATCTATTTATTATCTGTTGCGAAAGCAAACTGGAGGTTGATTATGTGTGTGTTCACGCTGTGTGTGTTCACACAGAAGAATGCTGTTAGACTTCACACTAGCCAGAGCATCCATGCTGAACCATACTTAGATCTCAAAAGAAAAATCAATATATAGCCGTTCAGTGCCATGTAAATGACTTGTCTAAGCAGGACACATGGCAACATCCACTGTGATAACCTCTTAGACCTAACTGCAGATGAGATGACTACTGGCTTGACAATTCTATCCATCTGTCATCCAAATGTTCACCTGATGCTTATTTTGACATGTATCCCAGACTGTCCTCAAATTACATAGCAGGTGGAAAAATCCAGACCATCCCTAGGAACACTTGAATTCTTTCATCCGCACTGATAATCTTTTGTCTGTTGGGGAGCTTGCTTGGAAGGTCACACAGTACAGGCTCTGTGGACTGGACCCAGGATACCCATCAGGATTGTTGAACTCAGAGGTGTTAAGTATCCTTGTTGTGCTGTCTTCCTGCACATTTCAGGTCTTTTTTTTTTTTGATTTTTTTTTTGATTTTTCACATGCAGGGGATGGTTTCTAACATAGAACAACATGAAGCAAAATCAAAATTCCTTCAGCTGTCAAATCTTCCCTTTGGAAATTAACAGTTTACTGCTGCATTCACCTAAGGGTAATCCATATTATAGACACTATGATTTTAGCAGATAATCTTTCATTTAAACTGCTGATTTGTGAATTGGACATTCAAAAATGATATTATGAAAGTTTTTCAGGACTGGAGCACCTTGGAAGCCATCTTTTTCATTTGAACATCAACAATTGTCTTCTCCAGAGCAAGATCACGTGTGTGGAAATGCTCATTCTTCTTTTTCCCCTTTTCCTTTTTCCTCCTTTTAGAGGCAACCATCAAAGCAGGGTCCAACAAAGACTAGATAATTTTAGTGACCATAGAGTGTCTTCAGCAATATTGTTTTTAGTGATGTTTGATTCTTTCTTACTGGAACTACTACTAGTACAGTTTTGTCAGGTTAATTGCCTGAATTTTAATGCTCTTTACTTCATTGCTTGGATGCTTGATGATTGAGTTAGAACAGACTTATTCTTCCCAGACAAGCATCAGGAAAATCCCTTAATCTGTTTGCCTCAAAAAGTTCATAGTTAATATCCCTGTCCTAGTTTCATCATCTTTTCCAGATCTTCTTTCCTATTTAGTAAAAAATTTTGAAAGCCCCCTGTTCTTTCAGTGTTGGAGTTCATTCACCGGCTATTTTGGCCATACATCCTCAAAATAAGGATGATCTTGCTTCTTTTGTTGATCATTAAGATAGCTCCTGTTACGAGCAGTGCCTTTCAGTGGAAACTTTAAATCTAGCCAATTTCCTTCTGACTGGAAAGCCCTTTGAGCTGATGATTGCAATGCCTTCTGATCTCCTCTTTCACGATGGCAGTATCCCCAATAGCTGGCCCTTCAGCCAAAAAGGTAGGGAAGATGACAACACAGTGAAACTGTGATTTCTGATTCCTATTTATCCTGAGAGATGAATCGTTTTAACTTTTTCTTTTGTATATGCTGTGCTTCCTCTGTAGAAGTAATAATGTTTTCCTTGATTCTTATACCATCATCTTATATCATCAGAGAGTGCAAAACCCTTTATAAGAATTCTTATTAATTCTTTATGTTCACAGTAGAAAGGGTAAAGAACATTTTGGTCATCTTGCAGATGTTTCACACTGGGGTATAATCTAATAGTGATCCTTTGTTTCCTAAGGGTCTGTTCAGCTATAATTCAAATTAACAGTGATTTCTTAATGTGCTGTTCCAATAGCTGACCTTTGTACAGTGGCCATTGGGGTCCATTCGTGTGTTTGCTCTCTGCTGCCTTTTCACTTTAGAATACTATTTATTCTTTTGAGTTTTCCCTTGTCTGACAGAAATTGAGAGAGAAGAGCATGTTCTGCCCTTTTTATTATTGCATATGAGAGGACGAGGTCTTGGAGCATGATTTTACATACACAGCTTGAATGAGCATAATCAGTGTTAGGTTTGGACTCTTGCTTTTGACAATGTACCCCCCTTAGGGAACATGTGCATAAAGGTCTGTGTCTTGTGGAAGTACCATGACAAGATAAATCACTAGATAGAAATCAACAGATATTTCTAAGAAAATGTAAGTTTAATAGCAAGCGAAAAAAAAAGTGAAACAATGCTAAAAATTAGGAGGTAAGAGGAAGATACGTATAAACTCAGTGTTTTCCATTACTGTTACTGTGTGCTGGGTGGGGTGATTTTTTTTTTTCTTTTTTTAGCTAAAAGAATATACTAGAACTATGAGAACTGTTGAATTCCTTCCCCATTAAGAGCAACTAAATGGCCAGCAAAATAGATTGGTGACACAGAAGGGTAGATATAATGGAAGCTTATAAATATATTAGTGATGTGATAAAGATAAATAGGTGGGGTGATTTTTTTTTTTTTTTTAAGCTAAAAGAATATACTAGAACTACGAGAACTGTTGAATTCCTTCCCCATTAAGAGCAACTAAATGGCCAGCAAAATAGATTGGTGACACAGAAGGGTAGATATAATGGAAGCTTATAAATATATTAGTGATGTGATAAAGATAAATAGGGAAAAATTAGTCACTGAATTTTCCAAGACAAGAACTCCAGGATATCAAATGAGGTTTTCAGCTGACAGGTGAAAATGTGAATGCAAAAAATGTTTCTTCACCTATAATGTGTGTTTAAATCTTAAATTTCAATGCCACAAAATATAGGAGAGCCAAAAGTTTGAGGACTTCAAATGTTCTGAAATTTGTGAATGAAAATCATAAGCAAAGACTTAAATATGAAGTTGTTTTCCTCAGCTGGAGAAGCCTGGAGGCACAGGTTGTTGGAAGCTGTGAGAGTTTGCCTACAAAGCGTTGCTTTGCCACTGCGCTGTGTCTGTGCTCTGCCATTATGCACTGCCTCTAGTCACCCTAAGAAATGGGATACCGAGTTAGGTGAACTTCTGCCTGACTCATTTGTATGTACATATAATAAAGAAAGCAAGCCATGCAGTGTTAAGTTTTCTTTATATTTTCAGGACATATACATGTTTTCCTTAAACACATTTCTGATCAAGTTAGCTACACTATAATACCTGTGTGTTCAGTTTCTTTGTAGTGGTATACATGAACTGATACAGAATTATGACCCTTTTAAAGTAGGCAAGAAATATATTTTCTCTGTCTTTGTTTTGTAGCCTTGGCTTCATTTTTCTGCCTCTACCACTGCCTTTTTGAAATAGTGTTTTGTCTGTCTCAAATGAAGTGTCAGTTTGCATTATGCAGCTTAGCAATGAGCTGTTGCAGAAACAAATCATATTCTAAAATTGAGGTGACTGTGCCATGCTGGGTTTTATTCAGGCCAACTGTGCTATTTTTTTTTTTTAACTTACAGAATAGATGGTAACTAGTCCTCTGCATTTTAGATTTAATGTGCTACAGGTAGTAACACAGGAAGTGTTTCCTTTTTCCTCAGCATCTTGAAATGTATATCTGGATGCTGTCTTTCAGTTTCTGCCTTGTTAGAGTTGTCTACAGTTTTTCCCAGGGGAGATTTGTCACTTCCTCAGTCAGCACAAAAGCTGCAGCACTGTTTGAAGTGTAGTTCTCTGGGTTCTCACGCAGCTTTCGTTGGCTACAAGGTTTTACTTTGCCCTCACTTGGCAAGTGTGCATTATTTCACTTAAATAGTTACTATATTCCTCTCCAGCCAAGATTTTGTATAACGTCTGTGAGGTGATGAGGATGTAGTGCATGCAAATCTGGGTGAAAAATGTGGGAAATTCTTTTCAAAGTTTTGATGGGTATACAAAGTGTACTGAGTATTACAAAAACAAGAAGGAAACAGCAAATGCCTGAACTTGATTCTTATGTTACCGCCGGTCAGACAGAGAAGGTCCTCCAGAAAGTTGGCTATAAGATTCCCCAATACCAGTAATTTTCAGTGTCTTTTAATTTGTAGAATCACTAAAAGTTTTTCTAGTGTAGAATCACTATGGTTTTTCTATTACTAGAAGACCTACATCTGCTGTAATTATTTACTATTACCAAACTTACCATTACTGCTTATTTACTATTACCAAACTTTTAAGTGGTAATCTATGATAAAAATTATCATGTCAATAATCTTTGTGGTGACCTAAACTTGAACCTGTTACGTTTGATAATACCAGCTTGGCAAGCTTTAGTCTCTTGATTTTGGTGTCTGTTCATCTAGAACTCACTCACTCTTGTAAAATTTGTCAGGCCAAATAAACTGTTAGTCTGCTTAGCTTAGTGAATAACACGGCTGAGGATGTGTGTGTCACAGTCGATAGAGAATAGACTTTGTATTTTGGATATGTGTTCCAAGACTTTTCTGGACCCTAGCCCTGACTGCTGCAGCAGGATTTTTATAGTGAAAAATTATTTCATGCGTCAGAACAACCTAGGCATCTGCTGCTCCTGCTCTGTCAGTATGGAAAAACCATATGCTAAGTTTGACTGGGGCTTTCTTTAGTGTCTCTACTGTCTGTTTCATTTTTTTTTCACTTTGTGTGATGTTTCAAGGAGAGATGTTAATATCTAGCAATTCTTATTTCACTTTAGTCAGCAGGAAACAGGCATTGCTGCTGATCATTTTATGTTGAGGAACAAAGTTTAGCATATATTGATTGAATGTTAGGTGTCTTACTCTTTATTAAATTGTAAATTTTTGTTTGAAAACACAGGAAAGGGTTAAATAAGTGATCGATGAGGTTTTGGGTTTGGGATTTTTCGACATGAATTATACTCTGCCTTGGTCTGATCAGTGCTAGCTTTTTCTATAGGAATTATTTTATGAGGAAGCTTACTGTCAAGACCAAGAAACATTGTTTGAGGTTTAATTATCTTATTTTAATAGCAGGTTCTTCACCTAGCTCCAGTAGCAGCTCTTCTGTTAACCCAATGGCTTCTCTTGGAGCATTGCAAACACTGGCAGGGGCTACTGCAGGCCTCAATGTTAGCTCTCTAGCAGGTAAGCTGTGTGTTTTGGTGAGTAGAGGAAATAGCAGCTTAGTGTTTCTGAAGCTGTGCTAATTCAGCCTTTTCCTGCTCTCTGCCTCTTTAACTCTTAGTATTCTGCATTATTGTATCTGGCTCAGTGGCAAGTAGTCCATCATCTTTATTTTCTCTTTCCCGTACAGGAATGGCAGCATTAAATGGAGGCCTTGGCAGTAGCGGTCTCTCCAATGGGACAGGTAGCACAATGGAAGCCCTCACACAGGCCTATTCCGGAATCCAGCAATACGCTGCCGCCGCGCTGCCCACGCTCTATAATCAGAGTCTCTTAACACAGCAGAGTATTGGTGCAGCAGGAAGTCAAAAAGAAGGTAGGCAGCAAGTTGTGCAAGCTGCTTCAGAGAGGTAGCCCAAACCTTGCAGCCACTTTATCTGCAGAGCATAATTTAACATTCTAGAGTCTCAGAAGATAAAGGAGGAAGATCTTTATGGTTCCTTTGTTAAGAGCTATCCAAAGAAGATGTTAGGTTTGTCCTTGAATTGTCTTGCCTTAAATACTTAGTAATAGTACCCCCTCTGCGTCCTCCGAGGAGAGTGTGGGTCTTCAGTCTAACAAATCCCATTGTCAGGGAATTAGTTGTGTTTTTCTTAATTCAGTTTTCCTGGTATTTTTGAATTTGAACACTGTGTCTTTCCTCATGTCCTTAACGCTGATCTTTTTTGCTCCTTTGATTAGCGTGTAAAATAACAAAGAGCATGAGGATAGATTTTTTAAACAGAACAATTAGAGAAAAAATAGAGCAAGGGATTAAACCAAGAGAATATAGATAGTATGGCTACTTGTAGTTTATTGGGATTTTAGTCACTTTTTGCAACAGTCGTTTTTTGTTTGTCAGCCTCTGGGCCTCAGGCTTTTTACTTGGCCTTTCTTACAGCAGAGATCTGCAAGCATGTTTTTATATACTATGGAAATTACAGGCAAAAGATGCTGGAAGAAGAACTAGAATTATTTGAATGGTCAGTCCCAGTAACAGATCACGCTGACTCATTCTGGAATCAAGTATGCTGCAGAAGTGTCCACAGCACAGGTGTTTTCTGTGGAAGATTCAGTTGGCTTGAATGGTTCTTTCACCTCTTTTGTGAAGTAGGCCAATGTTACCCATGCTTTCTTCTGGACTTACATTTCTACTTATTGTTCGCAGGTCCAGAGGGAGCCAATCTGTTCATCTACCATCTCCCCCAGGAGTTTGGAGACCAGGATCTGCTGCAGATGTTCATGCCATTTGGAAATGTCGTCTCTGCCAAGGTTTTCATTGACAAGCAGACCAATTTAAGCAAGTGTTTTGGTATGTTGGGACTAATCATTACCTGTAGAAGGGAATGCACGGTAGAAACCAGGTTAGCTGGAAATTAGAAGTTGAAGTTTCTCTTTGTGTGTGGGGGAAAATATTTGAAGTTCATAGGGAGAGACAAGGGACAGTAATGACAACTATGTGTTTACTTTTCTGAAATACTTTTAACTATTTTGTTTGCTTAATTTAAGAAGTTCTACATTTTAAGACCACAACATTAAGTGATGTCATCTACACTGGTGTGTGTGACTCACTGAGTTTTCCCATCCTGTTATCTACTGTGCTCTGTTTGCAAATTGGGCCTCGCTGCAGTGCGTGCCTTTGGAATCTGTGGCTTGTTTTTGTTAGTAATCTCTTTTCCAGTTTTTTGTTACATCTAGCTGTTACATACTGAATCTTTCTTCATATACTTTTTTTTAAAAAGCTATCTAGCTGTTACATACTGAATCTTTCTTCATATACTTTAAAAAAAAAAAAAACTCTTCCAGTAATAAAGTGTATTTTCCTCCTGCTTATGTGAATTTCCCCTTAATTTTATATTATTCTGCCTCACTATACCATTAGGTATACTAGGTAATTCACCATGATTGGTGTTTGCAAACTGTAATCTTGATATAGTTTTTCCTCTGCCTCTTTCTACCTTTTCAATAATTATTTATGTTGATATGCATATTACTTGCATTTATTATAATCATTGTGAATTATTTCTATTTATACTTTTATATTAGATGTATAATACAATAGGGAGCACTTACCTCTGATTCTGTAAATGCTCAAAAGGCAATCTTTAAAGCTTCCTTCTAGTTTTTGAAGTCTTTGTCATTTAAATAAAATAATTTCAGCTGTTGTTTGCTACCCATTTGATGTTGCATTTCTCATCCTAATTTTGCTTTGCTTAGCATGTATTGGATTGGAAGCAGGTAACAGAGCAGGAAATGTATTCTAAAATTGAAAATCAGCCTGTCACTCTTGTTATTATCCAATTAGATTATTTTCAGTTAACTTCTTAAGTTTGTGTTGCCACAACAGCTTGAATAGTAGAAGTAGAATGGAATGAAAGATTTGTGTGTTTGTTTTCCCCTCTTTGAAACCCCAGGGAGAGCAGATGTGTCACTTTTGGAGTTCAGTAAGGTCTTATGCTAGGGGAGATTTTCTGTGATGGAGGTCAGCCTTTTTTCCATGGTAGCGTTGTGTCTACTTAATATCTTGTATCTTCTAGTATTGGGTAATCAAAACATGCTGAACATGCTATCAAGCTGTCTTTTAAAAGACAAAATACTGAGGAATGTATACGGAATGAGCTCTGTAGGCAGCGATAACTCCAGGTGATGGCTGCTATCTAAGATAGGTTTCTTCAAAACCTGGAAGATGACCTTTCCCTGGAAGGAAATATAGAATGAAATATAGCCTACATTTCCGGTCGTGAGTAGCCATTATGGAGAACTGTGCTATAATTTTATATCTTCTTTTCCTAGGTTTTGTGAGTTACGACAATCCCGTCTCTGCACAGGCTGCCATTCAGTCAATGAACGGCTTTCAGATTGGCATGAAGCGTCTGAAAGTTCAGCTGAAGCGCTCCAAGAACGACAGCAAGCCATACTGAGCGCCCTCCCCTCCGGGACTGGAGTGAGAAGGATCTTCTGGTAAGTTGGGGAGGAGCGCGCTTAGTGATTCGAAGCCCTAAGGCTGTGTTTTTGCAGTCCTGGAAGCTGATCCATGCCGTTCTATCTGGCACATCTTCCCCTGAAGACTCGGCTGCAACCTCTGCTGGGAATCCTGCTTCGGATGGAGGACAAGTTTGTGCTTTTGTTTCCAGTGTTTTACTTTGGAGTTTAGGTGCCATATCGCTGAGGTTTTTTTTCCCTTATTTAAAGTTTGCTGTGTTTGTAACCAGTGTGTGTTGAGAAGGACCAATGCCAGCTCCTTGGGGGTGAAGAGGTAAGGTAAAGGGGAGCAGCAGAAACCAACACCACACTGCCTTGGGGTGGAGAGGAGAAGGGGAAGCAGAAATAACGCTGAACAGCTAATGAAAACAAGGATGATGAGAAAGGAGACCCGAGTCCATCCAAGTCTGGCTGAGCAAGGAACAGACTCCACATAGCCTTTGTCATGCCCCACTCGTTGAAGCTTCCTTATTTCTATGCCTTTGTGGGGGTTTAATAATTCATCTCTAAGCAGGACATAGGCTAGAAGGGTGAACACATTTATGAGTTAAAGGAAAACTGCAGTTTTTGGGTTTTGTTTTTTGTTTGTTTTTTTTTGCGCTGTATAAAGTGATGTTTATGTAGCACTGTGAACATATGCAGCACTTTCATAAAGTAAGTAATGTCTCAGCCCAGAAAATTTCACTGCCATTTACTGTTGAATATTAGTGAGATGCAGTGAATTGCTCTGTGCTTAGGGAAAATTATCCCTGTATAGTTCAGCTAGGTATTGTAGAAAACTTTAGACAGCTTCATCTGGAGGGATGGATACAAATAGGGCTGGAAACAAGAAACTGCAGAACCCTGACAATCAAGGAATATTTTTTGCTATATATTTTTCCTGAGATTTTCTCAAATTCCCCCTATCTGTGGAGTAATGTCCTTCTGCAGAGCATTACTTTGAATTCATTCTGATGAGCATAAGACTGTTCCTCTATTGAAATGACTGTTAAATATACACAAAGCCAAGTGTTTACCCTAAAACAACTCTTTGAGACTCCTGCTTCATACATGTTCACATGACAGTTGCTTTTTCAGTATTACTCTGTTTGTTTGTTAATTATTTAAAATAATAATAATAATAATTTGTGGAGTGGTTTAGTATTTAGGTATTAAACTGCAGTTTTCCTTTAAGGTGATGTGTGCCAGTGCAAAACAGGAATAACCCAGGAGCTGTTGAACCATAGCAGAGCACTGAGCCATCCAGTCTTATTCTGCCTTTTGGCATCAGCTGTTATCTTTTATATTGAAGAAAAAAAATCAACACAACCCTCCAGTGAATATATGCTTTTTTTTTGCACACTTATGAAATGCTAATGTGTTGCCAAGGGCCTTGTTATACACTGGTTTTGGGGGACTCAAAGGATTTTTGACACTCTGGCCTGAGTCGTTTGAAGAAGTGAGAGTAGAGTCCCATGTTATAACCACCAAAATCCACCTCTGTCTGAAGAGGAAGTTTACAATTTATGTATTTTTTGACAGAAGTTCTATTTACCTCATATTTTCTCTATTTCCTTGTTTCCTTTATATTCCCAGCTTGTGATGCTGTTTCCTAGGGCACCAGATAACACTGCAGTCTGGGAGCCAGCTGCTAAATGAGTGTGGGGTCGGACTTGGGGTTTGGGCTTTCTGTCCTGCTCCAGCAGGAGGAGCACTGAATTCATCAAACCTGAAATCATGTTCAGAATATGGGTGCCCATGTGCAAGAGGTTCTGCTGCAGTCCATTGGGAATGTCAGGCATTGGCACGGACTGAGTTTCCTGGGATCTCCAACCTTCAAAGTACAAGGCCTGACCAGACTATTCAAGAAAAATCCTTTTTCTTGTTAAACAGCTAAACAGTTAGTTGAAATCAATCTGTCTCTCTTTTTTTTTTTTTTTATGGCAGAAAGGTCAAATAAATCTATTAGTGCTCAGATCATCCTTTGGTGGAAATGGTTGAAAGGCCAGACTGCCAAATGTCCCATTTATGCTGGCATGTGGTACCCTTCCGTGTTATTTATTTGGATCTCTCTAGAAACATAAGCATACACTTAAGTGAACCATGTACACTTGAATTCTGCACAATGGGAGAGATGTGTCCTGGTTTTCTGAGAAGAGAGTGTTGGAGTGTGAAGGCCTCCAGGGTGATGATGGGATTTTTTTATAAATAATATACTTTTCAAGAAAAAAAAAAAAAAAAGGAGGAAAAAAAAAAAACATGGTTGGGAGCAGCTGCTCCAAGTGCAACCTGCTGTAACCAAGAATGTTGTTTCTATTTTTATAGAAGTTTTATACAGCTCCAGGATGGAGAATATTTATTACCTAAATTATTTCACTGGAAAAAAAAAAGCCAGGGTTTTGTAGAATCCTGACTGTGATTGTTTTACACACATAATGATGTGCATGATTGAAACTACTGATTTTCAGTGGCCTGTTTGCAGCCCTACAACTGCTAATGGGGAAGATTAACGCTGTGAACCAGTGGAGGAGAGCACTGTGCTCTGGGGTCTCTACAGTCACTCTTACCTTCTTTGCACCCTACCCACTGTACTATCCAAGACCTTTGTCCTGTTTTTCTTGTAACCTGGTGCTCTGGCCTCTTCAGTAGTTATTTCAGTTGCCCTAAATTAGATATTTTAGCTCTTGTGTCCTGTAGCGTGTCCTCAGTACTGCAGCTTTTGGATCAAGCTTAGCATTGTTACAAATAGGTGTAACCCCTCTTGAGGGTAGGGGATGCACCCGTTTACATTGTGGCTCAGTTTGGTCAGTGATTCTTCACAAACATAATCACTGTAGACACCTAGTTTAGGCTAGCTCATGTGCCTTACTGGCATAACTATACTTTAAGTATTGCCAAAAAGAAGAAGAAAAAAAATATCTATGCAGGTTAAATTCTGAAAGGTGTGATCCTCAGATGGCTTTAATCAATGCTGTTGTGCTCTCTTCAGTAGAGCTGCATCAGTTCTCACCAGCTGAAGATTTGCCCTTTTTGTGTGTTTGTTTCAGATTTAAGCCCTTCCGCCCCCACTTTTTTTGTTGTTGTATCAATGTGTATGTTGCCAAAGGTAATAAATGTATCAAGTCTGTGACCAGGACAGATTTTTTTTTTTCTGATAATGCAACTGATCAGATAAAAATCAACATTTCTGTATCTGCTTGGTGGCTGTCACTGACTCCTCCCCTTGCCTTCCAGTTTTAAGGCAGGTTTCCTCCTCACTCATTGACAGGAAAGGCTGGGGGCCTGGGGGTTTTGTTTGGTTTCTAGATTTCTGACATGTTCTGTTTCAAGTACAAACCAGTCAGCTGTTTTGGGGCCTGATGGAGTAAACTTTCCAAAACATAGAAGCAGATTCTGAATTAGCAGCTGATGTGAAAGAATCCACTAAAATGCTCTGAGTAATGCTTAGAAATATCCAGAGGAGGAAATTATCTGCAGAACAAGAGTTTAAAAAAAAAAGTGAGATGCTAAAATACACTAGTAAGAATGGGATTGGAAGGAATGATTTTTGAAAAATGTAAGAAATTAAAGTAGCAAAAATATTTGGGACAAACTTGATACTCCCTGCAATACTTTAATGTTGGAAGCTATCGTTAGATAGGTGTCTTGGTTTCGACCTGTTCTTGTGTCAGATTTTATGGGTAGTAGGCTAAAGATAGGTGAGTTCAAGTAAACTGCAGAAGGATTTGGTTAAGTAGCCCCATGGGCAAAGTATTTTGTATGCCCAAAAACCAAAAAATCAGAATTTTCTGCAATAAAATCTAGTAGGATTTCTGATGAAATGATTCCATGGGTGCATCAGGAAATGCTTATGTGCTTGTGGAAGGAGGGGGAGATATTTGTCTGCTTAATAGATTTTTTTTTTCTCAAGACATTTGATTCTACTTGACATATTGTAATAAGATGGAAGAATTATGAACAATCAAAGTCTTAGCCTGATGCTGCTTAATATCGAGTAATGTAGCAAACTGACTCATAGATTCTTCAGCCCTGCAAATAACAAGCAATTTAAAAATAGGTGTCTCTATAGCTTAGTTTTGTTTTCTAGCACTGCAGAGCTTGCATTATAAGACAATGGTTTTGGTGGTCGTTAAAATTAAGCCTAAGCAGAATGAGAATTGTAACTTTTCAAAGGTATGTGAAACAATAGCAGTGCATGTATTTTTATATCTTAACAATAAGATATATTTGTTAGCTGTGGGCTCTATTACCTGGAAAATAGATGATTCAGAAAACTGCTTAGAAGAAAATATAATTTAGATAAAAATCTTTTTTCTTTATAGAAGTTATTTTGGAAGCCTGCCACCAAGACAGAATTAACTCAAGAATTTCTTCTTGCTAATAGTTGTGAGTTAGGGAAGGAAAGGGAAATAGAATTCATTTAGTTATGAAATTGTTCATAACTATTTAATTTGGAAACATCTAAAAGCAACTTGGACAAATCATGTTGTAAATGAAAGATGCAGTTGTATACAAGTCTCTCTGCTTTGAGAGCCTCCTGATGCAGACACTTAAAGTTAAGGATGTTTTGCATCACTGATCAGACGTATCACAAAGTGCAAAATATCGAATAAAGATGCAATGTGTTATTGCATATTTCTGAGAATAAAATGGGAACGCACTAAAATAACTTTCCCTAAGCTAATAAGCTTCTCACAGCCCTGCTATTGTAGGCCTGTCTGAAGATTGTTTTTGCTTTTCCAGAAGACTTTTAATGAAACTTGGTCTTCCCCTGAAATTGCTGCGTGACATGTTTGAAAAATATCAATAACTTCTAAACAAATCACACAAGAAATTCCTGTGGTGCATGTGGATGTCGCTTGATTTGTTGCTCTTTTTCTTATGCCTCTTAGTCCCTGTGATGAGTTTGCCTCTCATTTAGAGCTGAAACCTCACAGTTCTTCAGACTACCTAGAGCATTTCTGGCACTGTAGAAATAACTGAGTTGCATTGTACTCTGTTTGCTGGAGTTGACTGAAGCTCCATGTTAAGTCCTATCTCTAAATTGGAAACTCTGAAGAGTACATTCATCTCAGCAGCACTAGTAAGTTTGCAGGTTTAGTTGGCAACGTGCTTCTTGCTGTGAAACTAGAGTGCAACACCTGATATATTCTCAAGTACGCTATAAATGCTGTAAAATAGCATGAAAGTCTCATGTTTTTATTCAATTTTTAACTAGCAGCATTGAGAGGTGCTGAGGAAATAGGGCACCAAGCAGGATATTACGAAAAACTTAGATGAAATTTTCTCCCCCACCTCCCACGTCCTTCTTAAAATAAATAAACAATGTGCCTTCTGTTCTGTAGTTCAGAGGCTATGGGAAGGCAGCAGAGGTATTTATATTAATATAGAAATTATTTTTTAAAAAATCAACTCAAGAGGGCTTCAGGAAAAACACATCCTTTTATTCATGAAACTGGCAACAGTGACTGTAGAGCTTCTCAGAGCCCAGAATCCCCTCACAAAGCCAGGGAGCTGGGGGCTGTTGATACAAAAGGTTGGAAAGGAAAATCCTTGTGTAGGTCTAATGGTGTGAAAAGGGCTCAGCTAGGACAAGTCTTAACTTGCAGTCAAGTCTTAAGGAATCTTCTCTATTGTGTGGGGGTTTTGGTTCCACTTATTTGTCTTGTGTAATCTTTTTATTTTCCCTCCCCTTGTTTCAAACCATCCACTCCCAGTTTCCTGGGCTCCTAGGGAATAAGAGGGGGCTGTAGGTGAAAGAGAGAGCATGGATTTCCTGGGCCACCACTGCCTACGAACTTCCCATGATAGAAAGCAAGACAAGTCTCAGCCATCAAACCACCTGTGAATCCCTTGTGTCCTCTGTCTTGTCTCTCGTGGTCTTAATCTCTGTGGGCAAATGTTAGCCCTGGAGCCATATTTTCTTTCCTGGAGTTGGTCTCCTGGGGAAGGTGCTTGCCCTGCTCTT
>NW_010584029.1:188965-204839 GCF_000705375.1 Tinamus guttatus | reverse complement strand
ACGGGACAAGGTGAGCGCCCGCTAACCAGTGTGTCACGAGGCCGCGTGCGGAGAGGGAGCTCCAGGCCTCCGCTTCCATTTGGTTTCTGGCAGTTTGATGTTTACTTGGTGTCCTTCATGTACTTCGACTCTCACTTGTCCATCGTTGGCATGTGCTGCCCTTCCCTGTCGACTCCCTTCCCAAGGAGGTCTCATTGTGCGGTGCCCATCCTTGTTCTCTCTCTCCGTGTTTGGATGTACTGCTCTGTGTAACTCAGTGGGTCTCCCTCTTTCTGGTTTGTTTTTTTTCTAGATTCCTGCCGTTTGTTCATCGTTGTGCCTAAAGCATGTCGATGTGGCGTTCAAGTACATCGTCCAAATCCTTGTCTCTTCAGCTTCTCTGATGCTTGAACTCTCACCTTTGACCTTGTGTTGACCTTTGATGCTGATGTGTATTTTTATTATGTTTGTTTCTTTCTTTGTTTTTTGGGTTTTTTTGGTTTTTTTGTTGTTGTTTTTCTTTTTTTTTGTGCTGCCAAATTGGTTTTGCTAGAAAGACTGCTGAAGGGGAATATTTAAACTTGCATTTGAATATTAAAAAAAAATTCTATTTTTCTAGACCTTCGTAAGATAACCACTTGATTTTGTGAATCTGATTCTTTGTAATTGTCTTCGGAGCAGCCTTGCTAGCATACCTTGTGGAGTATTTGTATTTCTGTGAACATACAGCCAATCACTTTCTAGGCTTAGTTTTTCCTGTGTGCTTAGTTTTAACAAAAAAAAAAAAAAAAACACAGTTTTGAAGAAAAAGTCAATTATATGGTGTGACGCAATCTTTCAGGAGGCTTCCTAGTCACATTTTGCTGATCGGGTTTCTGTGCTTGAGGAGACAGCATGTATTTTTATGAGTTTAAACTCGTGACTTGAGTGGCATCAGCAGAAAACACTTGAACTACACTTCTGATTGTAGCTACATTTTTGCCCTGGCACTTACTGATTTTTTTTTTCTCCCCCTCTTCCCTGTGTGATTATCAGTCTGCAGTGAAAATTTGATCAAAGGTGGTGTTGTGTTTTGTTAAGCCCCAGCATGCTTGTTTTTTCGTAACTACAATCTCCTCAGCAAAATGTGATGGTTTTGTTTTACTCTTTCAGACTAAGATAGTGCCCAGAAATGTTTTGCATGTTTCCTGCTGTTTTCTTCACACCCTCGTATATATCGCCTTCACCTCTGTTTTCTATAGTTTGTGCAAAAACTGAGCAATTTAATGGGTTTCAAAGATATCCTTTTAAATTGGTGTTTTTGGTATAACAAATGTCCGAACAGAAGCCACCTGAGGGCATCTACCTGTGCACTTAGACTGTCTGCCTGACAGAGCACCTGGACCTTGCTCCATCTCTGGAGGTGCCCGGGGCTGGGTTGCACTGCTGCTGTGAGGGCAGTTTTCATGGAAAGGAATATCTGGGAAGCAGGAAAGTGGGGCAACTTCACAGTGTTTCTGTTTCCAGAACTCTCTGAAACCAGGGCTCCTTTGAAACACCCTTTACTCGTTACTTTATCAAGGTTGGGATGTGATTTTTGTGAAGTCCAGCCCCTGTTTAACATCATCAGTCAGACCTTGGTGGCAGGATCCTTGAAGACTCTAGGTCAGCTCTTGAAATAACATGTTTGGAATATCCTAGCGAAAGCGTTTGTAAACCTGGTCACAACTGCTGGCTCTTTCCCCAAGTGACAAGCACAATACAACAGCCTTGGAAGCTGTTACCTGAACAGGGTACCATCCCCAGCCCTCTCCTCAAGGGCCTTAGCTGGGGAATCTCTGCGGAGATTTTTAGGGCTTTTTTTCCTTTCTTTTTTCTTTTTTTTTCTTTCTTTTTTTTCTTTAGTTTTTAATTGGGTGATGAGCTAAGCAGTTTTCCTGCCTCACAGGAGGAACTAGAGCAGGTTGCCGCTTTCTGGGTGGCAGGCGTCCCCCTACCCCACGTGCGACCTGCACAGGTTGTGCCCGAGATGGAGCTTCTAGGTGGAGGCACCCGGACGAGCGTTTGCTGTGGTGAAGTGTCCATCACAGGGAGAAAGAAGTGAGCTAGTGTAGGTGCCTTAACAAGAGAAAATAGCGTGGAATGAAATCCCAGGGGAAAGGGATTCGCTGAGAAAATTAATGCGCTTTGATTGGGTGGAAATCTTACTTTTGTCCAGTGCTTGGGATAAAAAAGATGCTAAAGGATTTATTCTACTGCTGAGTCGGCTGAGGATACTATAATTCTCAATGGACACTGATTAGATTTGTGTAGACAGTCCTGTATCTGCTTATAAAGACAAAACATTTTTGGACAGGAGGCATATACCTGGGAGCGGAGTGCAGGGGCGGACGAGGAAAGGAGGATGGAGACTTGCTCCTTTGGGAGGTAGCGTTGTGGGCTGGCTGCTGTTAGTCCCACAGTCTGAATGCACAGGGCTCTGTGTCAGTGGGGGGCACCGATACCCTGCAGTGTGTTGAGTAACTGCCAGTACATTTCTGTACGTGCGCATTTGGTTCCATAAGGAACGTCGGGGAAACCTGTGGAAAAATATCTGAAGAAAACCAAAATGCCAAACGTTGGATGTTTCTTTCCTTTCTTCTTTCCTTTTCTTCCTTCGGTTGTTTTAATTGTTCTGTGGTGGTTTTAATGGATTTGAGACAGTGGAGCAGCAGCTGCCTTTCTGATTTTTGGCTGCTTTTTGTGAATAATTTAAAAAGAAAATTTACATTTTGGAGACAAACCTGTGGGCTTTTTTATTGGTACAAACATTGTATTTAACACTAGGGGTTTTGTACAGTTTTTTGCCTTTTCTACTAGAAAACAATGTAAAGTGATTCACAATGTGACGAGAAAACAAATTGCCACTATGACCAAATGTAGAGTCTGTTCTGCAGTAAACGGGATTTAATCAACTCGAAGTCGTGGTTCAGTCGTAGAAATGCTTTTCTTTACCTTGTTTGAGCTGTTCTTTTTTCTTGTTTTGATTTGCAAAACAAAATGTCTTTTTGTGTGAAATTGTGTTGTACTCTCTAGAGAATTACGGATTTTACTTTGATGGTTTAAAAAGCAGAGGAGCACGTGTTGCTTTTCTGAGCTGATCGCAGAGTTTGTGTAGTGGATTTAAAAAAGAAAAGATTTGTTACAAGTTTGGAACGAGCGAGTATGTGTTAAAGGAATTTTCTTCCTTTTGTGTGTGTGTTTCTTTTTTTTTTTTCCTTTTTGTCCCAAAGGGCAACTTAAAGCTGTTTTAATTGCACAGACACACCGACAACAAGTCATTTTGTATATGCCAAGTGTGGTACCTTCCTTTGTTTATTTGCTATTAAACTGTTTGAGAAGAGTCCTTGTGTGCTGTCTTTGTTTTACACTTGATGCTCTTTTTGGGCCTAGGAGTGGGAAGATGCACGGTGGGAGAACTGTTTTCCTGTTTGTTACCTGTGAGCGATTAAACTTTCCTGGGGCAAGGCCACTTGTTCCAGATGCACAAAATAGCCCTGGGTTTTCATCTCTACATGATTCGTTGCATTGGGGAGAAATGGAAAAGATTTTCAATTGCTTCTATTGGCCTTCAATTTGTATCATTTTATAAGCCTCCATTGGACAAGACATGGAGATATCGGACACCACAAATACACGATACCCTGGCGAGTGAAGGGTGGCCACATCCAATCTCACAGCCTGGGTGCTGGGAAGCCGCTTTCCTGTGGGCGCCCTGTGCGCCATGGAGCTTCAAGAACTGGTTAACTTTAGCATCCTACCGAAGTTGAGCTATATTTGAACGGTGCCAGCGTGGTGGTGCGTGGGGTTAGATGAGCACTCTTGGAGATAGCGGCTCATACCCTTCCTACGATCCTCATACCTTCCGCTGCCTCCTTACTTGGTCCCCATGCTGGGAGCAAGGCCAGTCTTGCTGAACCTACCTTGGTTTGTAGCATGAAAGTAACTGTATGTCCTAGTGCTCCTGGAAACACTGCCCTGGGAAACTGAGAAAAAGAAGTGGGATTTTTTTTTAAAAAAAAAAAAAAAAAAAGGACTTATCAGCTAAGGCTTTGTTAAAAGGCATCTGTTTTGCTCCCAGAACTAAGATGCATAATTTAAAATGATTTTTTTTAAAGATTAACATTTGGTATAGGCAATATATAATTCTTTTGGAAATTTGCCATGAGTTTGACATCAATATTGCCTGTCTCAGAGGGCAGGTACCGTGATGACCATGACTTAGCCACATTTCTAAATGATACAAAAATTCAAAAATGTTCCTCCTCCCTTTCTGCTGACTTGCAGCTCAGAGATAGCAAGTGTTTTCAGGGCAGCCATGTTTCTCCTCCATGTCCTTTTCTCCTCTTGTCTGTCATACTCTGTTTCACCCCATTACTTCCTACACAAGCGTGAACCGAGGGCGCTCGCCAGCCCCGGGCCTCGGCGGCGCGTTCCCCCGGGCCTCGGCGGTGCGTTCCCCCGGGCCGCGCGGCACTTGCGGGGCCGGGCCCTGACCCACCTGCTGTGCGGCATCGTGCCGGGATCCCTGAGCTAATTCGCAGCTGTCGAAGGGAGGCCGGAGAGGTTTCAGTTCATGCGAGTCTGGGGGGAAAGATGGAGAGAAACAGTTGAATCGGGAAAAGGGCTGTGTGGGATGGGAGGTTCTTGCTTGTGTGACAAAGCTGGCTGGGCTCATCTCATGTGATCTCCAAGCAGCAGCTGTGTCAGTTGTATGTTACGGAAGCTGATATGGGGGTCTCTGGGTAAATAGCTTTTTTTGTACTTTATGGAGAGGTTTTTTTTCTTTTTTTTTTTTTTCTTTTTTAAAGGGCTAATGCCACTCAGTCAGCTATTAAACTACAAGAGCCAGCCTATTAATTTCTGAAAATCATTGGCATTTCCCATGAGTTTTCAAATCTGTCAGCATCAACAGGAAATAGACAAACTTGTAGATTAAGTCCTAATGTTAAGGAGAAAACTTTTCTTCTTATATTGTTTTCCTCCTCCTCCTCCTCCTCCTCCCATTACTAGTTTTGACTCCAGGCTCTAATCTTTCTGACCTCACTGGTCTTCACGCAGCCAGGAGCGTCGCGAAGAGCAGAGGGGAGGACGAGTGCTCACAGGCAGAAAGGGGGTGTGATGACCCCCGTGACTTCTGATATTCCCCAGCTTGGTGTTTCGTGCGCCTTGCAGGCCAACTTATTGGCAGTATCTGGGAAGCAACTTGGCCATTTACTATAGAAGCCACCCTTGAATCTCGTATGGACTTGAGCTGCTCCCTTTGCTTCCCTCAGAGGCACAGGTGGTGCCTGGATGGCTCTATCCATTTATCCCTCCTTATTTATCGTACTGGCACATTCCATATGAGAGTGTGTTTCTCTTCTCTGTAAACCATCAATTTGAGTTCAATGATTCTCCTAGTCCTTATTTTCCTAGGATAAATTTTCATTGTAGTGGGTGAATGAGGTAGATTTCCTGTTTTCATAGGAAAAGAAAGTGCAACTCAAAAGGCAAGGATGTGCAGCCTGAGCAACAAGTGCATGGCAAAATTGATGGGCCAGTGTCTAGGTGAAGTGGTCCAAAACCATCAGGGTCAGTTTGTATTATTGATAGGTTACTTGTGGGCAGTAATTCTTCAAAGCAGTCTGCCCCGGTAGGGAATTCTGTGGTTTTGCTTCCCCTTTCTTGACTCCTTCATTGATTCTTTCATGTAGCAGACGCCAGTGGCTGCTGTCTCTGGCTTTCTAACCTCAGTTTCTCCAAATTCAGAGACCTGGTGGGTCCACCGTTATCACTGCCTTGTGTCAGTGAGGATCAGTGTCTCATGCTGTGCCCGTCCCACCGCCTGTCTCCAGAGGGATACGTCGCTGTCGCTGCAGCGAGGAGAGCCACCTCTTGCTCTACGTAACAACGTTAGGAGTAAGCAGAAATGATCTCTCTGCATTACCTGTTGCTAAGCTTTACCTGGTGGTTTCTGTTTCCAAAGTCTCAAAGTACAGAGAGTTTATGCTGAAACACCTTCTAGTGTATCACCTCTCTGAAAAATAATGCTAAATTAAGTAACATATCATAGATGGGGGATACAAGCTCTCAAAAGAGAGCAAGTCTGATCGTAGCAAGATTTTTTCTACCATTTTCTACCTTTTTTTTTCTACCATTTAAAAATCTCTTTTAGGGAAACTTTAGAAAAAATAAATGCATGGTCTCTCTGAAGAAAAAATAATGCTGAGAAGGTTATGGTTCCTTACTATTGTCTCTTGAAGCCTTCTGTTTTGTGAGGGATACTACCTAGGGAAGGCTCCCTTGGATCTGGGCCACCTTAAGCAGCCCTGATCCAGGCCGGGATGGTCCAGCCTGTGAAGTGATGATTCCATCAGCTGCTGTGCTTACTTGGGAAGAGCCCCCGCTGACTTCGGGTGCAAGGAGAGCTGTGCCTGGAGATGTGCTGCTTCTGCACGTGGGCCTGGTATTAAATCTGTGAATTGCTGCTGCTGTTCTCTAATAAGTTTTGGGTTCCTTTTTTTGCAGACCAATGTTCTGCCTTCTATTTCTGAAAAACATAAGGCTTCTGTGAGGCTTTTCTTTTCCCCTTCAACTTTACTGACTCACCTTGTAAAGGACAGAATGAATGTATAGGCTGTCAAGGCCCATTAAAAATGCAGCACATAAAGGAAGTATGAAACTGATTCCTGGAGGAACCAGTCTACCTTTTACTCTTTGAAAGATGTATAGACAAGTTTTAAAGGTATTTTCTTTTTGTACAGTCAGAAGATGAAGAAAGTTGTTGTTTTTGATCATTATTATAATTTGTCACAAAAGACCTGTAAGTTCGGAGTGCAGAATTTTGGCAATTCTTTGGACAACTCCTGTTGAAATTTCCCAGAGAAGGATCACAGCTGTCTGCTGAGCTCCTCAAGGGAGAGGCTGGATTTTGTGCCTGGCCGGGTGTTGGGCACATTCCTGCAGATTTAATGCTGCATGTATGCGTGTGCACGAGCATTAAATTCATTCTCCTTTTTAAGGCATGTGTTGCCCCCAGAGTTGCGATTTTAGGGGATGCTGCTGTGTGCCAGACTAGCCCATCATCACCACCAGGGCTTATTAAAGAGGGATTACTATGAGAGAGAGGCGAAAGAGGCAAGGGAGACATCCCTGTGCCTGCAGCGGTGTCTCTCCGGGCAGTATTTGTTAGCCGCGCAGTGGCGGGCCGGGCAGGCGGTTGGCTCGCCGTGACCTTGGGAGCCGGGGCGCCCGGCGCTGCTGCAGCCAATGCGGGGGAGCCCAGCACTGCTGCTCAGATTGAGTTTCACTCCAATCGCTGGCGATTTTTCTCTCTCGCTCCCTGTTGTGCTTTTCCTCTTTGTTTATGGGACTGGCGAGGCAGATGGGATCTTAGCGAGTGAGACACTTGCCTGCTGGATCTGGGGTTCTGTCTTCCGGGCTGAGCAACTTGCCCATTGCCTGCCACAGCTCCGGCACCCCGGCATGGCCGGGATTTTACAGCCCCAGGCCTTCTGAGCACACAACCTGCCCTCCTCCCTTAGGGCTTTTTACGTTGTGTTCTCCCTCAGGCACTCCTTTTTGTGCTCTCCTTAAAGGTTAGTGTATGAGGCTTTTTAATGCAGAAGAGAGATGGGTCAGGACCAGACAAAGCAGCAGATAGAGAAAGGACTTCATCTCTACCAGTCTAATCACACCGAGAAGGCCCTGCAAGTCTGGATGAGGGTTTTGGAGAAGTCCGCGGATCCTGCTGGCAGGTTTCGGGTTTTGGGTTGTCTCATCACTGCCCACGCAGAGATGGGCAGGTACAAAGACATGCTGAAGGTAAGGCGAGCGGGAGGAGCGCGGCGGCCGCGCGTCGCAACGCGAGAGCGGGGCTGGGGATGGCAGCTCAGGAAGACTTGCCCCGAGCTTGGTGCCTGTCACGGGCTCTCTGAATCGCTGCGGTGACCAACAGGCCCGGGCTGCAAGATGCACAGCGTGCTGCTTTGCAGTGGCCCGGCCCTTGGGGCTTCCCAGGTTATCCAGGTCCTTCCATCAATCGCGGGGACTGTCACTGATTTATTCCCCACCGCCACACGCACCGTCTGATCCAGCATCACAGAGAGATGTGAAAACAGGGCCTCTGTCCCAGTAAAAGATGTTTACAGCAAATACACTGCTGTAAAAGGGAATTTCAGGAATATTCTATGCTCGCAGGAATATTCTCTCATTGTTTTTGTTATGTCTTCGTATTGGGATGATTAAAAGGAGAAAGAGGGAAAAAGAAGGTGTTTTGCTTGTTTGTTTTGTTTTCTTTGAGAAACACGCACATTGCAAGAGGAGCATGACAGATGAGATCAAGGAGGGATTCGCAGTTGTCAGGACAGCATGCAAAAAAGGCAGATAAGGGGTTTGCTGAGAAGGTGCCAGAAAGAAGCTGGAGCTAAACTTCAAGAGTATGAAGATAAACATATTTGATTAAATAAAAAGAAGATGACGTGTGTATCTGAGAAGTGACAGGCTCCACATAGAGTAGCAGGAAGTGTTTGGGACGGTGACTCAAGAATCTGAGAGGCAGGACAACAAGATGTAATAGTTTTAAGAAACTCTCTCAGCTTGAAATAGGGTCTTACTTAAGCCTTGATATTCTTGTTCGGTGGTTTTCAGTTGCCTTTACTAAGTTGGTAATACTGCAGCACAAGAAAAAAAAAAAGCCACATCTTATATTGAAAGGCTGTCAGCACCTGCTTTTGGCACCTGGTGAGGGGCACGTCTTACTAGTAAACACATCTATGTCTCAAAGCCCCATCTTCAAAAGACATACTTGCAAGGAAGAAGAAAAAAGGAGTATCAATGGATTTGGAAAGCATTTGAAGAATCTGAGAGATGTGGGATGAGATGCTGTCACAGGAAAAAAAAAAAAAAGAGCAAGCTGATTCATGAAGAGAGAAGGTAAGACCTGACTACCTGAAGAAAAATCAGAAGGCTTCATGGGAACATGAAACGGGCAAAGGAAGGGGCCCTGTAGACCTAAACCCCCATTTGTCACCTGAGGAGAGAACAGGAAACGGGCTCAGAGTAGGTGAATTTCAACTCCTCCCAGTGTTGGGAAGGAAAAACGGCTTCAATGAACCTAAAGATTTTACAGTGTACAAGCAAGCAAGGAGGACAGCTTTAGCAGTAAGTCATTGGAGAGAAAATAAGAATTGGAGAGAGAGAAAAGGAGTCTGGGAACTAGAAGTATGAAGTTAACCACGATTTAAGAAGAGTTAGGGTGCTCAATCTCTTTTGGAAAGAACAATTACTTCACACCAAGGCAGGTGTCTGTGGCAACTGGGAAGTAATTAAGAACTTGTTTAAAAAATAAAAGGGAAGGGAATGTGAGGAAACATCAGCTAATACAAATCACCGAGTCCACATCACAGACTTCCTAAAGTGCTAAGAAAAAGGTGAAAAAAATATACTGAAGCACAAGCTGTTAGTTTTCTTTCAATTCTGTGAAAAATGCTCAAACTATGTGTGGTACCATTACACACACACACACAGACACAAAAAAAAAAAAAAAAAAAAAAAAAAAAAAAAAGGAAGGAATTGGTGACCCTGGGAATTGCTGTCAGTAAATGAAACTATTACCTCTGACAGATTTCTACACAAAGACAGTTGCTAAATATTTACCATCCCTACCGGTACTAATTCACCCTAGCAGTGCGCTTGGTTCATGACAAAACAGAGAAGAGCACCCCAGCCCAGAAGAGTTTGCAGCCCAAACAAAAAGACTTCAAATCATTTCAGAGAACAGGCTGCAGTGAGTCCCAATGGCTCTAGAGCAACAACCATCATGACAACTAATGGCAGTTTGGTGGTATGAAATTATTTGATGAAGCAGCTTACTTGTTATCACTTCTTTATTAAAGCACTGCTTCTATGTAATATTTTAAGAATTCTATTTAAAAATGGAATAAATTAAATTGAGCGTAAGAGGACAGAACTGGGCTGTGCTGAACATTTCCTGCCTCAAAATCTCTTTAGGGCCCTTCAACAGCTCTTTTTCTGCTAAGTGCCAACCCAGTTCAGCTTCCTTGCCCAAGAGGCTCTGTGTAAAGAGAGGGAGGTGTCTCCAGACCCCTTGGAAAGCACCAGGTAACTGCCCAGGGTGTGCTCTGCTCCTTAGCCCCTGCTGCTGGACTTCTGCACCCTGCTCAGAGCTGAGCCTCTTCTCCATGACTGTGCCCCTCTGGATGCTTGGGCCATGCCGAACTAAACTGTATGTTTTTATAAACACCTTATTTTCTACTTAAAGTTTGCAGTTGTACAGATTGACACAGCACGGGAGCTGGAAGACCCGGATTTCCTCACAGAGAGCTACCTAAACCTGGCTCGCAGCAATGAGAAGCTCTGTGAATTCCAGAAAACCATCTCGTACTGTAAGACGTGCCTCAACATGCAGGGCACCACCGTGAGCCTGCAGCTGAACGGCCAGGTGAGCCTCAGCATGGGCAACGCCTTCATGGGCCTCAGCGTCTTCCAGAAGGCTCTGGAGTGCTTTGAGAAAGCCTTGCGCTACGCGCACAACAACGACGACAAGATGCTCGAGTGTCGCGTCTGCTGCAGCCTCGGGAACTTCTACGCGCAGCTCAAGGTGCAGTAGCCCCATGGCCGGCGGGGTGGGAGGGCAACGGCCTCACAGGCGTGGGGAAGGTGGAGAATGAGCACCCAAGAGGAGGGCGCTCTCATTTTTGCCATCGCATGCAACTCAAGAACGGGTTTAGATTTTTTTCTTTTACATAATTTTAGGCCCTTATTGCAAAAAGGTGCTAAAAAACTGAAAATACGTTATGCTATTACTTACTGCAGGTTTACTGAGGCCATAATTTTCTCCCTATTTCCTGCCATGATGAATAAGCAGCCTCTGAGAGGTCCTGACTAAGCATGTAGAAAACATGAGGGCTCTGTGTAGATGCTCAAAGCAGAGATGATTCAAGAGCAGAGAACGTTTCAGTCTGTGGTTGTAGGGCAGACATCATCATTCCTGCCATGTAAAGCTTACAACATACTGCATGAAAGACAGTTGCTGTGTCATTGCCTCAGTGTCCCAGACACACTGAATAATATGAATTATGCATATGGCAATTCTTCCTTCCACAGTTGGATATTCATGTTAATGCTGAGACAAGGGCATGTGGAAGAAGGGCAGGTATTGAGAGGTGTACAGAAAGCTGCTAGAGGTTGCAGCATTACTACATGGAAAATATTCAGTGATCACCCACTTTTTGAGCTGCTCACTTCTGCTTTGGCTACTGTCTGTCTGCATTACAGGACTATGAGAAAGCCTTGTTCTTCCCGTGTAAAGCAGCTGAGCTGGTGAACGACTACGGGGCAGGCTGGAGCTTGAAGTACCGCGCGATGAGCCAGTACCACATGGCCGTGGCCTATGCGGGGGCGTTTGGCCGACGCCATGGACTGCTGGGAGGTAGCGGGCGCGGAGCCGGCAGCGCGCTCTGCACGGGGGGCTCGGGGCTGCCGGGAAGGGGGGACACGGCCTGCGCCCTCGAGCTCAGTGCCCTCTGCCTCCCAGGCCTAGAGCTACTGCTTTCAGGAGTCATCTCAGTAGTTTGGGCCTATAAATGCCCTCCGACTAGGGGCGTGCGAACAGGACTTTGCTTCCTCTGAGGAGGCTGTGGCATTTCTCTGGAGCTGACCCTTCCCTGGCTGCAGCACTTGCGCTTAACTGCCAGCCCCTCTTTGCCCGGGACCAGGAGCACGCTCCGTTACTGACCGCAGACGCTTTCCCGCAGGAGTCCATGAAGATCGCCCTGCAGCACGGCGACCGGCCCCTGCAGGCGCTGTGCCTGCTCTGCTTCGCCGACATCCACCGCAGCCGCAAGGACGTGCAGGTAGAGCCCCTTCCCGCCACGCGGCGCAGGGGAGGGCGAGCGCCTGTGAGGAGCAGGCCCTGGCAAAACGCGTTTTCCCCTCTGCCTCTGCAGACAGCCGTTCCTCGGTACGACTCCTCCATGAGCATCATGACAGAGATTGGGAATCGCCTGGGGCAGATCCAGGTGCTGCTAGGAGTCGCCAAATGCTGGATGATCCGGAAGGAGCTGGAGAAGGTCAGTTAGAAGCTGCTTCTACGGGAGCACTAGGGCCTGCCGTCTCTTGCTGAGCTTTCTGCCCACCCCAGCAGAGTCCCATACCCGTTCCTCCCCCCAGTAGGGGCTGTTACTTGCACAGTGACACTTCTCTGAACGGCCCCTCTTGGCGAGGAATCTGCTACTCGCAGGATGAACATCCCACCAGGGGTCAGGCCGGTAACTTGGAGAACTGGGTCATTAGTCAGTCCTGAAGGCTTAAACACCACGCTGAGAAGCCGGTACCGGGAGGAAGGAAGCCTCTTCCTGCATTTTAGACAATCAGCTTATGCTCTGAAATAGGTTACGCTGCCTACCATTTAGCTAAATAACTAAGCTCATTAGTACGATAATGACGATAAGGCGGCTCTATGGCTCCACCATGTGCTTTGCAAAGAGACACGGCATCCAATTCGTAGAAACAACACGGCAAGACACAGCAGGCAGACCTCTAAGTAGGAGAATGCACCATCTGCACCACCTCTGAATATTCACCTACTTCTTGGACCCCCGATCCCCTCTCTATTCATTGCAGCCTCAGATATCACAAGCAATTTTCATCTTAGAGAGCCTGGGTAGGGGCTTTGCAGAGAGTCCTACCTTCACCAAAGCCCACCAAAGGGAATGAGCGTGTGAATCTCTGGCTCTGTCCAGGCATTAGAGTGACGTCTGCCCTGGTAGTCAAAGACTCTTACTTACATTTTGTCAACATAACCTCCTTAAAGGTCACAGCCCTGAGCACTTGCCCAAGTCTGTTCCTTAGCTTGCCAGTCCCAATTTCTATTTTTCATGCCACTCATCCTCATGTTAGTTACCTAATAAAGCACCTTGCAGATTATATTTTTGTCCTAGCCTCTTATATCTTCCAAGCCTGCTTGGCCAGCTTGTCCCACCTTCCTTTGAGTTCCATTCAGTTGTGTAATCAGCACTATCCCTGTTCCTCTCAGTCTCCTGCCATGGCCTGCTTGTCCAGACTCTGTGCACTCCTCGCTTTCTTGTCTCAGGAGAAACATCCCCTGGACTTCACAGCATTTCTTCCCAACCCCATATGCTGCTTGCATCACTTTGATCCTATACCTAGTATTTAATGTCAGAGTTTTCCAGTTGCTCTTCCCTGTCACAGTTCTCTGTTCTGTTCTCTCCTCTACCTTTCAATTCCTGCTTCCTTGTTCTGTAAGTTCCTTATCCCAGACTGTTGCTGTCACCACAGGTCTAATGCCATCTCCTCTGCTTTCAAAGCACACTCTCCCATATCATGTGGTCCTCTTCTCACAGTATAGCAGTAATATCAAATTAAACTGTGGAAATTGTATAAGGTGTCCCCTATAAATACTGTGTCACATGGGAGACAACTTCTTACCCTCACACAAGCCTGAATGGGTCCCAGTAGCTTGGAAAGCAGAGACTGGTTATGAGAGCAGTAAGAGACGCTGTCACATCTGGGGGAAAGTAGGGACTTATCTGGTTTGACAGCTCCTACACCTAATACTTTTCCTTCAGACTGAAAAAGATTGAGAGTAACACTGTCCTACTTACAGCATGATGTAGGGCTAAGTGGACATATGGACGCACAACACAGTGCGCTGGCCGTGCCGATCCCTCTCCTCCCCTCTTGTACAAGTGAAATCGGAACTGAAGGTGTCCCAAGATTGCTGAGCCTGTGGTGTGCGAAGGGAACAACGTTTGCTTTGCTTGTGCTTCGTCCCAACCCTGATGACCTGATGTGCTGCTGCATTTAAATAAGCCTGTGTCCTTCTTCTGCTGTACTCTGTGTTGTGTGGCTGGAATAGAAATGTAGCTCTATTTTCTGAAAGATTTGTGATCTTTCAGAAACTACGCTTTTCTTAGGGATGAGCTTATGCAGGGGAATACCCTCCAGAACTGCAAATTATTTATCCGAATGCTACTCTGTACCTCTTCCTTCTTCTTTTGAGTCCTGTCATGTTATTCATACAAGTCTGTTTTGATATATCAGACTGAGAACTGACAGTGCATGTTCTCCATTCACAGGCTCTGGAAAACATTGAAAAGGCTCAGGAGCTGGCAGAGGGACTAGGGAACAAGGTAGGATCCCATAGCTTCCCTTCAGCAGTGTCTGTAGCCTTCTTGGGCAAATTGAGACGTTGTGTTAGTGTTCATACTTGTTATTGCTTGTCACTCTGTCCATATACACCAGTTGGTGCTTGGGACTTGTTTAATTGTGAAGTATTTAGTTGTGAGGAGTTGCACAGGTGTGCAAGTGGGAGAAGTCAAAGTGAGATAAACATGGGAATGAGAGCAGTAAAAACGTAGCATGAAACAGCCAAGAGAGCCAGAGGATTAAGAGTCTGTTCCTTAAAAAAAATATCATTGGCTTGAGCAGCATCTCCACTGTGTTACAGCTGAGAGTGAAGGGCAGTGAAATACTGCGTTTCTCAGGGATGGCTGTGGGGTTGGAGGATGGGGTTTCATTTACTGGAATGAAAAAGCTGCAGTGCCTCAAATCTGGGATCCCCTTGTGTGAAAGAGGGGTTAATGGCATGAAGTACTCAGATACTCAATGTTCTTCTGACTGATCCTGCCTCTCGGGCAGCTTTCTATGCTCTAGGGATCTATTTACCTCTAGCCAGCTGAGAGGGCTGGAGAGGGCTCTCGGTAGCACTCTCTACTCCTTCCACCAGGTCTGTCTTCACCTTGTCATTCACCTCTCTCCTGTTTCTGGCCTTTATGCACAGCTTGGCCTGCTGAAGCTCCACTGCCTGTGCGAGAGGATCTACCGCGCGAAGGGGCAGCAGCGAGAGCTGCGCGACCACGTGGTGAAGTTCCACGAATGCGTGGAGGAGATGGAGCTCTACTGCGGCATGTGCGGCGAGTCCATCGGCGAGAGGAACAACCAGCTCCAGGCGCTGCCTTGCTCCCACTTCTTCCATTTAAAGTAATGCGCTGGAATGACCGTGGGCTCTTTGTCGCAGCATTAGTCACAGGACAGCGAGCTATTCGTGTCCAGCGTAGGACAGCTTTGCAGCTTGCCTTGCCTGCCTCTACCCAACAGCATCCCCCCACCCGCTGTCTTGAATCCCATGGCCTTTAGGTACAGGATTCAGACAGAATATCCATCCCACTCCTTCTTCTGGCCTCTAAAGCGTTGTTCACTGATGCCCTGGCCTTGCAAGTGCTTAGGGGCACAGGGTCTTGTCATCTTTAGTTTCTCTTGGAGGATGACTTTTACAGGGCTGGAGATTTTTTTTTCCCTTCCCTGAGTATCCCTACTTTCTATTTCTTAACTGAATAGGGTGTTCACTGTGTTACTGTAAGACTGCCCTGGAAGACGTTAGCTGGACATCATTTTTTTTACTGCTAGGAGAAATGACATGAGCATAACAAAACATTTACCACTGAATGCTAAAAGTTTACACATTTAAAAATGCACCCCTGCACCTGACATCTACACTAGGAGTAGACACCAGGGCTGTCCTTTCTCTCTCTCCCCTGGTCAAGGCAATCAGTGCTCTTCCCCTTTCCCTGGATGTACTCGCAGAAATGCTCCCATGAAGGCGGTGGAAAGGCCGCTCTGCTCTGGGCTGAGAGGACCCATCGCACAGGGGCTCATGACCGGAGCAGGAGAGGCGGGTGTCGCGCTGCTCCGCCGGGGCCGCCCGCGCAACGGCCTCCTTGCTTTGCAGGTGCCTGCAGACGAACGGGACGCGGGGCTGCCCCAACTGCCGCCGCTCGTCGCTGAAGCCGGGCTACGTATGAGCCGCGGGCCGGACCCGCCGCCTCTGTACGGGGAGCGACTGCAATAAACG
>NW_010584029.1:150468-167659 GCF_000705375.1 Tinamus guttatus | reverse complement strand
AGAGTAGGCTTTTCTTTCTATGCAAACTTGCTTCCTTCAGACTGCTACAGCAGGGTCTGGTTAACTTCCATCTCCAAGGAAAAAAAAATACAAAGTACTAGAATGAGGGCTTAATATGCTCCCCACAGGCTAATCTGATGAATCCTCCCCCCAGGAAAACAGGAAGTGGATGCTAGATTCAGACTTTGTGACAAAGGGATAATAGAGGCAGTAGTTGTAAAAGGAGGGCAACTTCATTATAAAGAAAAATGTCTCTCTAATTGCTACAGCGAAGCTAGTTAGTGATGTAAACCTACCAGCGAGGAGAGCTGAACAGATTTTAGACAGCAGTACTGAGGCAGAGAGAACAGCAAACACAAGTTCTCCAGCTCTCTCCAAAAAGTAGGGCAGGAGCAGTCATAAAAATAGAACAGTGTCAACAAGGAATCTCTCTGAGAAGTTAGTGCCTCTGCTACAGGCAGAATACCTGCCTCGTTGCTCTGAGCCAGATAACCCTCTAAAGAGACTAGCCCTGTCCATCCTGGAGAGCTATACTCATTTACAAAACCTTTTTAAAGACAGAGCTGAACTGGTGCAACTCACATTGTAGCACTTGTTTTGCATCCAGTAAGGTCACTTTAACAGATTTATGTAGAGCAAGGATGACCTCTGTGGAAGGGATGAGCAAGCAATTGCACAGATCTCTGTAGCACTAAAATCTCCCATTGGAAGGGGGAGCCTGGTCAGTCTGTTAGCTGGGATGCACACACAAAAAAAATGGAAACATCATTTGTTTTTATTGATCTCAGATTGTCAACAAATTGAATCCCAAGCGTCACACATCATCAAACTACTAAAGCCTACTTACTGCCACCCTTTCATACCCTGTTCTCTCTTTACTTAGCAGATTTAGCTTTCTTAGTTTCATCTTTAATCTTTTCACCAGCAGTTTCACACTCTACATTTTCCCCTTCCTGGGTTCTTTGATTTTTTTTCTTTCCTTTAAGAAAATACTGTCAGTATTATTTCTTACCCATTTGTCCCTGGCAGACTGTAACTCCATTGTGAGGTAAACAGCCCAGAACTAAACTACTATCCATATTTTTTTTTTTGGTTACAGCATATTCCTAAATACGCTACATTGAGCAGTGGAAGAGCCAGCCTTGAGTTCCTGTAGCTGACCAGGCTGTGCTTTGTTCAGCCCTTGCCTAAACCTCAGCCTCCAGTTGCTCCAGCATGCTGGACAAGGCTAACATGCCAGCCTCTCCACCTCAAGAGAGCTCTGAGACTTGGCTTGGGGAACCTGGCTGGGGAGACAGGTCTTGAGAGCAGGCTCAGAGCCACACTCAGCTAATGCTTAAGGGGAGGAGGTGGAGAGGGAGGTCAGTAGCAGCAACTCCACGACTTTCCTTCCAGATACAGGTGGGCTGATAGTCTAGCAATAGAAGAAATACTTGCTGACCATTTTTCTGATAAACAGCTACGCCATGCTGGTTACTGGAGTGGTTAGGGCTGGGGCAAATAATGTTCACGCTGAGCCACTTGTGAACTGCCCAAAATGCCTCAAGTTTCTGGCTCAATTTCAACATAAATGAATACAAAATAAGCCAAAAAGGTGGACTACCAAGGCTAATGCTACCTTTAGAAACAAGTGAGCTCATTGAAGAGCCAGAGATTGCGTTGGAAATAGACCTTTCCCCCACTACCTACAGTGCAGGATTTTGTAGCGCCAAAACTCCTGGTGGTAGGGAGTTCTAGCTAAAGCTGTTAATTTCTTGATGTTTGCCATCCCTGTTCCATCTTCAACACTTTGAGTGGTAGGACATGTACTTCCTCTTCATCAGTTACAGGGATCATGTCTCATTTTCACACAAGAGCTTGGGAGGTGCAGTTCCATCATAATGAACTGAGTGAAATACTGTCCATTCTCCATGGAGTCGTTGTTCAGCTCATTTCTGCTCATAGCATCTTTTGCTCCATAAAAGAGGAAGCTCTGATGTGTGGGATTTTAGCAGAACAGGGATAGGAGAGCCAGGGAATAAAGTCCTGCACACCCAGACCTCTTTCTCACCTGCTTCTCATACTAGCAGCGAGATCCACACATGCACGCATAAGAAGTAATATTAGTGTTCTTATTGCTTTGCCAACTCAGAATCACTGCAGTGTCCCTGGGAGGAGTTGCGAAGTCTGTGCAGAGGTCACTCTGTTGTGAACGAGAGCAGCACCATGACTGTAATGCCTGTACACAGGAGTAGAACTTGCTGTAGGGAGTTCCTGGGAAAGAAACAGGAAAATTAGGAGGCACCACAGACCAATCCCAATAGGCAGCAATATAGATGCTCTTGGCTGGTTTGCTCTATGCTTTTCCAGATTCATCACAAGGACAAGACAGCAGTTGTGAGAGGTCATTCACTCAGCTAAGACTCTTCCTCAGCATCCCTAAACAAAGTGGTCCATAAACTGGAACGTATTTGTTCTATTCAGCTGAAAGGACTGATTTGAGTTTTCCAAGTCAACAAAAGCCAATTAAATCAGGCAGCTACCCAGAGGCCTATTCCTGCCCGTTCTGTTACACTAGCACCAGCACTTGTGCAGCATGTTCATAGATGGATCAGAAACCTCGTTCAGCGAACAACTACCTTGCAAAAATAAAAAAGCTAATGAATTTTACCACTCATTTAGCATCACTTCAAATTTATTCTGGAATAAAGCATCTATGCACCCACTGCCTCTGCAACTGTGCCCACACAAGAGGTTATCAATCAAAAAGCATGCTCCCAGCTGCCATTGACATTTCTCTACCATAGGTTCCTGCCTCCTCAGATACAACTGTGGAGTTATCTTCTGAGCACTTTATCCATCTTGGTCAAAAGGTCTTGGTCTTGAGCCAAGAAGTTGAGGTTCCTAGTTAAACTGATTTAAGCTAATCTGCCTCATTGCAACTGAAATATTCTCACTCATGAGCAGCTCTGTCAGCAGGCCTGAGGGAGTCTCTACCATGGTACAGATGAATTTGGACTGCAACTGGTCACAACCTCTGCCAGGCTTCGAGAAACCAGGCCAAATGCACCAGAATTTTCTGGTGTGGAAAACAGATGACTGAGATGGGATACAATAAAAGACTATGAAATGGTGAATGATAAAGAGAAACAAGCTTTTATTCTTGACTCACACAGCAACACAGAAGCATCTAATGAAACTGATAAGCAAGAAGCTAAAAAACATATAGCAAGAAGCATAGTTTCACAGTCAAACAATGCAAACTTGCTGACAAAGGGAGATTGCAAAAGCCCAAGGTAATGGTTAGGGTCAAAAAGCCCAAGGTAATGGATAGGGTCAAAAAGCAGTTAGAGAAACATATGAAGAATACGTCCATGTATGGTTATCAGACACACAGGCCTGTGTAAGCCCAAGGGCTGAGCAGCCCCTAAAGCCACCAGTTGCCAGAAGCCAACTTATGCAGGGTAGGGGATCACCCAGCTGGACACAGTTCTGAGCAACTTCCTCTAGCTGGAGGTTGGACTGGATAACCTCCAGAGGCTCCTTCCAACCTCATTTTTTCTGCCATTCTGTGATTTTTCACTTGTCTTGCTTCCTCTAGTCTTTCCTTAAGCACATGCTTACTGGCTACTGTCACAGATAACATACTGGGCCAGCAAAATCTTTAGGGCTGACCCAGCTGGAGTTTTACGGGATCTTTGTAGTCCCGCCAACTCAACACCTAGCATAACACTGTCTATATACTAGTCTTGTCCATGGGATGTGGAAAGCTGTCATTCGTGTGCTCCCAAAACAGGCATGGGGAAGTGTTACATCCCTGCTCCCTGGGCAGTAAGAAGGGCCGCTGCCAAACAGGAGCACTTACCAAGGGTTCTTTTCCTCCAGGAGGTCAGGCACAACATTTACCAAGGCGATATATAAAAATCCTCCAGAAGTGAAAGGGAGAATCCAGGCAACTGTTTCCCCTGCACAAATACAAGAAGATTTTGTTACTCATGAGACAAAATCACAAGAGAAAACAGAAGGCAAATATCTACACGTGGCTGCCACAGGCCTCCCCACAGAAGCCCCAGAGAGCCTTACCTGCCCCTTTTGGAGACTGAGCACATATTGCAAAGCAGGTTCCTAGAATCCCCCCTAATGCTGTGGAAAGCTGCATCTTGGCTGCACTCCAGCGATCAAACCCAGCCCGAAGTAGGATTGCAAAGTCCCCTACCTAAGAAAACCAAGAGCCAACAGTCAACAGATATGAATATCCCCCAAACACAAAGGCCATCCTTAACAAGACAAGCGCTTCAGGACTTCTTTTAACTTCTTATTTGCCAGTCTCCATGAAGAAGCATCTTTTCAAGGGACAAGGAAATGTTAGTCAGACTTAGTCATTCTCTTTTAGAAGATGAAGTGCCCCTCCAGTCCTTCAGGACAACAGAACAGAAGCCCCCTCACCTCATGTGGGATTTCATGCAGGAGAATTGCTGTTGTGGTTAGGAGCCCAACCTGCAGCAGAGAAGAGAAGTTGATTAGGAAATAATCCTCATTCTGAAAGGCTGAGACTTTCCTCAGCATGTCAAGGCCCCATTCTCCAGATTAAGACTCTTGTTACTCGGGCTTTGGAAGTGACCAGTGCTCAGTGAAAGGACAGATGAGATAACGTTTCCCCACATGTCAGTACAAAGAACAAAAATCTCCCAAAGTCTGAAAATACTCTGGTTCAGAGGGCCAGGATAGGGCTGCTTCTTACTGAAAATGCTTCTCCATGTTCTCAGAAGCTTCCAGAAAATAGGAGGGATTCCTCACATCTTTGGTATTTTTGCATGTTGCATCACCCTTGAGGACGGGTATCTCCAGTTCAATATATGGTATGCAACAGAAACCTTACCTTTCTGCTCACCAGGAAACTGGCTGCTACTGCTAGGCCGTGTGTAAAATTATCAATGGTGTTGGCCAACAGATTGAGGTATCCACTGATCTGCAAAGAGAAGGAAGAAATCCTGATAAGGGAGGACACGCAAAATGAAAGAAAACACCAGGCAAGATCTGGCACAGGTTATACGGAGCCATGATCAAATGACACTGAACAGGACGTGGCACTTCTGATGAAAATCACTGCACAGATACAACTTAAATGCTGTATTCAGTTTTAAAGTAAAAGATGTTTTAGGGTAGACAAGCACTGTCCAAAATTAGAAAATCTACCTTACAGGAGGAGAGAGAGAAAAGGCAAATGACAAAGAAGGTCCAGATACAGAGAGAGTCAAAAGAAGCAAAAAGGAAAAAGATAGACAAAATACAAGAATACACTGACTGTAAATCAAACCAGTTTAGGCAACAGTAATTTACACAGTTGACTGGCTTCAAATACGATCTGACCTAGTCTTCTAGTCATGTATTTTAATATATAACTATTAAATGTCTCCTCAAGAGCTGGCAAGAATAGTGCAGCAGAACAAATGCTGCTGAAATTGCTTTTTATAACTAAACAAAACTTCAGGCATTATACTAAAAAAGCTTGTGCTTGTGGGTTTGCTTTCCCTTAAGAAAGAACAAGGAGAGAAAAGATAGTGATGGCAGTCACCAAAAATCCACCTACTGGAAGGCTGGATAGCACATATATGCATACACATGCTGACAAACACATTTCTGAAAACTGCAGGCATGTGCCAACTTCCTTCCCCACATGAGTCTGCCTCCATGTTAGACTTCCCTGTCATGCTAACCAGTGCTATACCTATGGGTGCTTCCAACACAAATTCTGGTTATTTGGGCAAAACTATATAAGGATACCACCCCAGCCCTTTTGCTCACAGTTTCTGTTTTCCCATCATGTTTAACAAAAACTACCGAGTGCTGGCTGCAGACATGGTGCACCACTCTGGGTGGTAGCTAATCCACCAGTGTTTTCCTGCACCAACTGAGCCGGCACACATTGGCTCCAGCTACACAGCAACAACTTGTGGGTGGAGAGACAGTCTAGAAACTAGGGCATTAACCTCTTCTTTCACCATAGCACCAGGCACCAAAGTTTAGCTGGAAGAACACAAGTGCTGATGGGTTTTATAATCAGGCCATCAGCACACTTTTTTTTGTCTTCTTCTCCATTTCTGTTGACCTCTGCATGGGGCATCCTTCTCCATGCTGTGGTAAAATAAAAGAAAGCGTCCACCTATAAGCTGCAGCTCAGGTGGGGCTTTCAGTCAAGTCTCTCCCTCAAAAGGCACCACCTTTCTGCACAGCATTTTCTGCTGCACAATCTCAAGACATTTTCAAAGGCTCTAAGTTTTTGAAAGCACTCCATGATTAAATAAGAAAATGGCCTATTAAGCAGGCCTAAATACAATAAATAGTCAGCTAAACAACATCTCCACAATGGATGCAGAACACATTCCCTTCATGTTTTTGTAAGAAAAGAGAACAAAAAAATAAGATGTGCAAAACATACAGCAGTTTTAGACTGAAAATGAGGAATGAGAACTAACGTGACTGTCTAAAATTTCTCCTTTTCATGCTGGGATTTTAGATGACTGGGTTTTCCCCACAGAGTAGTAATTGTTATTCATGTAAGTTTTACACACACCCTATACCACTGTATATAGTGGTATAAAAAGAGAAAAAAGCTTCATGATTAAAACATTATGATTTTCTCTTGTCAGTGGCTTGGGCAAAAGCTGTCACTGACAGAAGCAAAGCCTTAGGAGTGTTCAGATATAAACTAGGTTGATTTGACAGTTATGAGCCTTTGACATTTACATTCTGAGAACATCTCATAGGAGGTTCTCCTCAGTCATAAACAGTGCAGCTAGATGAAGTGTTTATGTGCATGCTGCAGAATTAATGTCACTGTGCAATCAAACATACATCTACAAATCAGCAAAGACAACTGTGCATGGCGGGGAAAAGAAAGAATGAGCAAAGAAGAGGTACTCTATTCTCTCAACAAGTAAAATCATTCTAGTAACTGCAATGCAGGAAAGCACCAAATTGTATTTGGGTGCAAAGGACCCTTATCACCTGTAGTGTTTAAGCTACAACGTTATCACTCTAGTTCTTATATATATGGTCCACAGATGACCAATTGCAGCTTATTAATCTTGGAAGCCCTAAACAGTGATTCCACTATTTGTTTGTTTAAATAGTACCTTTTCCCTCTTCTTTTCTTAAAAGGAAAAAAAAAATAATAAGTAAATAAAAGGCAAGTGTTCAGTAGATACTGGAACCAAAAGAGCCTGGTTTGCTATGGGTTTCTCTTTTCTTTGCAAGCACCTACCTTGCTTATTTCTAACAATACTGTTTCTCCTGCGTGTCCTTTTCCCCTATGCACTGCATGACTGCCCCTTCCTCACCAGATAAGGGCAGGAAGACTTTTCTTATTGCTGATGTGTCATCAAGTCAGTTCTGCCAAACATACATTTCCCCAATTCTTCCTCCAAAGGACATTAATTTGCATTTCTCCTCTACTCATGTCCTGTTTTTTATGGAAGTTGCAGAAATTTGATTACCTCTGAGACTTATATCCTCTATTGAAGTCAGATAAAATTAATTATGGGTTCAAAAGTTATTGGAAAAGGTAGAACAGGTGGACAGACAGATGGAATGACTGTTTCCTAGTGAAAGAGGTAACAAGACATGAATATCATGATAGCTTTGGTAATTCCTCCCTTACCAGAAAGAATATTAAGATCTTTTGATTACATGCGCACAAAGTAGAAAGGAACAGTTAAAACTATGTATGTAACTTGTTGCAATAGTTGTTAATTTGTACCTATTTACAGTTAGCAAGAATGAATAGACATTTTAGGATCTTAGAGCTAAAAGGGCCCTTACTAATCATCTAGACTGACCTTTTACATAACACAATTAAAAGGACCTCATTCAATTCTGCATAAAGCCAATTGTTTCTTAAGCTATACTGTGTTTTGTAGAGAGCAGCCTAAATCATGGCTTAAACCTCACTAACGACAAAGAATCTACTATGTCTCTGAGTTGATCCACGGCTAAGTTGCTCTCAGTTTGAGTTGTGTTTGATTTCTAGTCTGCTACTGTTTAAACTCAGTTTCTAACTATTCATATATATTCTCACAAGGGTGGTTACATACTTTAACAGTCACCCCAAACTGTCACTTATATAGACCTAAAGATTAAAGGAAAACACTTTTTTACTGTGTTTTTTAAGCTTCAAGCAACTATTTCAGCTCTTTCCTGGTCCTGTTAAAATTATTAGTAATTCCTTCGATACTGACAGCTACTGGGAGGAAAAAAAAAGTGTCATATAGCTATTTCTTTACAAGTGTAAAGAAAGAGGAACTCTTGTCCTTTGCCTTAATTGGTATTTCCCACTCGCCACCTTCCTGATTATATCAAAATGGAAGAACGGAGTTTTTCTAAGGTACTAACTTCTTGGAAACTGTCCCTATGGTGTAAATGTGATCTGCATTCTTTGCTTCTTAATCTAGTGCTTCATAATTGGAATGTTTCCTTCATGCATGGAAACATTAACAATTCAGCTCTTTTGATGAAGTTATTCAGTTTACCTAGTATCACTGACCTCATGTAGTCATGTTATTTAAGCTGCAGAGTAATAGTTGTAAATGTTAAAATACACCTTTTTTAAAAAAAAAAAACTGTCCTTTACAAAGATTGTAAATCAGCAGTGAACATATTTTGAGTGAGACTGTATTAATCTAGTCCCAAGTTATAGGCAATTTTTGTTGTATTTCTGTAATACACAATAATCTGTTTTAACACAAACTGTATGACCGTGTAGACTATATACAGCTGTATGTATGGCTGTAAGTAGATTGTATACTGCTCTAATTTTATTGGAATTTGGGATGAAGTTAGGTTTTATATCTCCCAGTTTTGATACAAATCAACCTTATGACTGAATAAAAGTAAGCAAGAGTCTGCTGGAGGAGGAGGAAAAAAAAAAAGAAAAGAAAGAAAGGCGACAAGGCGGGCAATAACTTCTTTTTTGTACAGATAACATGAATGAGAAATACCAAAAACACACAGTAATCTTAACACACATTTATGTGAAAAATATGCTGAAAGCCACAAAGTTACAGCAAAACAGATTTAAAGGAAAAGATTGAACAACTGAAAAGCGTCCGATGACTACATATCCAGGTTTGGGTTAGTTCATGAAACCACATTTTCTTGTTGTAGTTACCCTCCTGTGATCTTGTACAATTTTATGGGCTCTCAGACTAAAGTTGGAAGTTCTCGTTCACAAAAGTGGTCTTCTACTCTCTCTAATATTCACCAAGGCAGAGCTCCCACAGTGCAGACAGTAAAATAAAACCAAAAGTGAAAGCAAAGCTAACCTAAAGGTTAGCCACTGCCTAGTAATTTCTCTGCCCTACGAGCTCTGCAATCCTGTGAGCTTGCTGATATCCCCTTCTCCCAACACTACAGGTTGCCTGAGAACATAGCATGTTGATTCAAGAACCTAAATTAGCAGAGAATTAGACCTACAAAAACAACAACAATAAAATCAGCCTGTTTAGCTCATGGAACTAAGCTCACCATGGGATCAAATGAGCACCTGTTCAAAGGATGGGAAACACATGTTCATAGATAGAAGTGAACAAGGGACATTTCTGGGAGCAGATGTTTACTAATCTGAAAAACTTAACCCTTAAATTATACAATGAATAGCTTTAACTGTCAAAATGCATCTAAAAGTTGCCTGAAGAAGAAGTTGCAGCTCACAGCTGCTATAATACAGACATTGAAGAAAAGAGAAATCATTGCCCCAAAATTTAAACAAATAATATATACTGACAATATATGTAAAAAAATGTGCAAGTGCAAAATATATTTTGGTCTCAGGATTCAGTCGAAACAGACCATTTTGAAGACATGTCTGATAATTGATTTTGCCTTTCTTGAATGAGGTGCAAGGCGGATTTTCTCCAGTATGTCTGCTATTTCCCACCTATTATAACTCCATTGAATATTTTGAAAGAACAATAACAAACATAACTCATGAACGCCAAGTTCCTTACTCTGTAACAGTACTTACCACAGAGAACTCCTTTTCTATATTTGCCTTAGAAAGCATAAAATAGAAAGTATCTAGAAGTTTGCTTGTGGATGTCTTACCTTGATCCTGTTATCTGTTGGACAAGACTGGCGAGAGGAGCCATTACACTGAGCTGAAACCATTCTTGCTTTTTGGGGTCTGCCTGCCATCTTCTGAAGGGGAAAAACACTTCCATTGGGAATCTTCCCCTCTGGTGCTTTACAACCAGAGTCCTAAATTAGGGAAAAAAAACAACTCGTCACTACTTTTTTGTCCCCAAGAAAAAGCATGAATAGGGGTGAGAAATCCTGTCATCAACCTTAATCCTCTTGTCCCTACAGCCGAAGTCAGGAGCATTGGTATCACGTTCTAATAGCTATAGCTACAAGAGATGAGACAGATATCAAAGAGCTTTTTGTCACATTAGTAAAATGGAATTAATGTATTTAATCTTCATCTATAAGGCTAACTGACTAACTAACTGTTAGACAACATGAGCAAAGACTTTCCCAACTATAAGGAGACAGAAAATAGCAAGAGAGACTGGTTCCAAAGCAGACCTTAGGGTTATGAGTCACATCCCAATGGAAAGATGGAGCTGAATTTCTCTTGACCCCATCTAGGCAGGGGAAGAAAGAGGAAGAAACAATCTCGTTCTCTCCAGAGCACCAGGATAACTAAATTCAGAGAATTGTTCTTTAGCTGGGATTGTGTGCTTCTAAACAACACAACCTGTTCATCTGAGACTTTGCTCTCTCATATTAGGAGGGTAAATTCCTTTCAGAGTTTAAAATCTCATGTTAAGGCAGAGTAAGATCTAGCTACACTGTGTCTGATCTGCAGTGTCATCTCTCAAAGAGCATGGCCCAACGAGGACTCAACAGTCAACAGGAATTAATGCTACAAGCTGTGCAAGGACTAGCCATGCTCTTCTGTTCTGGAGTTACCTTCCCTTACTTTGTTAAGGCGCTGCTTGGTGCAGGATGACCCTTGCATGAAACACTGCTCCGTACAGCCTGGCCAACCATAAGTCTCTTCTTCCACACAATATCCGCTCCACAAAACAGGAGCGTGGTCAAGATTGCACTCAGGAGAGGAGGGCAGTGAGGAATGCCTTCCAGAGAAGCACTGAACTCCAAGACAGAAAGGAAGCCCACACTAGTGAGTCAGGGTCACCATATGGAGTATGCATTTGTCACCTGTCATTCTCCAAAGCTCACTTGAGAAAATTTCATCTGCAGAGGGCTCCAGCTCCCAGGCCACATAAAAGGGGAGTACTCTTTTACACATATGACAGAGAACAAAACCAACTCAGAGATGAGAAATCTCAGATAAAACCACAAAACCAAAGATTGAAGATGAAAGAGCTTGCCTACGCTGGGTCTCAAAGAAGTAGCAAAAAGCTGACAAGCAGCTATTCATAGCTTGGGGCCCGTTTGCTGAACCTGGCAATAGCACAGATGAGGTGTTTAATACAGGACTTAAGTGCCTGACTCATAAACCAAGCACAGTGGTACTCCCTCCCCTCTGGCTACTCACCACACCCGGGCAATCCTTCTCTTCTTTCTCTAGGAAGATCTTCTCTAATGCCAGGAAGGTCAGCAGACCAATGATGACCCATAGACCAAGAAGTTTCTGCTGCTGAAAGCTCTGCCCTTCTCCTGAGGAACAAGAGAGAAAACTTCATGATATTCTATCAAGGAAGATGCAGTGTTTTCCCACATAGGGACCCATCCTGTTCCCGGTAGATTAACTAAGATTCCCAAAATAACAAGAAAAAATAGGAGGTGTTCCCACTGTTCTTTTGAGGAGTAAGGAGCAAACATAACTCCCAGCAAATTATTTCATCTACTCAGTCTAAAGAGATGCCCTCATCTCAGGGGACTGCAACCGACAGCTCCCCTTTGCTTCAGTAGGACAACCAAAACTGCTGTCAGTACTAAGAATTTCTAAGCTTCAGAGGCAAGGGGATATTACCTGCTGGTATCAACAAAAATCTTGCAGCTGGATCTACTGAGCTGCAAGCCCGGACAGCCCTCCCCATTAGCAGAGCTACAAGCCTTACTTTCCCCTTTCTGCCACACCTGCGTAAGTTATTAAGCCCAAAGCTATAAACTTTTCTTTCAATTGCAGCCAAGCCCATGAGATAATCATCCATTCAGCCTGGCTACAGACATGGATGTCGCGTTACAGTGGAAGAACAACAACAAAAAACTCTGTAGTGGGGCATATACGGGTCATGAGAAACTTTGTGCTCAGGACCGTCTGGCAAAAGCAAACAAGCTGCAGCAAGAAGGCAAAGTCACTGGGAAACCACGGTAGGGAAGAGACTAAAAAAAAGACAGTTCTACAGACAGTGCTAGAGCTGTGAAGAGGGAGAAAAATAAAGGACCTATGGATCCACAGAGGATCTGAAATCTCAGGACACAGGTGCAGTGGAGCCTGGAAAATCAAGCCATCCCTTTCCATTTCTCAGACTCAGATTCTCAGCAGGGAAAGGATTTCATGGTTTTCACAATAGATGGGATTTCATACAGCTGCATACAGGATTTCATACCTGCTGCTGCACTGCATGTGTAGGCCCATGCTTCAGGAAGCAGGTGCAGAAACACATTCCCCAGTAGCCCACCAATTGCAAAGCTCAAAAACTGCTTCAAACGATGTGATCCAGCTAAAAAAGAAACAAAAAATGATCATAAATCAGCCTGGAGCCAAAACATCTCCAGCTGAGATTTTACACAAAGAAACATAAATTAGACACATCTGCAAGCCAAGTTTTCAAAGAAGAGTAGGGGAAAAATGACTGGAGTTCAAGAAAAGGCCTTTGCACCACTTGGCTGAAACAGTGGTGTGGGGGGTCCTGAACCAAGCAACTCCCCATGGCACACATCCCAAATGATCCTTTTTGCTCCAGCCAGAACCAACCTACCAAATCGGTGGGTATGGTCCAAGGCAACGAACTGTGTCTACTTTAGAAAGCGGTATTCCTGTGACCCTGGGATGATCCAAGGTCCTCTTCATCCCTGTGCCAGCATCAGAAAGACTAACGCAGGTAGCAGCCTTACCTTCTGAGTGCAGAGCGGCTCCCGTCTCAAAAGGGATCACCAGCAAGGGGAAGACCCCACTCAGCCCCACCATGAGTGAGCCGATGAGGGAACAGATCCAGGCATCCAGCCGCTCGCTACTGAAAAGGCTTTCCCAGGACTTTGCCTCCTTCTCACACAGAGGACTGGAACTAGTGGCAACATGACCTTTTGAGAGTTGATGCGCTTCACAGGCCACAAGCAGCAGCAAGCAGAGCGTCCCATCAAGCAGACGCTTTTGCTTTGTCATTTCTATGTGCTCTCAGCTGGGCTGGCCAATTTCTGAAAAGAGCAGAGGAGAGCAGTTGTGAGAGCATGCAGCAACAACCCGATGGAAAGGCCTCAGTTGCTCCATCCCCTGGAGAGGTAGCGGGATGGAAGTCTATAAAATTAGAGTGGTCCAAAGAGGGTGAACAGTGCTAGATTGTTCATTGTCACTTCTAATGACATAAGCTCATGACCTGAAGCCAGCAAGGATCAGCTGCAAAACAAAAAAGCATGATGCCAAAGATAGCCAAATATAGGCAGGTAACATATAGTAGGACTTCTCCAAAAACACTGGTTGGGTGGAAAAATTTATGTGGATTTAGCAGGACACAGGAGTTCACAGGAGAAGCACCAGGGTATTGGTTGCTCCTAGTCAGACAACTCATATCAGACTCAGGAAATCCCCATATCTAAACACAGCTGGAGGTTGGTTGAGTGGTCCAGGAAAGTGTCATACATACTTGCCCTATTTTCACTCTTCCTTGGATGGGCACTGGTTATTTAGATTCTTAGACTAAATCAGAGCTGTTACTAATAACCCTCATTCACAAAACAAAAAGGGGAGAGAAGATGGCATGTTAGAAGAGGAAAATAAAGCTAAAACATACTTTCATTGGCAAACAAGAAAGGAAAGAAACTGATTCAAAGGTTGAGCACAAGTGTCTCCTCCAGTCTTCAGAAGAAAAATTAAAAGTGTCCATCAAAATTAATTAGGAAATAGGAAAACGGACTATGTTGGAAAAGCATGGATTAAAGAAATAGCTGTAGATAGGCAAGGAATTACGGTATTCATCTGAAAGCATTTAAGGAAGCAGCTGAAGTAATCTCTGAGGCAGGAATGACTATCTTTGAAGATTTGCAGAGATTATGTGAGAAGGCCCCTGAAGGCTGGAGAAGCATCATGCCTCACCTACCTTAATAAACAGAAAAAAGAGGGGGGGAGGGGAGCCCCAGGGAGAAGCCTTAAGGAGTTACACACCAGTAACTTCAGTCCTCAAAAAGATGCTTGATCAAATTAAGTGATCAGTTTGTAGTACCTAGAAGATAAATTGATAAAGATAACAAAGATTTAAGTAACAGAAAAGCAGAAAAAGGTCTCAAATCATCAAGGTGATATTCAAGTTGCAGGTATTAATCTAGGGGCTGGCTGCATCTGAAAGGAGCAGTGTTGCCATTCTACCCCCACTGCTGCACTCACCCTCCCTGCAGTGTTCTCACCTGACCCCATGGGTGAGCAAGCCCAGAGCAAAGCTTCAGAAAAAAACAATGTTTAAAGCCTCCATCCTCTCCTAAACTCACTGCCTGAAGTGCAGGAAAAAGGCTCAACTGCAGTGAGCAACCAAAGAGAAGCGAACGGGTAGGGCTGCTCAGCTTCCCAAAAGGAGGACACTGAGATCCAGGCATAATGACCACAGACAGGAGGAGCAGGAAGGATTAAAGAAGAAACTTAGGAAGTCACTAGCCGTGGAGAAAACCTTCTGTGGCAGTATAACATCTGGTCAAGTATAAACTCTACTGCCCCATATGAAACCCACTTTTTTTTTAACCAAACAAACAAAACTCTACATAACCAATTCAAACCAGCTCAAGATTTTATGCTAAATCTAACTTCAGCGTACTGTCAAACTGATCTCAGTAAAGGTAAGGACAAAACTAAATGAGAGAGAGAGAGAAAGAGAAAAAAAAAGACACACGAGTCAAAAAGTAGCTATGTGTCAGCAATGTAAGCCTGCTACAAGAGAGGAAAATGACATCTCAGGACATACTTAAAGCTATATGCATGACATAGAGGTAGCGATTCCTCTCTACTCCACACCCGTAAGACTTGAGCCAACAGCCTGCATTCTGTGCTGTATAAAATAGATCCAAAAACTAGATATTGGAGTGGAAAGAAAAAGGAAAATAAAAGAGGAGGGTTAAAAAAAAAAAAAAAGAGCTCAGAAAGCATGTCCTGGAAGAAAAGACTCAAAGACCTGGCTGTGTTTAGTCTAGAAAAGATAAGCTGAAAAGAGTAAGATTGAAGAAAATAGAAGAGCCTGCATACAGTAGAAGTCATGAGAAAGGGGGAAAGTGCACAGTTCTTCATGGACACTGAGGAATCTGTTCAAAGGGTAAATATGATTTGGCTTGGCTAAGAAGAAAAACATTGTAAAAGATATCAAAGTGGTGATCAAACAGGTTATGTAGGATGCAGAATCTCCTGCACTATGTTAAATAACTCATCCAGATGCTGATTCACTGCAAAGATTAGGACCAGACTCTCTTGGAGCCCTTCTGAGCCCTGCATGTGTGACCCTCTGAAGCTGGTCAGCCTCTCATTCCAGCTGGTGGGACCCTATCCGAGAGAGGCAGCTCCTGATCTGTGAAGCACAGCTTCAGCTTCACAGCTGCTCCACTAGAGTAGGGAAGACACAGAGGAGAGTGACAAGGCCCATCTTTCTTTCCCACAGCATGCCATGAACAGTGATAGATATGGCAGTGATAGAAATTGGCACAAACTAACCCCTTCTCATCCTGATTTTGTCAGTGAGCTGTATTCCAGGATGTGTGTATGGTAGTCACAAAGTCAACAGCTTCTGAGAATTAGTCTGGAAAAGAAAACACAACAACTAATGCAACAGGTTCATTTCTTCCTTCTTATTATTCTCCTGACTTGCAGCCTGTACCTGTCATAAAGGCACTTAAGATTCTTTGAGATGGAGTAACCAAAATCCTGCATAGAGGCAAAAGCACACAGGAAAACAAAACAAAAGACAATTCCAGGACTTGAAGTCAGTTTTCAGTGCCCTTTACCCCACCAAAGAGAGGAACCAGGCTCCTTCCTGAAGTAGCTAGCGCATCATCTGCTCCTTGGCTTTGACAAATGACAAGCCTGGGTATGACAGCCCCTACCTGCACTGTGATTAGAACCGGTTTCCACCAGCAATCCCCTTTATAGCCTCCCTGCATCCTGGGGATGTCTCTGAGCTGCCTAGTCAGAAGCCAGGTCTGCTTAGCTGCTACAGTGGCCTTAGAACCATAACAACTAAAAGGTTTTCCCTTTTGCAGATTTGTAATTTACACACTTGCAAATAAGGGGAAAGAGAAAGCGAAGACCAAGCCAAGAGAACAGCCCATGCCCCCCTCCCAGGGACTGCCTGGGCTGCCCCTACCCTGCGGTGCTCATGAGCACAGCCACAGCTGGCAGTGTGTGAGAAAATGCAGACAACACTTAAAGCGCCAAGGCAAAAACCTACTGGAAACGAGAAAATAAAATGTTTACATAAGAGAGATTCCTGCAGAAGCCTGCCTGCCTCCTCCCTCCCAGCCAGCCACTTGGCCTTTTCAGACCACACCGCTTCAGCTCTGTGTCAGCACAGTTGCTCACTGCCATGCAATGACATTTTAGAAGTTTTCATTGGAAAAAAAAAAAAAAAGGAAAGGAAAAATGCTTTTTGCAACTGTTTGCTCTGGAAGCCTGGTTGCCTGCTCTTGGAGTTGCAAAAGAGCACTCTGTGAAGTGGAAAAAAAGTTACTTTCCAGGGAGGAAGCATAAATTTCAGCCAGAAAAAGCTCTCCACCTCCCTCCATTTGCCCTGCAGAAAGCTCTGAGCCCCTGCTGGAAGCAGCTCCTCTGCAGAGGACCCAAGGCACTAGCTGCTCTCCCAGCCACAGGCCACCCTGAGGGAGTCGCCTGCGCGGGGGGCGACGTGGCTGCCCTCTCCCCAGACCGCTCGTGCAGAGCTGTTTTGCTCCAGCTCCCCAGGTCTACAGACCACGCGCATCGCGGCGCGCACAGATGCGAACTGGGGGTGCGCAGCTTTAAAGAGCAGCGGAGGATCCCAGAAAGGACCGGGCTTCT
>NW_010584029.1:126175-150019 GCF_000705375.1 Tinamus guttatus | reverse complement strand
CGCGCCGGAGGCGCGCGGGGCCGCGCTGAGTGGCAAGTTGTTTGTTCCCGGGTAGCCCAGCTGCTCGGCCCCGCCCCCCCGGCCCGGCCCGGCCCGGCCCCCACAGCGGGCCGGGTCCCCTGAGCCCCGCTGGGGGAAGCGGCCAGCAGGAAACGGCCCGGGCTTCTGGAGAGCGAGCGCCGGGGACGCGAGGAAGAGCTGCCCGCAAACACCCGCTGGGGATTTGTTCTGGAGAAACATCTGCTTTACTCGGCTGTGGGCCGCAGACGTGTAAAGACAAGCACAATAGAAGACGTATTTCTGAGAAGAATTTCTGGATATTAGGGGAAAGTGTGGCAGCCTCCTCCTAAGACTTATCCCCAAAAAAGTTTCTAAGAGATGCAATGACTGTCAACCTATCTGCTTCCTCCTCATAGCATTTTTTTAATGAGTACATTTTTCCTCCAAGATAACACTTATTTAATACCAAAACTTCACAAACACTAATGTTCTGGCTACTGCAAGTGATGAATATCCACAGACCTTACAGATGTTTGTATAAACTGCATGTGCTCAAGAAATGAGGACAGAGCGGAATAAAGATCAACTTTTATACAGGCTGAGCTAGTTTGAAGAAATACATTTTCCTAAATTCTTACTATTTTCCCTGGACAAAGAATTTGTTTCTCACTCTGACTTTTGGGAAGAAGCCTATATCGAAGGGGACACAGACACTGCCCCTCCTTTCCATAGTCTCACCCTGATCACATTGCATCATTCCAGTGTCCTGCCTGGGAGCCAGAGTCTGGAGCCATTGGCGCCCTGAGCACTTCAGCTGATCTCTCTGCAGCTGCACCAGCAGCGCAGCCCTCCCCGATGGCACCACCACAAATGTAGCTGAAGAAAAGTTGTGTCTTTCTCACTTGCGAGCAGAATGTGTGTACAGGAAACTGAATTCTCAGAAGGTGGAGCTTCAGAAGAAGTTAATTTTGCATTTTGTTATAAGATTTCGGGTTCCTGTATTCCACAGCCCTGAATAAACCATCATTTCTCTTTCCAAATCTCCCTCCTTTGTTTGATAGTTCCATGTACTGCAAGATTATATCTGTGATGGCCACAGAAATACATTCCTCAGGTAACCTAACCCACACGTTGAGGATTTTGGAGCGTTACGATCAAAAGTGGTATCATGGTCTCAGTCAAGCAAATGAGAGTTTGCTTTTGACTTGAGCGGGTGCAGCATGTCACACCTAGACACTCAGCTTTAGTGTATGTGTCCTAGTAAGCCAGGGAAGCAGCTCACAGTCCTGGGTGAAACAGGCTCCAACAGCTTGTGCCTTCACGGGCAGCTGTTGCTGCAGTGTGCATCAGAGCTGGTGCTCATGTTCCTGACTATAGTGAATTTTTAGTGATGGTCTAGAGAGCAGAGCAGCTAAATCAGAATCCAGCAGGATCAGTCCAAAAGCTGCTATTTTGTCACCAGAGCTGTGGGATGGTTGAAGCAGGGAGCAGAACGACTCTGTGCTCCTGCCTTCCCCATGCAACTAAGTATCTTGACCCTGATGTTTCTGAAAACAACTTTTAGATCTCTGTATTCTTTACTGAACAATGTTCTCATCTGAGAAAAAAAATCAGATAAATTTAATGGTAAATTAAGAAATACGGTCACCATATTCTCAATCCTTCTCTTTGATTTGAAACTCGTGTTCTTGCTTCGCTGTCTCTAGTATCTTTACTAGGCTTTCTGCAGCACTTTCATTTATGAGGTTTGTGGTCTCTTGTGTCTTTCTTGCCTGAGTGTCACACTCTATTGGTAGAACTGAGACCGCTTTCTGAGAGGAGATTTGACGTCTGCACAGCTCACTGGCACCTGGCAGGACAGGCCTGTGGGGCGCCTTGTGCAGGGCCCCCTGCGGGCAGCATGGTGTGAGTCCGCAAAGGCCAGAAGTATGAGTGCACCTTAGCATGTTTTTTTGACAACTAATTTGTTTACTGAAAAACTCACTCAAAAATATCAGGGAATTAATGACAAATGTCACAAAAATGTGATTCACAAAGTCCAAGCAAAAAATGCAACTACTTTGTTTTGACTTCTTTTTAAACAGTCCAAAAAGTAATATCAAAATTAATAGTGTGTGTCAAATCAAGAAAAAAAAAAGCCTCAATCAAAAAGCCATGCTTAGTGCCTGGTCACCAGTCTGAAAAATCAGTTTAGAGCACTCAGTCTGAAGAGTTGGTAAAACAAATATAAAAGGAAAAGTGGAAAATCAGCTATTCTCGTACATCTAGGTGGCGACATTATTGGATAGCAACTTGATAAAATGTTGGGAGAAGTGGAAATATAGTTAAACCTGTAGTTCTCGGGAGACACCGCATGGAGGCGCTACCTGCATTCAAAACGAGCAACTGAGCAACTTCCCGTTCCCCTTTCAAGGTTTGAACGAAAATGTCTTTCAGTGGGGAAATTTAATCAGCAACAGGGCAGGAAAAAATATACAAGTCGGCATTTTATATATGAGCTTTCACAGTGCTCCTGGACATAAGCCATCAAACCCATGGCCACGAGTGCCCTTCACTAGATCTCCTGCTGCCGACCCTTACAGAGCATCTTGTGGTCGGTGCTGGACCATGATCTGGCACTGCCCTTCCAGCTTCCAGCAGGCCAGAGGCTGCAGCGCTTCGGGAGCAAGACCCAGACGCTGCACGGCTGCCTCTCTGTGACGTGAGGTTCTACTGAGGCGCACAGGGAAGACCCCGAGCCCTTTGCTCCCTACCCTCACTGTTGCCGCTCTGAAGCTGTAGCCAAATTTCTTCTCGCCCTGCATAGTCAGTGCTCCAAGTTAGGCTCTTGAGTGTCTAATGAAAAACAGTATGAGTATCTACTTGTGATTTAGGAGGTGACTCTCACTCCAGTGGCCTCCTAGCTTTCTAGTTACCACTGGGAGATGTTTTCTTTTCCTGGAGGACATTTTGTTCCTGAATTTCCACTGTACAGCTTGCTGATGAAGGGACTGGAGTGGCTCAGTAAATTCCTGCTTCCTCACCCCTAACTGAACCCTTTGCAGTCTGTCCCCAGAAGGTCTTCAAATGCTTGTTTTGTTTTGTTTTTCTTTGTTATTCTACAGTCAGCAACTCCCTTTTAAAAGATAAATAGTGCCAAGGATGAAGTAGAGCCCTGAGAGTGCCCTTCCTGTGAAGAGAAGGTACTAATGCCTCAGCAAGGTCCCTAAAGAGAGCAAACACAGCAGTGATGGCGGCACACGTGTTGCTGCTTGAGAGACAGGGCACAGGCAAGCAGAAAAACAGGAATGGCCCAGGGACAGGTCAGACAGGAGCACTGTAACATGTTCTTCGTGGGAGGAGTGTGCAGGCAGGGGGACACATCCCCACAGGGGCTGTGGAAGCCGTGAGGTGGCTCCATTCCTGCAGACGTTCAGAGCTCAGCTGGACACCACCCTGGTCAACCTGATGTAACTGTGAAGCCAGCCTTGCTTTGGAGAGGAGGCCAGACTAAACAACCTCCAAAGGTCTTTTCCAAGCTATATTTGTCTATGATTCTATAATTTGGAAAAGCAATATCAAGGGGCAACAAGTGAGGTAGAGGAAGAGCCTGCTGAATGTGTGAAAGGAGCTGCAAGGTCCGAGGCCCCCATAGAGGCATTCTTGCCTGGTCTTTTGGTGGGAGCCAAATGCAGTAATGCTACTGCCTGGAAGTCCTGCTCTGACTCATCCCAGGACACATTTCTGCAAGGCACAGCAGAAAAGCAGAAGTGACTGAATGGGGGGGGAGGGGAGCTGGCCCCATGGAAGCTCTGAACAGGGAATTTTAGTCTTACTCATCATATTATTTTTATATTTGGTTTTTCAGATGTAAACCTCAGTGTTTCTGTCAGCATGTTAACTCTGTGTGCACCACAAGTTTGGCCACTAGCCCCAGTGACTCCTTGCTGTCCGCTTCCATGCACAGATGAACAGCTTCCAGCTGGGAGCACCACCCGAGCCACTGCAGTTGACTACAGTTTGTAAGGAAGGAATGACTGCCTAATGACTGCTAGTTGGGCTGGGCAGAATTCAGTGTCTTGTTAGAGGAAGGAGGAGAAAGATGGGCCCAGTCAGGGAAAGATAGATGAAATGTAACAGGTGAGTCAAAGGGGGCTCTTAGAAAATTCTGTGAGCTTCATCCTGAAAAAGTGCTCGACCTAGTCCTTCCAAGGGAGGAAAGGAGGGAAAATCACACATCTGGCCATGAACAACGCATAGGGCTGGACAGTTATAAAGCAGAAGAGCTGACTGGGGTCTGTCTTTGTTAAGGTTTCAGAGTTAAACAGTAAAGAGGCCACAATATTATCCCGCTGAGCTAGGTATGTGTTTGACGCACAGTCTTTATCTTGTTTATAAAAGTAATTAATGCTGGGTTATGACCATGAAAGAAGATTTTCTTATGTACATGGAGCTCAACAATTAAAATCACTGAACCCTGTGTTCTGCAGCCTAACAATCTTCTTCACCTCCACAGGTACAGCCCAGACGACAGCACCTGCCTGCCAGTTCACAAAGCACACGCTGCAGTTCTATTCATATGTTTCAATATCAGTTGCAGACATACAAATATTTTATAAACAAGATTCACCCTTTCATTCCCTGCACAGAAGAAGATCTAAACCTCTCCCCCGTGGGCACATGGTGACGTCCATATTCTGATCTCTAGCGCCAAGATTCATACAGCTACAGCGAGCAGTGAGCATAGCGGCACCGACACTTCACTCGTGCCAAGACCTGCAAAGCTCCACCCTGTGCAGTGGTACGTGCCCCTCAAGTGCAGCAGCAATCACACAACAGCTCTGTAAAGGTGGTGTTTACACTCTGAGGCATCATGTGCAGCAAGGATTAGATACCAGGCCACTATAATGAAGTGACTGAATGAAGTTCACTGAGTGCAAGGATCTCCAAAGCAGTCATGCTGTGATTCAGAATGATTTCCACCTCAAGTCAGCAGAGCCACAAAGTCCATTTTTCAGCTTCTTAAATACTGGGGGATTCATCATTAAGTATTTACCACTCGAAGCCCAGGTATTAGAGTCCAGTGTGGTTTTCTGTGCATGAAGAGGCCAAGTCAGGGGTTTACAGTCTCCTACTGGACTCTCAAGTCTCATTATTCCATGGGTTCACACTGATCATGAATCAGTGCAATCTCCATTTAGGTTCATTACAAAACTGCTCAGAAACTTGGTACAGAGAGTTCTATAAAAACACTAAGAGGAACATTCCCTAATATGATTGAATCTGGCATGCTGTATAATGGAATAAATCCTCAAAGACTTCAAGAAAGAAGAAAACTTCAAGATTTTAGTTTTTCCATTTCTATTTGTTTGAGGTGACAGAGGTTGTTTGGAACTGAACAGAGAGCCATTGGAAGAAAAGTTCATCTGAGGTATTTCGAAGTATTTAAACAAACAAGCAAACAAAAAAGCCCAGTCCTGGAGCAACAGCTGAAGCGCCATAGGCAAGACCCAAACTTAGTGGCAGACATAATGACATAGCCGAGTTCAGAAAAAAAACAGCAAGAGAAGCGCCACTGAAGTTCAGCCAGCATTCCTTGTTACAGAGTCATCTGAGACACCTGAAGTTTTGGCTAAGCAAACAGAACAATTCACACACAACATCCAAGATGAGCAATCCAGTACAGAGCAATGTTTTCCTGGTGCTATAATAAGTGATGAAAAATGACTGGCAGAAGTAGCATCAAGAGGAAGAATTGGGAGAAGGAACTTAGCACCCAGGAGAAGAGAGTTATGTAGGGACCAGCTCAAAAGCTTAGGAGGAGAAAACGGGGAGTCAGGCATAGAATCTCAAAGATGAGACCCAGAAAACTGATCTTAATGTAGTTTCCTATGGCAAGAATCAGATATAATTGTGTTACAGAAAAGATAGCTGAGAAAAGTCAAGACAGATACAAAGCTGCCATATCTATTTTTTTCCCAAATTCACACCAAGTGTTTTATTTTTCCTCTTCTGCTGTGTGTTCCCAGAAGTCCTACCTCTTTCCAGAATGAGAGTCCCTGTGGAATCTCAGTTTCTTTCAAAAGCTTTTATTTTATTTTATTTTATTTTATTTTATTTTATTTTATTTTATTTTATTTTATTTTATTTTATTTTATTTGTTAATATTCATGATTGGGTAGCTTGAAAAGTTCAAAAACCTGAAACATCCAGAATTGAAATCAGAATACAAAAAAGAGAATCCCAAATTGATAATGCAAAGATCTGCAGATGTTTTAACCAACCATATCATTTTTTAGGTTTCTTCTGTTGAGAAGCTGTACATTAGAGCTTCACAAATGCTCTATAAGAAATGGGCTATGTCCTGAACAGTGCAACAGTGCACAGTGCCTTTTTTTTTTTTTTCTTTTCTTCCACAGGCATTTACTTACACTGAGCAAATAATCCACTCATTGATGGCTGGTTGGCAGAGCTAGTGGCCCCGCAAGGATCACAGATGCTGAGGTTGAAAGCTTATCTACCACTCCCATTTGCCATTGCCACACACCTCTGCTCCGCAGTCTGGGGCTTGGGTCCCCTAAGGCCGGGCTTGTCCTGCACAGCTGCCCACCCCTGATAACACAGCTGAGGAGCCCAGAGGAAGTTGTACAAGATGCTTTTGTCAACACTCCTTCCCACACAGACCATCTCCCATCTCCTTTGTTACTGTAAATGGACATCAGAGCTGCTGAATCATATTACAAGAGTCACAAAAATATTATTTATGTCGAAGAAACAAGGTTCCCTCCCTCTCATTGCTTCCTGCCTATGTCAAAATGGAGCCACTGATTTTTGTCCTAGCTCCTCCTGCTCTGGTACTTTGAGTGAAGCAAGCTGAGTTCTCCTAATTCAGCCACAGAATAAATAAACATTTGGACACAACCAAGATTGGGTACCATCCTGCACTGGTCTTCTAGAAGATAACCTTGATGACCAGAGAGTGACTGGACAGTCTACCATGAACACCCCTTTGGCCCCAAGTTCTGAGACACTTGTCTGACAAAGTCACAGCCCCAAGGGATTTCTTCAAATGATACACTGCACATTTATTTCAAAGTTGGCCTCCCACACAGAAAGCCTATTTGCACTGCAAAAATATTTTGTTGAGGTGCTTGGTATCAACAGGCCTTAGTCCTCAGCTTGTAGATGGAACTGAACTATCGTTTGGCTTTACAGCAATGTAACTGCATTCCCCACAAACCAGTTTTGAGAGTGCTGAGGAAAGAAAACAGAGCAGTGCGTGAAAAGGGATGCATGGAAAGCATTAGACAGCTTAGACACAGGGCACAGAAAAGAGAAGAGGCAAAGGGAGTCACAGATACAGTCAGCGAGACACAGGTGCCCAGACACAGGAACTTATGGAGAAATGAAACATGGTAAGAATATGCAGAGAACGAGGGTAAGTTATGTAAAAGAATGGCAGAAGCCTAAGAGGCCTGGCTGAAAAACAGGGAAAAGCAGAGGTTAAAATCAAGCCATTGAAAAACTTCTAATGATAAACATTTTCTGCATACAGTATTGCAAGTATTTAATGTTTTAATTAATAATTTTATTTTAAATGTTTAATTAATAATTTTCACAAAAAGGTGCCTATAGATCTTGTGCACAAATTCAATTAAAAATTAGAAAAATCTCAGAAAATTCACAGATGAAAACAAAGTATAATTCCTTACAGTGGAATTGAGCTCCTCTGCTGTCCTCTTCTAAATTCTTATTTTGCCACCAGCTAACAAACAGACAAAGCCATAGGCAAAAGGAAAATCCAGAAAACCAGTAAAGATTTCAGCCAGTTCTTTGCAAAGCAACAGCCCTTCTCTACTAACTATGAACATTTTCCTTCTGAGGGACAAACAAGGTCACTTGTTCAGCTTGGCTGTCATTGTTTTGCTTACAGCACTTCAAAACACAGCACCAAAATGATAAAAAAACAATCAAAACCCAACCCCCATATTCATTACTAAACAGTTAATTATAATCAAACTTTACAACTCAGCATAAGCTTTCCTATCACATACTTCATGTATCTCAGAGTTTCAAATATATCCATTTCAATTCTATTCAGAAAACATCTTTTTGTGCCACCAGTATATGAGGATATACAGAAACATGCTATAACTTCATAGGCTGATGAACTATTCCCCCTGTGAAATATTTAGCCTATACTTAGCAAGACAACCCTAGTTTTAGCACCTACTTCCACTACATATAAGAGGAGGGTAGACTGAAGCACAATGCGTGTTTGATGCCATGGGAACTGATACCAGGTGAGTGAAAGCAGTAAGAGCTGCAGGAGTGACTTCACTGTCCCTTTCCAGACCTGTGCTGATTTTAAGCTCTGTTGCACAGTTTCAACCAATTCTTTTGTGATAATACCACTTAGTGCTTTTTTTCATCAACAGATCTCAAAACATTTTACTCCACCACGGAAATAATGCATGGCAGGGGGCAGGTTAATGCATCCAGGACCAGGACACTAACCCAGTATCCTAGATTACAAACCAGACCCAAACAGAGGATCCTAGAGCCACCTATGGTAGCATTTTCAATTCAATTTTCTTTTATGAAATCTACCTTTCCACAAAAGCATCTGGGACACCAGAGGCAAATAAAATGACATTTTTGCAATTATTTGAGGATTGAAAGAGAACAACAAATGTAGCAGGCTGAGACATGAGGAGAGAGGCAGCTGGGGAAGGAGTGCTGCAATGTGGCTTTTGTACAAAGATAGGTGAGGGCAGAGCTAAATGTCTGGGGTTTGGAGGGTGATATTGGAAGCAGCAGATTAGTCGCCTTTCATGTTGGAGAGGAGTTATTTATAGCTTTTTGTTTTCCACATGGTTGCTGTGGGACTTTGACAGAAGACACATGGTTTTCTATCTTTGGCAAGATAGGGAAGAGCATAGACTCTGCTCGAAAGCCAAACAAGACTTCAAACCTCTTATTTTGCCAACACAATTAGTAACATTCCAGCTATGGCGCTTAAAAAAATCAACAGTAGCAACAACAACAATAAAACTTCCATCAAGTATTTGTAATAGTTTGCAATAAGATAAAATAAAGGGTTTATATTTTTGGATACAATATTTTTGGACACTGATTGGCCATGAGATTTATCCAGCTATATGTGGAACATTTATTTTGGATCTCATCTTTGTAATTAATTCTAAATGGAATAGTTTACCATTGGAAAATCTGGAATTAAGTGCAGACTTGCTACAGAGGCTCTAAAATCTGAATTTCTCAGCCTTGCAATCCACACCATTCTGAAAGAATTGAGATGATAAGCAGATGGACTGCAAAGGAAAACTAGAATATTTGAAGCTTGATAACAGATGTGCCAAGAGACATGTACAGTCTTGCCTGCTATTAATTTCCTGTAAAATTTAAGACACATATCTATTACTCAACACACTGACTGCAAAATAGCTGTTCCTGGTTGTTATATGCCTGTCCTAGGATGGTAATTTAATTGTAGTTTAATTGAACAGGCTGTGGAACAGCTAAGGAAAAAAAAAAAACATTTTTGGCCTAATACAGATCAAAGAGTTCAAAAGTTCAGACACCTTTTAGAAGCAAAATTGTATTTTGACACATCTTACCAATATAGACCATAGGCCTACTTCTATTGCACAGTGGACAAAAATTTAAATTAGAAAAGGTGAAGAAGAAATTATTTTCTGAAAGGGCTTTTCCACGGAAAGGGTATTTAAAAAGCACAACTCTTAAAAGCACTCAGATCCGTCACAAAGGAGCTGCTTTTGCAAAGTCTGCTAAAAGGGGGCTGGCCCTGCTAACAGGCAAAGAGATGGTCTCAATGCACTAATGGTTCTTTCCATCCAAATTTCCTGTGTGTGTCACAGCTGCTGCTCTGCGCAGCTGTGTGCTCTTTTGCCTACCTCATCTCATGTTTGTAAGTGGCTTATCATTTTGTGCTGCAGATCAAATAAATAAAGAGTAAGAAAAACTATGATTTCTTTAATATATCCCCCTGTTATGAGCATAAAAGCATCAACAACCATAATATCTTTCTTGTATTTGCTGGTAATTCTGTAAGAAACGCCAGCACATTCTCAGACAGACTTTTCCCTTGAGCTTTAGATTTTTCTTTGTTTTCTGTTTGTTTTCTAGGCACATGTGCTCCAGAATTTATCCCTGATCAAGGGCTTTAAAGGCCTTACTCCTCCAGAACTTCACTGAACATGACCCTTCCCTGCAGAAATGACTTATAAGGAAACACATAACAGGAAATAATTACACTTTTCCTACTTTATTCACTATGTTCAAAAAATTTTTAGTCAGGAAGCAGTAATACAGCCTTTTGGTGATGGAACCCTATGGGAGCTGCCACCAACTGGGTGCCATGAAAATTTCCCCTGGGGCACATGAGGGCACTGCTTTTAGTCATGGGTGCCTTCAGACAGCCTAAAGCAGGTGCTGTCACCCTTCAGCTTTCTCTCATTTCATTCAGCAGGTGTTAGTCAAATTAACTTCTCATCTAGAGGTGAAGGAATGATTGATGAAAGCCCCCTCCACCACTCCAAAGCCCACCCCTGTGGCATGTAGTAGTTAGGCACTGGTTGCAATGATGGAGCAATGCTCCACAACTGTTAGTCCTCGCACTGCAAGCTGCTCTCCTGTTCCTGCCATCCTCCTTTTCTGTCTCCCATTCTCCGGGCAGATAGAGCTTGGTTGCTCAGTGTTGCTTCAGGGTAAAATAACACGTGGTGCTTGTGGTGTGGGAAGGAAGCTGGCTGTGAGAGAGATAAAGGCTGAGGTTAAGAGCAGACCGACTGTTATGCTCCTGGGGCTTTGCTGCTCTTTGTATAACCTTGGTGTGGCTGAGTGATACAAATCAGCACTAACTCTTCAGATAAATTGTGCCCAGCAGGGGCGACAAGCAGCCCTACCTCCACATCCTTGTAGAGTGATTACTGCCCTGACATTCCAATGCATCCAGATGATTAAAGGTTATTTTTCCATTACAGCAGTAAAGGAGAGCAACAAAGTCTTTGCTTTGGACTCAGAGCCTTGGAAGAAAGTGGGCCAGTACATGAATACAAAAACATACCAGAGGAGCTGAAGGAAGCACAAGCCTCCTGGGAAATTCCAAGATTGCCTCAGAAAATAAAAGTCACTGAGAATGTTTGTGCAAAACCACCATCTTCTTCTTCCTTCCCATGAGGACTAGTGCAATTCACTTTGAAAGAGAAAGAATCAGCAAGCAAGCAGCAGCTCACCCAGCTGTCCTGCTTTGCAAAGTCCCACTGCTTTACTTCACCCAAACCAGACTAGCAGGCAGAAATGCAAAATCATGCCATTTCTGACCTAAAGCTCAATCTTTGCATGGGTGGGGGAAAGATACAGTCAAGCTTATCACCAAATGGAACAAATGCAGGGCAGAAATGGTCTAGTTGCTTTATCTTTTTTTTTTTTTTTTTGAAGGGGGTGTTTCTCCATGCAACCTTGCTTATTTTTCTTCTAATTCGCCAAAAAGGTGAAGAAAATCAGAAGAGTGTTGTGCATAGGTGTGTGAAAATAAAGATTTCATTTATGGACTATTCTGTTACCAGTTTTTAGCGCTGGAGTGTTATGGTCAGCCCTATGACATTTCTGCCATAAAATGTGAGATGTAGGAGGAAAGAGATTTTCTAAAATTAATTATTTCTCTTTCACCTGATAAAACCAGTATCCTCTGTGAAACAAAAAGTGGCATTAACTGGCAGAGAAGTTAACCTTCATTGTAGAGTTTAAGGGTGCTGCTCAGGCCTGGAATTACAGAGGTTATTCCTGTACTGTCAGGTCACTGATGATGCACCCTGCCCACATGCTGGCTCTTGCACGGCTCTGCTCTGGAGGAAACTTTGGCTTCACGTGGAGGTCTGACCTTAACAGAGTGGTGGAGGCACCTGGCTGGAGTCACCTGCTTCCAGGATTGCAAATCCCAAAAGAAGTCCAGCTTCACTTTACATGCTCCTAGAGACTGAGGCCAGTGGTTTTGAAAGCTGCAGACAGACTAACGGTTCTGGAAGAAACTGCACCAAAATTATTCCTTAAATCTTTTGTACAAAGGATGAGACAGGAAGGACCCAAAAAAAAAAGGTCTGAGCAGATCTCTTCCTTAGAGTGGCCTTTAACCTTTCTTTTTTTTCAGAAAATCTTCCACCTATCTTTTGAAGTTTTATACAGTAAGGAAGGTTCTTGAGTTCCTGAAGGCTACAGAATAGCAAGCGTGGAGGTACCAGGGAGGTCTATGACAGCTGCAGCCTCTCCCTAAGCAATGCCAGAGCATGGTGTTTGTAACCATCGCGTCATCTGATTCAAACTTGAGCTGTCAGCTTAAAGGGAAAAACATACCGTAAGCATCTGCACAACTGAAACATGGGACAAGCATAATTTTAAATGAAGATAAAGCTGAAAAAAAATCAAAGAGATGAAACAGAACTCTGCCCTTACCCTGAGTTCAACTCTACCATATAATTCTGGCATAAGGAGGTTGTTCCCTGTTAGAAAAGTTGGTGTAACCAGAATGGAGTTGGCTTTTAGAAATCCTCTGTCTTTCACAAGACACAATTTACATATTTTAGCTACTGATTTTGTTAAAGCAAAGGTAAAACATCTGCTTCAAGCAGTACGTAAAGCAATGATTCACTTTTTCTTACATTCTGATTGCATCACGGAAAGTTTTTGTTCTGCTCTGGTTTAGCTGCAAAGCTACTGCTGATTTTATATTTTATTTTTAACAGATTCAGCGCTGAAAAGAAATAGATTATTTATTGTTAAATACCCAGTACCCTAACTGTTAGAGCAACTGCAGTTTAAATCAAGAGAATTCAGGACCTGTGACAATCTAGTCTATGTGTGTAAGGAGAGAACAAACTGTTTCCCTTGCATATTGTAGAAACTGAACACAGCCAAAGTTTTAAATTCTCTACTAGCTCCTAATATCCAAGTTATCATAGGCATATCCATGCTTGCCTATCAGTTTTGAATGTTTTTCTTTTTAAGGAAAGATTTTTTTTTCCTGTTAATCCTACCTCTAAATTAAAGAGCTTCACACTTCAGTGACTTATAAAATTTAATACATTTTGACCTTTGATGCACTGGAATATACATGTTACCAGGTTAGCTTGAAAGCAATGAGACTGCATTTATATATTGAACTTTTAGTCTTCATTTCTTTTTCTCCATCGCCCCAATCCCTTTCTTGTTTGTCAATTAATACATACAACAAAACAACAAAATAAGCATATAAGCATGAACCATACTTCTCAAAATGAGTTCTGAGGAGTGGCAGCGTAGCAAAATGAGGTTATGAGGGGTTAGAAGAAACTGCTGACTGTTGAAATGTAGTATTGGATAGAGAACAGGAACGATTACCTGCCCAGTGAATTGGAGAGAACAAATGGAGGAAGAGAGTCTGCAGAAGAATTTTCAAATATAAAGAAAATCAAAATAAGTAGAGGTAAAGTAATCAATATGCACAACAGAATGATGTGGAGAAATGGTGTTTCCTGTTATCCTTATTTACTTGTGAAGGCCTGGAAAACTATACATTTATGATGCTTACCCAAGGCCTTCTACAGTCTTGGCAAGACCAGCTGAAATAAAAGGTAGAGGAGCCATTTCAGAGACTGGTCAGATACAGCCATAATTAGGAGAGAGAACAGCAGCTTGGCATTTTGAAAAAGTTTTCTCTGCAAAAAAAGGGAAGAAATAATTAAACAATTTGTAATCAAATGTAACCAACTTAGTCTTCTCTACTGCAGATCTGACTCTCAAAAAAACACCGAGCACGTCCACATCCTTAAGACGACTTTACATTTTCAAGTTTGCCCTCATATGATACAGTTTATTACAAATTATGCTTATATACACAGAGGGTGATTTTCTAGCCTTAAAGACAGTTTTGTACCTACTCGGCATGCAAAGTGCTACACCAAGCCAACCAACCACTGCTTTCTCTGCAGAGAGGCACGGAAAAAGCTCTTTTTAACTACAAGATTCTCGCAGCTTCCTAAGCACTTAAAAGTCACTAGTCCTGAACACTTTCTGAGTTCATTTGCATAAAATGTACCCCCTGCCTTCTATTTCTTGCCTCACAGATTAGGTTATTTTCATACAGCATTCTTGGAGACCACTAATACGTTAAATATTTCAGAGAGCATGTAAAATTCTAACAAGCCCACAAAGGTTAGGAGGACTGAGAACTCCTGTTTCCTTGATCATCTTCACTGGCTTTGTGTGTTAGTGCTATGAATATGAATGATGATTTGTGATTTGTCCTCTGCAAACTTACACTTCTATCCACAGAAGTTAATAACACTCACTTTGGATAGGTCACAAGGAGAAAGTCACATTGAGCTAGAAACAGACTGAAAGAATCATCAGACCTCTAAAAAACATCCGGAAGCTAGTTGTGAGTTGGGCTCAAAGTTGAATAGCATAAATAACTAAGAACTTGTGGAACAGTTTGTTTCTGGATGTTTGGTTTCCAGGACTGATTTTCACATGAACAGACATATAAGATCTCTGCCTTGCTCAGGTCAGGCTATTTTTCAAAATTGAATGATATGCTAATTTGTCCATATAAATATAATCATTGAAGATCTTCAAGGGAAATCTCTGACAAATGTGTGAACCTGGAGATTTCATTAGAAACAAACAGGAGGGCAGTAATGCGGACTAGGATCAGAATATATTTCAGTCTGCCACCAAGAGGAAAGGGTAACAGCATCTCAGTTTTCAGGAGAAAAGCCATGGACAATCAAGACCTTTTTATTTCACAACAGATCATACAGGAGCCCAAGACATGAGGAAAAATGTTCAGACTTTGCAGAGCAGTGTTCTATCCAGTAAACCTCTCAACTTTATCAATGCTTTTAGATCTCTGAAAATAGCTACCAGATAGAATAACCAGTAGGAAAAGAAAGGTGTTAGATCAAAATGAGGAGAATATGGTTGTGTTAATATTGGAAGTTGTTGCTAATCTCTGTGCACACTTGAAATGAAAACGTATTTCATGGCAGGAGAAAAAACAAGAGTTATGAGCTATAGAAAAATTCCGAAGCGTGCGCTGTTAAGAGAGTTAACGTAAGGAGGGGAGTTACAAGACAAACTGAAGTCACCCGCTGAATGACTGTGCAAAACGGAAACAATCTGTATAAAATGAATTACTTCAAAATGAAACATGACCAAGTTTTTATTTCAGATTAAATATTTAACAGAAGTAACCTGTGTTAAAAGTGTCATAAACAGCATTTGAAACATAATCTAAAGAACAGAAAGCTGGACAGATTCCCCATACTAACAGAATCTGATAAAATATTCAATTTATTGTAGAACTACATTTCCTTTTGCCATAGAATAAAATCTGTTGAAATGGTACAGAGAAAGACGACACTCAGGAGCCAGAGCAGAGGGGTGAAGCAATACATCATTTATTCATGCTGCTGAATAAGATTCTCAGTAATCCATATCCAGGCAAGACTCTTAACAATTTTGCATGTAACTTTGCTGCCTGAGTAGAATCAAGGCATTTTCCTAGGGATCTTTCTCCAGTGATCTATCTAGTGACACTTACTTCAAATCTATATTTCCTTTCTGTATAGGACTTTCAGACCTCTTGCAATATAGCTCTTGTCTGCCTGTACTCTTAAAGATCTCCATGCCTCTGTCACAGAGCTGGCAAATCTGAGTTTTGTTTTTGTTAGTTTGTTTTGGGTTTTTTTGTTTGTTGTTTTTCTTTTTTTCTTTTCCTGTTTATTGCATCCAAGCTAGGTGCATATCCCAACATTTTTTTCTCTGGCCCATATTAGGAATCTGACCTTTTTCTGCCTGGTTAGAGCTAAAGGAAGAATTGACTTTTACAGGCCAAATAAATAAATAAATAAAGTATAGGAAATTCATTTTAACCCTGAAATATTTTTACAGTCTTCTTATTAAAATGGAAATTCCCTGCCATTTAGTTACGAGTTGGATTAAACATTTCTTTTAAGCCATAATTATATACTTTTCCACTTTAAATTTTGATAAATTTTGAAAAAAAAGAAATTCTCAGCTTTCAAAACCTTCAATGTGTTTGGCCAAAACAATTCAGTAAATTTAACAAGAATTTATAATAGTTTTGATGAGCCCAAATCAAATTGCCCAAATTTACTGGGCATATGAAACAAATGACAGAAAAATCATGCCCAGATTTAGACTCAACAGCTAAAACAGTCTTCCATTCCTGATCGTCTCCTGCCCTATTAAAATTTTATTTGCCCATCACCCAGCACGTAAACTTACATTTATTGCTCTTTGACTTTGCAAACAAAATTTCAAGATCATTTTCAGGATTCAAGCACAACAAAAAACCTCCTCAAAATTCAATTTTTTTTGCCTATTGTGTCTCTCTTGCCTCTTGTTGAAGACTGATCCATTTATCGCTATCAGCCATTCCTAGTTCCATTCCCACAGCAGTCCCTCAGAACGGTGCTTCCTACTCAGTGCAGTTCCCTGGGCTCCTCCTTTTCTATGCACAGGGCACCTCTATTCTCTGAAATCTTTTCTTTTCTCTGCAACCATGAGAGCAGGAAATATTTTTCCTTATTTATTATGACAAACATCCAAATCACAAGATATATATGTATATCTCCACCCTAAAAGCACCCATTTCTCCCGTGTTGCCAAGGAAATGAGTACATAGTTAATCATTCTGAACAAAACACAGTCCTCCCCATCTTCTCCATTTCTCACTTCTACCCTGCCAGTCCTTCAGGCAAAAAGCCATCTTACTGCACTTCTGTTCATATTGTGGGAATGATACAAAATAAGCAAAAGTATCAGTCCCCCAACTCTACTAAGATGAACTCCCACCGTAGGGGATTTAAGCTGCAATGACTGCAAAACACGTGACACTGGCTGTTATGGGTTATGTTACAGGCCTGAGAAACTGAAGGCAGGAATTGCACAGGCCGCCACCGGTCAGCAGATTTCTCCTCTCTTTCTTTTTTTTTGTCCTGTGGGCTTTTTGCAATAGGTGCAGCAGCCGAGCTTTTTGGGGTGGGTGTAAGAACACACCGCTTCCTGTGGTGGCCGTTGTGCTTCCTGTTTTCTCAAGGCTGATGGAGACAAGCTGGCGGGGCTGCTGATTTTGAAACAGGGGCAGCTGCATGAGTGTCTTGTGAGAGCTCAGAATGAATCACCACCCCATCCTGACAGAAAAATCCCGCATCTTTCCAAAGTTGGAACTCGAGCTTTGGTAGCGTTGTACTACCTGCTCGTGCACTAAGAGAAGGGTGGGAAAACCCGCCAACTCCAAACAGTCAAGAGTCGAGAGCAGATGACAAAAGATCACGAGATTGGTTCAAATATCATATAACTTGTGGAAAAGGCCCTGTCTGCTCATTTTATTTATCTTCTATTCTTTGCAGCAAGAACAAGAAATCTTTTAGTCACTTTTTAATACAAAACCCACCACGTATTACAAGGCTTTGTAATAGGCTTTGATAGGCAGGTTGTTACTGGGACAACAAAAGCCTTTGTAATAGGCTTTGATAGGCTTTGATAGGCAGGTTGTTACTGGGACACAGAGCTACCTTGCCACACACCTTTGATCCATGATCATTTTAACACTGAAGGGTTGAAAGAAACACTAAATTCAGTTTGTCGATAAAAGGGAACTTTTTTTTTTTGGTAACAAGAAGGAAAAAGGAGTTCACAAAAATTCCTCTGATATAGGATATAATGTGTAGAATAAACTTTGTTGCTAGTTCCTTCAGTAATTATTCTTAAAAATCTGGTATCAGTATGAGATATTCTCTATACCTATTTACAAATGACTAACACATAACCAGGTTTATAATAAATTCTACCCTGAGCAGGATATCCTCAAAACTAAAATGAATATTTGAAGCACCTCTTTAGAAGTATCCCTCTCTCCCTTCCACATGCACACACACACCTCAAAAAAAAAAAAGGGCACTTAAATTCATACCAGACTGTGAGCTTCAGAATCGTACTGCCCTCTACATTATCTAGAGATTTAAGGCGAACACACTTGTTAGTTAGTATATGCTAATAAATGTGCTTGAGAAATCTTGTATAGGTAAGTCAAGGTGCATCTTGTCATGCACTAAGCTTGCTGAATTAAATATTAGTCTTCCCTCCATGCTTTAACATATCCATCATGGCAGTGGACTTCTGCAACAAACTAACATGGCATCTTTCAGACCTGTTTCAGTTCAGACCCAAGCTCCTCAGCCTCCCCCAGGAGTCCTACAGGAGCCTTGACTCACTACTGTTGCCTTCATTGCCATGCCCAAAGCAGCACGCGTGTATATTTTGGAAGCAACATCAGCCTTCATTGCCATGCCCAAAGCAGCACGTGTGTATATTTTGGAAGCAACGTCAGTTAAAAAAAAAAAAAAAGGAGAGAGAGAACAATCAAAGAGAAGACCTCATTCATCTCAGTGGAAGGAGCGATGCAAGGAAGGAATGGCAGGATCCCGCTGGGAAGGAATTTGTGGTCACCCCTAGCATTTGGGGTCAGACCAGAAAGGAACAGAGACTACAACTTAAACCAAATAGCTCTGTACTCCTTGATCTCACTCATGAGCCTCATGCCTTAAAGTATGTTCAATCCAACTGACTGCCAGATTTAAACATTGTACTGGATACATCTAACAGGTAGAAGAGAACACTTACCTGCCTGCCTACACCCTTGTTTCTAAGTCTGTTTGTGCCACATGCTACACTGTCTTTTTATAAAATACTCCTAAATATTCGTACACGGCTTTCCACTTTCTGGACCTTTGCACCCTCCTGCTTTTCTCCAGTCCCCCATATTCTTAGACTTGTGCTTTACACATGTAATGATTAACATGGATAAATGTTCCTTTGCTTTCTGAACTGTTGCCATAGGCCTTGTCATGACTCTCTTCACAGAGAAGTGAATATGAAAGAGCTTTGGTTCCTCTCTCCACATTGCATTTGTTTCACTTTCTTCTCTTTTCACCCAGTGATCTTTGAGCTTTTAGAGTTTAAGTGTAGGATTCTTGAGTGGCCAGTTCATAGGATGAAGGCACTTGCTTTGCTGGAGAATGCAAGAGAGTAGGGACACATTATTAGATATGTTCATAAGTCTGTCTTGGTGGCTTTGGAACTTGTTGGGGGAAATGCAGTGCTAAAAGACATGGAGGGTGGTAACACAGAAGACACCAGTTTTGGATAACATGATCAATTATGCTAACTTTCCCAAAATGTACAAAATCAACATTTTCTGGAACAGAACTAATACAGAGGATCAAATCACATTGCTGTCCAACAGTGACTTCTGTGAGAGAAAGGAGCCCTTCACAGAGCTGTATAATAAGCCTGCCCCAACCTTTAGAACCACATCCCATGCCTGACAGAGGCTGTAAGGACCAGTGAAGCAGGCTGCTGTCTGGAAATGGGCTCCCCAGGGCTGCTACAAGTCCGTGGCTAACCATCAAGTCAACTGTCAGGCTGCCCAGCGGCGGAGAGGGAGTTGCAGTGCTGTTATGAAAGTTGTTTATCCACTGATTATCGGTAACAAGGGTGTACGTGAAATAACAGCCGGCTTTTACAGGAGGGGGCCTCTAACCTGTACTAAGGTTAATGATGACGCACAGTGTCTATAGTTTTCACTCTAGCAGGAGCCAGTGAAAACACTAATTGTAAAAAAACTTACTCTCACCTCTTGATCAGTAGACATGGAGGACCACCAGGGTGAAGAGCTCTGGAAAAGCACAGGATGTGAGACTTTTAAGAAAATCTGGCATATACAAAGTTGGGCAATCTGGAACCTTATTCTTTCACATAGAGACAGTCATAAACAGAGTCCACTGGACACTGCTAGTCTGCAGCCTTCACCTTTGACATAATACGAGGGTTTTCTGATGATCATGTGGTATAGGCAAGAATATAAGCTTGAACTTGTACCTATCAGTTAGATATATCTTAAGTCTGTTAAAGAGAAATGTGGTGACAGAATTTCCCAGAATTTAACAAATTCATATCAGTGAATAAAAGAACATATTTTGTGAGAATTGCAGGGACGAGTTGGATGACAATTCAGAAAGAAGTAGTTAGGAATCCTGGGCCCAATTCTCATTTTCCAGATACTCCGTTTCTTTTACTCAGGACAAACAGTATATGTCAGCATCAAACACAAGAGTTTCCAAATCTGGTAAAAAAATATAGTAGGGAGTATGGAAGAAGAGCAAAAAATTCTGTGCTTATGTAAGAGACCCAGAAAAAAAGATATTACTTTTAAAACTAGAAGTCCCTTTCTTTGGCTTGTTTTCACTCTTGCTCTTCGGGTTTCTTTTCTAACCAAATTGGGCCTTGCAGAAAACAAGTAATATGCTCTGAACAGTGTAATAAGAAACCAGTAAAAAAAAAAAACAAAAAAACCCTACTAACCTAGGTTAAATCTCTTCTCGCTCCTTTCTCTACAGATCTGCATGAACATAATCATAAGCTGGAGACAGGTGTAACCAAGGCCACTGCAATATATGAAAGGAATAGCAATGCTCAGCAATAAACGGATCCAAAGTACATTTTTAACTGTTTTTAGAATAGTTTTATGTATACTTTGAGGAAACTGGGAAACCTGAACAAAGTACTCTCCTGAAATATTTTGTATTTTCAGTCCAGTCCAAAGAAAATAACTATGCTCCCTTGAAATATATACACAAATTCTCTGGATTTATATGTACCAGGGAAGGAGTTTTCTGCAGAAAATTTGACTCATTAGATCTTTGGGTTTCCAAAATGCAGGTGATTCTCTATAGGAAAACAAACATCAATCAAACTTAAGAATATAATGCCTTGTAAACTCACAGAGTAGGATTACAGGCTAATATATCTAACTTTTATCTAACTTCAAAAGTTAAATCTTGATTGTTTCAAGATTGTAAATATTAAAGATTTTAGAAGATGTATGTGGGATGATTCAAGACTGCTCAGTAGCTCACAGAAAAACATTTCCATTTAATTTTGTACAAACAGCAAGTTAATGGCTTCCTGATCTGGGTTATGTTTTATTTGTCAGTTGAGCATCTTTCATCATTTATGTTCTTCTCACTTCAAGAAAGATAGAAAAGGGAAAAATTGGAATGTTCTCTGCTGCAGACTCTTAAGGAAGAATAAATATGTATGAGGCCATTCTGTCATTGTCAAAGAGCAACTTATGGAAGGAAATAATTATATTATTTCCTCTCTCTTGAAGGTTTGATGTTATAAAGTTTCAGTAAGGATAAAAATAGTGCTGCAGACCCCACTACCATCTAATAACTACTTGCTAAATATAAAAGAGTCTGGTGACAGAGCTGAAGAAACCTTGGTATTTACAGATATCTCAGTCACTATGAGCAACTTTGCTAATTGATTTTGGTGCCAAAAAAGTGCCATGAAGGGAAAGAAAACAATATCATAAAGCTTAAGTGCTTAAACAACTCTTTCCAACTACAGTTACCTTCTAGCTACCAGAAAACTCATGGATTCATGTGTTCCACGACTTACCTTTTGCCTCCCGCTTAAAAATGAGGGTTGGCTAGTGTTGTGATCTACACTGCAACAAGGCAGGTTCATTGCTACAGCTAGGGCAGATCAAACAGCTCTGCAGTTTATCCTCAAGGATGATGCCCAATTCTCTTACAGCCCACAGCACTCCTGTTCCTAGGACCGGCATAGCTACAGAAGAAGATTGTGACATCTCTGTAAGATTTTCATTTGGATAAAATAATCTCTGAATTCAAATGTGGAGTCATGAACCTCAGGCTTAGTCCTTGGTTCCTGAGGGGCTCTCTGCCATGTCTTTCTTTCAGGGAACTCACATAAAAGCTACATAGTCCCAGAGGTCTTTCCCTCTGCAATGCATTCTTCTTCCTGCAGCCTGCTTGTCAGATCTACAGAAAGTTAATCTCAATTACAGTGCAAGGGATCAAAGATGTGATCTCAGAATGACACAAAATAATCCAAATAATTTTAACTGCTAGCCTCTCACATAGTATCTCCCTTTCTGCTGAATTCACTATCCAGTTACACTATGGCTTTTGTGCAGCGAGTCTTCCATCGCCTGGCTTAGTACATGTAGTAAGACCCCAGCTGCACCCAAATAACCTAATAGAAGACTTGCCCTCTGGCTAGAGAACAGCTGGATTTCTTTTCCCAAGTGAGAGGACTCAGCCTGCACCCCAGTTCCCACCCGAGATCTTCAAGAGCACCTTCTCATAATTTCGACACCCAGCATAAGATGATTCAGTCAATAGTGCCTCAAATCTTTTCTCCTGCTGGTATTTTGAGGGTGAGAAGAAAATCTTCAACTTTTCATAGGACAGTAAGTATCAACCAAGTGAAATTTATAGCCTAAAGTGGATGTGAACATCAGAAAACAAGTTCAGGAAACCAGCTCATCATAGTGTGCAAAGGAGGAGTAACATGGCAAATGCTGTTCTAGTAACCTTGTGTTTACTGGCATGGTATTGAGCAACTGCTTTGGTAACATGGTGTATATTCATACATACATACATACATACATACACGAATTCTTACACATACACATCAACACACACAGACATCCTGTAGAGCTGGAAGACAATTTGGAGGTGGTATTCAAAAAGGCACAAGCATTGTAAGACTCAGTCTACAAGGTTATCGCTGTTCCTCACAGCCCTGCCAATAGCAACTTAGAGCCAAATCTATCTAAAAACAGTAAAGGCAGAGAAGTGAAGTTGCCTTTGGTTGTGCTTTTTTTTTTCTCTTTCCCGTTGTAGCTTCCTCTTTCTCTTCACCAGCTCAGCACTGCTGGCAGCTTTTTATAAACCACGATTCCTACTGCTGTCAGCTTGTTTGGAAACTACATGGTGAGCTTGGTCCAGCAGCTACTGCTGTGGGTTTGTGTTTCACTGCAGACCGGATTTGCTTTAAATTCTTTGCCTGCCACCATAATTTTCATTCCAAAATACTCAGAGGTCTGCATGTTCAAAAACATACAGTAAGAAGCAGAGTTTCCCACTAAACATACACAGCTGAAGTAGCATAAACTAGAAGTGGAAATGCAGTCACACATCTTCTGTAAAAAAGAAGCAAGGGACTTGTGCTCAAGGCACATAGGAGTGATGGCCTTTGGAAGGTGAAGGCATGGCAGGGTGGTTAGTAATGCTGTTATTCTAGGTTGATAATAATCTGCACTGGGCATGCAGAAAGAAAAAGTGATAGTGAGAAGCTCTCCATTTGTAATGAATCCTCTACATACCTCAGATACTCTTAACACCTGAGACAGAGAGGATGGGTGAATATGGTGCTGTCTAGAAACATTATAGTTATATGGATAACCACAAAAAAAAAAAAAAAGCTACATCTAGTCATAGCATCAAGTAGAGATTACTAGGAAAGCAGGTAGATGCAACAATGGGAATGAACAAGAGGAAGAGGAGCAGGACTGAGGAAACCCCATGGGCTGGGATGATGCAATGAACAATATCGGTACCTCTGAGATCTCATCTCTGTCCTGTGATTGCTGTTCCAAAGACAAAATTTTCCATATGTTCAGCAGAGAGGAGTTTCATTATATTTCTTTTCACCATTTATCATCAGTCTGTTAGAAGTTTGCACTGTGTATAGTAGGTAACTGCACAGAGTATCACTAATAAACTAAAACTACCTCAACCTACTGTATTACCACTCAGTGGTTAGTAATCAGCAGATAAACCTGTAGGAAAAATGTGTCCCTTTTTGCAGCAGGTAGGAATCCTGCCATCTGGGGACAGTCAGCTGAGTTATAAATATTCAGCCACAGACCTGGTTTGGTGTTTACAC
>NW_010584029.1:78574-126150 GCF_000705375.1 Tinamus guttatus | reverse complement strand
CTTTCCCTTTTTCTTTCCCTTTCAGCTATATACAAAGAGTTAACATCCAAAATATTCTGTTCCTCTACACTCTCACATACACATCTACTCTAGAAGGACATCTTCCTACTCATTAAATCATTAAATGCTCACACTGTTAACTGGGACATATTTGTGAATTTTCTTCTCCTGGAATGGGAAGATAATTGCATCTTCTGACATATATAAATACTTCTTTGCTTATTCTTCTGTAATATCCTTTAAAATGTTTCACTGCTGCCACTAATTTAACATAGATTTTAAAAAGTCTCACTTTTCCTTCCCTCCTACCTCCTTGTTTTAGCGTAACTATTCTTGGTATCCTCACTGTAAGCAATCACTGACACCATGCCAATCAACACCACCAGGTTTCAGGATATGCAGTTTCAGTTCACAGGACACATGTACAGTCAAACTTTTTCACTTTCTTTTCATTGCCAAAACTATCACTCACCAGTTACCTGAGCTATAGCAGTCTCCTTCTCACTGGCCTTGCTGACTTCAGACAATCATTTCCCTTTCTCCTTCCTCCAGTTTAAGGGGGGATAAAAACATTGTTCAAACCCTCTCTTTAATATTTCTGCACTAAATTCTTGTCAGCTAGCATATCAAAAACAAGTTCCTTATCCTTTTAAAATCCTTCGCAAAACTAGTCCTCCCTAGTACTTTTTTGTTTAAGGCATTATACAGTATTTCTGGCATAACCAGAAGTTTGAGATAAATACTGAACAGCCGACAGAAAATTATTTGCATTAAAAAAAAAAAAGCTAGGCTAGAAGAAACCAGTAGATGAACCCAGGGGAGCACCAGGAGGGAGGAAATAAAGTTCCAACCCATATATTGTTAACAGCTCAACTTTAAAAAATATACAGTGCCAAAATACTAAGCAAAACAAATGCAACTGAAAAAAAAGATAATTCCTTTCAAGGATCCTGAAGTGTTTACAAGACTGATGTAAAATTTGCCAAAGCAGTAAGCAAATGGTGGTCTTAAAAAGATGAACAACTTATGATAGAGCTACTTATCTCTAGATTACTGCATTTTTTCTACCGTAAGCTTTATGAAAGATAATTTTTCTACCCTAAGCTTTATGAATGATGTAAGATTTTTACCAATCATTGCAGATTTCAAGCTACCTGATAAACATACAGGAAAGAAAGCAAAAACAGAGACAAAAGAATGCAACACCTCCCACTTAATTTCTTGGAGATAGTTTAAGGTTACAAAGGAAGCTAAAGCAACTAATTCAAAAGCTCTTTTTTCTTACCAGTAGCTACATTTGTAGGAAAAAAATCCCTATAAATAATAGACTACCATTTGTTGTGTACCAGTCATACACACTGATAAATTTGCCACATGGGGCTTGCATGCATGCTTCATCATACAGCCCACTGTGCAAAGAGCCATGCCTTCCCATGCTTTAGTTCCTTTTCTCTGCAAAATTCCAGACACCAAGTCCTTATGAAAGCCATGGCAGAGAATAGGAGGTCCAGTTCCATACCAACAGACCACTTAAAGAACTTACTGTTTTTCTTTTTTAATTCTGGGACATTACTAACAGGCTAGTAAAATGTATGTTTGAAAAGCATTATTGGCATTAGGAGAGCAAGACCTTCTCCTTGATACAGCTGCCCCCTCAAGAAAGAACCGTTGCCTAAACACCCAAATCAAATTCCACATAGCAGAAATGTTTCTGACACTGCATGAGGAGGCCACTATGGACCCTAGGACTAGATCCTTTCTAAGGGTAGGTTTAGAGCAGCAATTTAGTTTAGAAACATTTTAAGTGTGCTGTTAAAATTAATCTCTTGATCCTCCCGACTTACTAGTTGCACTACAGAGCAGTTTCAGAGCAAATGAACTGGATTCTTTCACGATTAAACTGAAGCAGATGATGCAATTCAGGACTCCAGCTTCAAATGGGATTTCAGTCCATGGGACCAGACTGGAGCCAGCCTGAAGTGACTCCCATTCGTCCCCCCAAAAAAAGAAAATACAGGATAGTTGCTGAGCCTGCAGCATCAGCAAGTTCCTATTTACTCATACACTCTAACTGGTCTGTATTGTTTGTTACTGTAGACATAGCTTAAGATAGATTGACGTACTGAATCTGGTGTTCGTATTTCATGTTCTATCTAAAACACATCTGAAGTTACTACCACTATCATAGCTCCAAACAGGACAGAAAATGATTTACTATGTGACTTCATAGCAAATCATCTCAAATGCACCTTATCATTATAGTTTAATTTTGACTATTAAAATATCTTGGAGGACTTGGAGGAAAATCCTCAAGTAAACTGACAGATTAATTTAAAAGGAAATGAGAGATTGATTGTAGGGCCAAAGTGAAACTATATGAAAGGATGCTAAATGCTACTGCTTGCACTCTAGCAACAATAGTGATGCTGGGATTTAGATTTCATGAGTAGATGGCAAAATAGTGTGCTTCTACATCAATTGCTTAGAATGGAATAAATATAAACATTTTCAGAGATTGAATGACTATAAATAAGCAAGAATGTATAAACTGGTTCTGAAATTCTGTTGCCTGCAGAATACAGAAGACAATTAAAAACTGACACCACATCATACAGCTATTTGAACATGCCTTAAAGCCAAAACAAGTCTTTCCAAATACAGTCAACAATCAAATATAGGTGTGATACAAGCAGACCCTGAACCATATGAATTGCTCATAGGGAGATTTTCTTCTTTGCTTAAATCTGCTCCATGGACAGTTTAAAACTTACCAATAAAATGATAAATGCAGTTTTTCACTACTGTAAGAGATTGGTTATCATAATATTGTTCATAAAAAAAATAACGATGCTTTCTGGATTAGTACTGAACCAAGTTATTCCTCGTCCTTTACAAGAAAACAAGTATCTTCATCCTGATACAGATTTAGTGCGGTCTGTACTTCAAATCTTTGCCAATATAGTAAAATCATTTAGGATTGTGATACTTTAATGACATTTTAATGATGTTTCCCACTGTCTAACATTCTTGTATAGATGCAGTTACATAAAATTTGGTAATCCAAACAAGGCAAACCATCAAAAGCACTTTTTTTGCACCTACAAACTGCATCAACCCTAGGAGGGAATCCCATACAGCCAAGAAAAGTCTTCATTCAAGTGTGGTCACAGTCATGAGCCTCTAGCTCTCACAAAGGGACACCTGAGGGATAACCTATCACATGGAAAATGGGAGTACATATGGAAGTGGAGACTACATTCAGACTGTTACAGATCCATGTGAAGTAAAGATCCATGTGGGAACAAGTCACAAAAAAATTCTTATCAGCTAGGAGCTTGCAGCAGTTCCTTTCTAGCTCCTAGTCCCTTATGATGTAAACATGCAGCAAGGATATTTCAACTCATATCTTCCAATGCAGACAGGGTGTACATAAGAAAGAGTGAAATATGGAAAACTCTGCCCCACACTCCATAGGTACCACATCAACTCTTAAGAGACGAGGGTATCACATGACATGGTGGATATTAAAGTTAAGAAATGATGTATAAGTTCCTAAGCCATGACATCTCTGGATAAAACAAGTTAAATAGCTAACAGTCCTGGAAAGGATGTGCAAGATATAAGGAGATCTCTTTGTTTAGAGGTCTTAGGTCTTCCTCCTGCAAGCAAACTGAGTAGATAATCTGTGTAAGCACCTGTTTCTGATTAAGAGGCTTCAGGATGAGTGATGTTATATGTGGTTTCAACAGGGAGAAAAATTACCTTGTGAGCACCAAAGAAGGTTTGAGGTAAAGGGACCTCTTTGTGATGTGGCTGCGAGTTATAACCTTTTGCTTTGGTAACTTGTGGTTACAAAAAGTTTGAAGAATAAATGGGTAGAAGTAGGGGGAAAACAGTGTTTAAAGGCACCTCAGGCACACAGTGAGGCGATGTTTAGGGGGAAAATATCTCAGATTAAAATGAATGTTAAATGTCGTCAGAACTTTAATCTTTCATCCTAGCACATTTTTTTTTCTCCAGTCGCCAAAATTCACATCATGGAGAAGCATCCCTAGCCGACCTTAAGGGCCTGTGAGCAGCAGCAACCTCATACAGAGTATTGCTTAGAAATTCATGTTATCTTGGGTAGAATTATTTTTGCCTCCTTATTCACAATGCTATTGTTAAATTTATTTTCTGCCACCTTCCCTTCCAACTGCTTCTATTCTGCTTTGGCAGCAAGTTTAGACTAATGGGGATCTTCAAGGCTCTACACAGTTCTTTTCATGACTGCATGTCATTTATTTCTTGCTCTACTGCTCTGCCATCATTCATCACTTGTAAATATCTTTGTGCTTTCTGCCAAACCTTCTTATTGCCTGAATCCTGTTTTCCATACAACTTAACTGTTTTCCATGCAACTTTATTCCATGTGCTGTAATTCCTTAAATCAATATCTGCCTTTTTAATTTGCTCCCCACTGAAGCCATACCAAAATGTTTTAGAATAAAGGCACTACTTAAAATTACAACAAACAAATCTGGAAACATCTCATTGCAGTAAGTGATGAAAACATTTGCATAAACACTTCATTCAGTTACATGTTTGATTTTTTTTCCATCCTTTGTTTTTCAATTTTATTTTTAAGATAAAACAGCATCTCAGGATAGGAGCTACATTGTTTTGGTAACTGCTAGGCATTGGGTCAATACTATAGATTATTAAAAGAGACCCTGGAATTTCAAGTTATTAAGAGAGAAAAAAATGTGATAAAAATACTTTGAGACAGGGTAATAAATACATATTTAAAAAGTTTGGTAATTGCCCTTGGCTATCTTTTCATGAGCATTTTGATAGACAATATTGAAATTATTCTTTCAGATTCTGTAAATCAAGGATATAATAAAGCTTTACCTAAAATGTCATTCTCTACTATACAATAATTTGGTAATTTCATCTGTTATTTTGTGTGTAAATCATCACATAAAGCATTGCAAGCCAAAAGTATTTCCTTTAATAGGCATTCTTTTAAGAGTGAGAAAATTCTCACAACAAACATGGTACAAAACCCCAGTTAAATATCATCAGAATTTTACTTGTTGTTATTAGTACTGTTCCTATACAGATATAATACTGTAAACAATCATTCTGTTTAATTCCTAGCATTTCCATTTATGGAGATACTCTCCTTTGTAGAAAACTTATTCAACTTCTGGACTTCCTGCTGTTCCTCAAGGTTTATGGTATCTTATCTTGTTCTAATTCATTACACAGAGAATCAATTTGATTATTTATGTGGATAACCTTGGTAGGTTTATGATTATTCCCAATCATTAGTGTTTGTAAAGCTGGTAATCTAACATTCCCTGACTACAATAAGGCTAGTGCAAAATATGTATCCTTATTAGGTAATTTCCTGTGCTAAGAGACAGCACAAAGATATCCTTCAGGGCATTAAATATAGTTATGCTACACTTTATTAAATAACCCTCCCTGTAAAACACTATACTTTTACACCTTCCAGTAACTGCTTAAGATATGTGTCAGGGTATTGACAGTCTGATGGCATATCTTCTCTGTTCAGAATGCCATATATACAATTGCCACAATTACTTTTATCATCTGTTATGGATAATCCCCTTTTAGGATTTGTGTATGCTATTGTTCATCCCCTTCTGCTCTATTTTTACTGAATTTTATCATCAGGATTTTATTTTCTCTCCTCTTCACTCAGGTAGACCTGGTAACTACTAGGCTGGTCTCAAAAGAGAGACTTAAGAATCCTCTCAGAGACAAAAGTGGTTTAGCAGTTTATACATTTCTAGTTTTTTAGCACTAGTAAAATAAGACTGAAATGCATATGGATCAACTAATGTTGGTAAAATGCAGCATTAGGGGCTTCAGGAGTTAATTTCCCATCATGTTCTCAACCTTATCCCATTGTTCATATGGTTTGTTTGTGGGGTTCCTTAAGGTGGGGAATGAGAGGAACTTGTGAGTGGTCTCTGGTTTTACCAGTGTACAAGGGAGGAAGTTTGTAGTGGCTGAAATTCCCCCTCAGACACAGACCCAGGTGAGTGGTGAACAGACTACTTTCAAAAGCAGAACCTGTGGGCCATGGGCATAGATTGAAGGGGGAACAATCCAGACACAGAAACTTCACTTTTCCAAAATATTGGTAACTCAGTGCAAAGTGAGAACGCCTTTTGCATAGTGAGAGAGTCCTTCGGAGCTGCAAGGCCCCACCCAGTCAGTGCTGCACTGTGGCCCACTCACTCTTGCCTCTGCAGAACCATTTGTAAGAAGGGCACATGCTCAGTGCAGGTGAATGCAAGTAAAACAATGGGATAAGGAGGTGGAAAAACACCACATAAGAAGAGCAGCAGCAGAAGAAATTTCAGCACCTCACTTTTCAGATAGGCCCGTTAAACTCTGTGCTCTACTCACTGTTAAAATCTTCTGGGAGAAGTAGAGACCATGGCATGGAACTTACTGCTCACTTGCCTTCTCCTTGCAGGACCTAGAAGAGCAACAAATCAGAGCACTCAGTGGATTTCATTCAATTGTTTCACTCTGTAATAAAAATATCATGAAGAAAGTCTCATTGGCATAGTCTTAATTTCCTGTAGGAACCTAACATTGTTGTAGTTGAGACTGCATGCTCTTTTTTCCCTTCTGCTCACTATTGCCACTTAATTCCAGCATAAGACTATTATTAAGGCAAGCCTGTGCCAGTGCCTATGCTCACAGCAGTTGCCAGCAGGGTAGCTCTTGGCAAATCATTAAGGCAGAGAGCAACAACATGACTACACTTTTTCTCCAGTGGGAAGCCCAGAGCCTTCCCCAGTCAATAAAAGCTCTGCTTGCTTACTGGTAGCAGGCCTGGCCTCCGGGCTGCTGATTGTACTGAGGCACCTGCCCATGGCAGCTCTGGTGAAGGGCAGACTTCCTCTTAAGTGCCACAGCTCCCTGAGATGAGATTTATGCAAACCGGCTAAGCGCGGTGATGTCACAGCGCACTGACAGACCCACGGGCTATCTCCCTTCTACAGACATTTGATAAAATCAGGAACTTCAGATACGACTCGGGAAGAAGTTCACCTCAGAGCCTATTACGGCAAACTATGAAAACTTGTTAGGGTCTTTCTCCAATACTGAGATCCATTGCTGCAAAGGGACTTCACAGAGCCCAAGGGTCTCGCTTTTGTTGTGTCTTTTTTTGTTTGTTCGTTCGTTTGTTTCATGTGATTTTTAAAGACAGTTATTCTGGATGTTTGAAAACTGAATTAAGAAAAATTCACTCAGAAGTTGGCTGAATGTTGCAAGCTTGCAAAATGGAAGGATTTCCCCTCATTCCCCCTGTGAGTATCTGGGGTTTATTCCTAATATGGTCGATCGGGCTCAGTAGCAAAGACAAAGTTTTAATATTTGAAAATGTCTCTCTTTTGGTCTGTATTTGTATTGCCAGGAAGTTGGGCTCAGGTCAATATATAAAACTAGTGACAACATTGCAATGAATGTAAAATTAACATTTCCTCCCTCAGCTTGTATCTGATTTTGATCTCCAGTTGTTTTCATAGATTAAACTCATGGTATTTTTGTAGGGTATATGTATAGCAAGTCAGTAAACTTTTTTCTTCCCTACCGTCTTTGTGGTATAAGGCCGAATCTGGCTTTGGATTGTAATTGTTAATTAGTCTTGAGACTCTGACATAGTTTATGTATTAAATATCTACCAATCTGTGAGAAAAGAGTTGCGGAATGCTGCTTTTGTATTTTGCAGATTGAAGGTCTTTGTGCTGTTATTAATGACAAAATCCTAGTCTTTAGATTCAGCTTCTCTTGGTCATATTCTGTGACTTTTATTTAAAGTATAAGCCATGAAATAATCTTAAATCATTTTGAACATCCATGGATGCAGTTAAAACATGGATGCAGTTGAAAACTTTCCTATTCTGGCTATAAAAGGCAAGTGGTGAAGCTGGGTGGGGAGGAAATAACATTGGGTCTTTCAAACTTTTAGTTACGAATTTTCTTTTAAGATTATACGGCTGATTACAAATTTTCTCTATGATTATATGGCTGATTCTGTTCTTTCTTTAATTCTGAAGCATTTTTACACTGCTGTAATTTACACTGTGTTCAGTTTGGGGAATGTTATTTGTGAAGAACATAATCTCACTAACCAGCTCTTCAGAGCCAAACTGTAATAAGAAATCCCCAAAATGGCTAATATAGGCCTTAACAAGATTTGCTAATTCTGTAGTAGCTACAAAGATCTCAGATAAGGTGTTTTTATTGGCTTTTCATGTGGTAGATGACATACGGTATTTGCTGTTTGTGCTTGCAATGAGAATAAGTGACAAAGCAACTCCAAAGAACTGTAATAAAATTTGTATCGTACTTTATCTTTGTCTTGTCCCATCTAATGAAGGCTAAAGGTACATGTCGTTATTTTCCATACAGAAAGATGTCTCTCTCAATTCCTGTCATATTTTTTATCCACACTGACAGAAAAAATACTTGTTATTCTCATGAAATCCATTGTTCGAGCAGTTGGTCAACTCATGCCTATGAAATCCATTATTCACCCACAGGGTGAGAGGATCCTAAAAAGACTTCTTTCTTTTTCTTAAATACTCAAGTTACCCAGTAGATCTACTATAAATACTCCTGGATAAGAATTCGAAAAGCAACTGAGAAAATTAAAATAAATCAATAAATAAAGATTTCTGAATATGCTACTTGTTGGGCTTGACTCCCACTACTATCTCCCATTGTTTTTACTATTAATGTTATTTTTCTTTCTACCCGTTTCCTCATAGCCCTCTTCTGTGGCCTGTTTCTTAACTCTTCAATTTCAGTGCATACATTGTCTAAAAGGAGTGAAAATCTAACACAGTCTAGCTTATATTCTAATTTTTGTTGCAGATAAGTATTCAGGCTGACTCTGTTGAGGTGACTGAGTCAACAAGGCAGTGAAAATGCAATTCCATCTTATAGCAACACTTGACTGGACTTTTTTTTGAGATTAAAATGTTCAAGAAAACTTTTTGTTTTGTGCTTTCCGAATTGTTTTACACTTAGTTGCTTTGAGCACTTACAGTTAGAGCCCCACATGGCATTATTATAAAAGTCTGTGCCTCTTGGGACTTTTTTCAGAGGAGCGACATTAGCCCTTTTCTAGACACGGGGTTTCTGTGAAGCAAACACTTCCCTCCTCTGCCCCTCCCCTTTCAGTTGAGGGTGGCTCAATAACTGCCTTCCTCTTGACTATGCAACGAGACTCTCAACCTTCGTTTGGTAGGTGCCAGTCAAATGGTTTAAGCGCTCCTGCATCTTTCTTTGAAGATTAAGACCTTAATTATGGAAAAGTCCTGCAAACGGGGACCGTGTTGTTTAATGGAAGATAGGACCTACTTGTGCTACTTAGCAGAAAACATCTTTATCTAAAGAAGTTCCCAGATTATTGGTGAATCCCTAAATAGCCACCTGTTGTACTCAGAGTGGAGATATATTTGTATGACAGTGAAAATGCACTTCAGAAGCTTTCTGTTCCACATAAATGGCATGTCCAGGGTAGTCTAGTGAGGCTGGGCCAAGGAGTGACCATGTTAATATTTATCCTGATCTTTTCCAAAATAGTTTTGCTGTAAATTTTTCCAAGGAAATGGCCTTTAAACTTGTCTTAGCAGCACAGCACTGGAAATTGTGTGGAGTATTTCTGAATCACATGCCAGTGGATAGTTACGTCAGGATAACAAAGAAAGATAAGAATTCATTGAATTTGTAATCACCCCGAATCACCTGACAAAGCCTTTGTGAATAATAAGGATTTTCAGATTGTTATTCAGTTGAATCCCTTCTACCTCTCAAATGCCAACTAGGCCAACTGTGTACAAATGGTCTTATGGCTTTTCCCTTTTTGCAACAACTCATCTAGATTTTCAGGAGAAAGAAGGTAGAACCAACTCTCCATTTACCAAATTCAGTGACAGAGAAAGACTTGTTTGCTGACTTCTTGTGTGTGGTTGGAACATAATTTTTGAGAATGTGCTGCACTTCAGGGCATGCAGGAAAGCAGAAAATTGTGGACTAAATCTGTAAATTCCTAACAGAGGCTCCTGTCACTCTTTTTCAGGAAAGTAATTACTAGGACAATGTCCAAAATGTCCATTATGATCAGTTAAGCAACTAAATTATAACATAATTTGTTGCTTTTTATCTGGGGAAACAAAACTGTTCAGTGAGTGTCACAGACGTGATGTAAGAAAGACAGTGAAATGTGTGCATGGGTGGAAAGGTTCCAGAGAAGGACAGGGCTGGTGGGTAATGACTGCTGCAAAAGACAACAGCAGTACTTGGTGAAACCTCTTCTCCCTACTAGAGAAAAATAAGTTTTAGTAAGACTTAAAGGACAAAAAAATCTGAGAAATATATCACAAAGAGGCTTGGTGATAGCTTCTCTAATGAATGAAGGAAACCATCCCACTCCCTCATAGGATAAGCATAATCAAGGAAAATATGATACACAGACCTTTATACATTAATTATAAATCTTTCCATATTGGTTGCTTTACTCTTAGAGATTAGATACCAAGATGGAAAGTGGTGCCACTTCCAGTTCTTTGTGGAAATGGACTGCTTAAAGGTGCATGAGTACATATATACCTATTTGTATTTCTTCCAATGAATCACTGAGCGGAAAATAAATTCAAGAAAGACTATTCCCACAATTAATAAGAAACAGATTCTAAATTCCAGACTTTCAAAACAAAGTATGTAAAAAACAGTGATCTATATAAAAGCAGACTGATTTTTAGATGCTGAGCTTCCGCAACTCTGCAATCAGCAATGTCTGTAAATATTAAGGAAATCACTTTCATTTAACAGTTCTAATCATTGAATACACATGTGAACTTTTAATGCTAGCCCTTGAATGGTAGGAATAATTCGTTCTCAGCATGTGAGAGTATGTTGGTTGTTAGCAGGTATATTGGACTGATATGGGAAATCTTTGGAAAAAAGAGATAACTAAGGGAAAATAAAACTAAGAAAGTGAGATATTCTTTCTTATCTATTTTGGGACTGCTGCTTGGCCTGCCTACCAAACTATGGTACTGTAAAGATATAAAAGTGATAGAGCTTTTGCAGATAACCAGGAGCAGGAGTAGAAATTTAAAACATGGCAAATTAAGCCTAAATTGACTGTTTTTTTTTTCTTACTTTTGGCTAAATATGCATCAAAATTATAAATTTTGATGCATTTAGATATGGAGAATATGTACAATTCTAGTCAGGTTCTGGTATTTCAGCTGAAAGGAAACAAAGATATGAATGATATACATTTATATGACTTCTTTATCTCCCTTTCTCCCAGCTTACATGATGTGCATTTTCTGTTTACATTCTTCATACTGACATGATTTTGACAGGAAGTATATACTTATGGAAAGGAAATGGGAGTGGGGTTAATTAATTTGCAAAGATAATGAAAATTGGAAATTCTGTTCAGAACTTCATCCTCTTATTTGGCTATGAAGAATGGCATCAGTACCTTTTATTGTAGGAGATCAAAGGTATAATGAATTAGGTATAATGAATTAGGATGACTGAATGCATATGACCAGAAAAATATGAAAGAAAATATGTAGAGGAAAAACAAGAGCACTGGAGAGATGGAAAACTTGTGCTGTCGCTGTCATTAGCTCTCTAAAATCTGGAAAATGAACTCTACTTTCCATTAAATCCCTGTGTAGATGAGGGGTGATTCTAGTGGAATAATATTGATATGGAAAGAGAGACTGAACCTATTCCCTTCAGATCTGAAATAAGAGGAGTCTGGTCCTCTGCTGCGATACAAATTTTGATTATGTCCTTTCATTTAGTCTTCCTCTTACATTGCCTTTGTTGTGGTAATCATTTTCTGATGTCTCTACAGAACAATTATTTACCACCACAGTTGATCGTAGGAGCTTACAGCTAGGCAAAGAGTTTTCTCCTGGAGCTTTGAGGATTCCGTGGATCTGACACCTCATTAGGGTTCATTTCAATTTATCTGCATACTAGAAGTCAGGATGTTTTAGATACTAGTACCAGCGCATCCTAATATGATATGCTAACAAAGCACACAGCTGCCAGTGGGGTTCTAAAAAGCTTCCAAATACTTTTTAGCAGCACTTCTTTTTAACCTTTTGTGTTCTAATATTTTAATCCTCTGGGAATGAGTCCATCTTGTTACTCATGTTTTTTTTTCAATGTCATCTGAGAAGGTACTTCCTTAGAACATAACAGTCCTACAACAGAATGACCTGAAGGAGTTAACTGGAAGAATTAAATTAGAAGGATTAATGAACAATGGCAACTCTGATCTAGGTTCCACCAAAAAAAAAAAAAATTGTATTTTTGCCCGTCGCTTTTCTCCCAAGTCAACCTGAATTTTAATAGAAGCTGCGGCACTAAGTTTCATGTTTGCAAGGAAACTAAAAAAGCTAGAAAAAGAGAAGCTTGCCTGCTTTTCTAGCATGCTGTCGCTGTAGCGTAAACTTAGAAAAATCCTGTGTTCTAAAAATGAGCCAGATTCATGAAGAGAGATGAGGATTTGAGATTTTTATCTTTTCCAGATTTTCTTGTCTCCTCTGAATTTCATACGAACTTTCTGGTAGTTGCTGTTAGCCTTCTGAATACAGCTTCCTCTGTCTCCAGCAGTCGTCTTTGGGTTTCAGTAGCAGTGAGGGGCAAAACAGTCCATCTCCAGAAAACTGGGCAGTTGACCAGGACAATGAAAAGGGATGTTTCTAGTGCCTGTTGCACAGGGCCTTCTGAAGGGGTGACACAGTTAACTATGGCATGTATAGGAAGGGACAAAAACAACTACTTTAAAATAGTTAGAGCTGGTCCTGACATACAGCAAAAGAAAATATTTTAATGACCTTAACTGGAGAAAAGTTTATAAACGACTGTGAACAACCATTGTGCTGTTCTAACTCTTCATTTGAGAAATCAGCGAAAGCAAACTTTAAATAAAGCAAAAGAATTAAATACTGCCTTTACTGAAACAACAGAATAAGTTAAAAGAATGCTTATATTGGATTGCTTAACACAGGGAAGACCACAAACAGGATAGTTTCCTGTGTCACCTGTGCACAGGAGGAAGAACAGTATATGTCTGTCACAACTAAAGAACAGGTTTCTGTGCTGTGCTTGTGTGATATCTTCTTGGCCTGGGCATGATGCCTGAGGTATCACTAACATCTGCAGAAGTTTGAGGGATGGGACATCACCCGAGTGTCTTGTGTAATACCACAGGCCAGGATTTGGCAAGCAGGCAGCAGAAAACTCTTCTCACGGAGTCTGAGGAGGTGGAATTTTTTTTTGGATTTTTTTTTTTTTTGGAAGCCAGTGCTTACTGTCAAGCTTATTATTCCTACTGGTTCAATAAATCTTGAAGCCTCCCCATTCTTTCCCTCAGCAATAAAAATGTGTTTGCAACCCCCCCTTAGACTGATGGGTCTTACAAGACTATCTAAGCTTACAGTTCTAAAAATTCCTCTTCTCTTTACAGCCCTCTGAAGATATGGTACCCTATGAGTCAGACCTGTACCGACAGCCCCATGACTATTACCAGTATCTCAACAGTGATGGAGAGAGTCATGGTGGTAAGTTTAAAAATATTTCCTTGGAACGTAAAGTCTCATGGGATAATGCAGGAGAGAGATTGGACATTCAGAAAAAGAACATGTTTGTTTGATCTATAATATGTAGGTACTTATTTTAAATCAGAAATCTACAATCATTCGTTCTGATCAGTGGCACCATTCCAACCCAGAAACTGTGACAGTCTTCTGTCTAAAAGAAATTTTTAGAACGTATTGATTAACATGAGGAACTTCCAGGACATTCAGTTTATTGCTTGGAAGGTGGGAATCTCATGATCTCCATCCCTCATTATCTTTGTTGTATTTTAACTTTTCTCTGCATATCAAAACCACTCTGCTTACTTGAGAACTCTGAGAACATGGATTTGCATTACTGTACTTCTCTTCTTGTGCTGCCATCTCTAATTCTCCTTAGACTTAGGTCCTAAATGATCTGTTTGTTCCTTCATTTTTATTGTTTCTTTGGCATTTGGCCGCTTTCATTTGGCCTCTTTTGCATGCTGTCACACCTGGCTTCAGCTTTCACTCTTCCTTCAATGCACCCAAGTACTTCCTCTCTTTATATCTACATAAAACTTCCTTGTAACCATTTGTATATCAACCTATCTTGATTAAAAAAAAAAAAAAAGGTAGGATTTTTTTATTGCTTCAATTTGTACATGTGTTTTCAAATTAATGGTGGTATTGAAGTAAGTTTTGCTGTCCTCTGTTTTTTCATGTCTTATGGTCACTGGACTCTTATCAATGCAGAGGAGAGAGCCCAGCTTTGTGAATCTCCTCTCCTGTGCAAAACAATGTTCACATGGGAAATATCAGGGTCAGTGTTGACTCAGGAAGAAAAAGCACCGTTCTGCTGTACCAGTCATGACAGCCATGGTATCTCCTGGAGTTTCCCATAAAGACTTTTATAGATACAGTAGATACTGCTTAAAGACACCTAACAACTACATAACAGTACTGCTTTATCTGTGCCAGCAAAATCTGTATTAAAGGACAACAATTTTCAGAATAGGCTGTACATTTAACTGATTTTTTTCCTCTATATTGCATTCAAAAAACAAATACAAAACTCTGAAGGCCAGAAGACAAATAATTCAATTAGTTTTCATAAATTATCTCATGGATTCTGTCAAGCCACATTAAACAAACCCAGCTTTCTACTTTGTAATCTGTACCTCAGTTTCCACGTCCATAAAATAAGGATGATATTTATTGTTTCAAAGGGCAATTGTGACAATTAATAAATATAAAAGGTGCTATGCAGGAGGAAGCACTAGAAGATAACCTGTGCTATGAAATCTAGGCTGCCTCACGCAACAATACCTCTTTATCCTTCATAGCATTATCAAGTCTGGTCTGGCTTACTGGAAGGCTATTCCTAAGGTACACTTTTCAGATCACTGGCACATTTTAACTCTCTCTGACGAACACAACAAATCTCAAAGCCACCTATTTGGATTAAGTAGATTAATTACGCAATTCAATATGAATGCTGAGGACACCTAAACCACTATTCAAGATAATTCTTTTCCCCAAAAACTTTTGTTACATTTAGTCAAGAGACTCCAGAAATGTTGTACATTGAGTGGTTATGGAAGAGGCAACTTAATCCCAACCTACATATTTCAACTGAATCTTTATCAATTAGCAATGAACAGCTAAATATTATGGGGGAGTGATCACTTGACTGTCAAGTGCAGCTCAGTAAAGTGCATGCAGCAGAATGGCAGTAATTTAGTACATAGGAGATCATTGCAAATAAGTGAATTGGTAAATTTAACTAACAAAAATAAACCACAGAAAATGCAGATGCTAAATTACAACATGCATTATTTGCATTTATTTTGTATATTGTAGACTAACTATTTTGCAAATATTGTAATAAACACAGAAATAAAGACATGCAGGGCAGAAACTGCTTCAAGTGTATTAGTCCACTGCCCTACGCTAAGTTTATATGCTAGTAAGACTGTAAACGTAATGTAACACATTTTGTAACACTAATGCAATCCTGATAATTACAAAACTCCACTGTACTTTTGTCTCTGAATTATTACTAAATATGATTGGTTTAGTAAAAGAAAAAAATCATTATTTGTACGAAGCTAAATGTAATCCACTTTTCATTTTCTTGCTAGGTTCATGAGACTTACTAGTTTTTGTGTTTTGATTTGTGTTTTTTCATCCCACCTCTTGGAGTAATAAGACTTTTTAAGATCCTTGTGAGGATTTTAGCCCACACTGTAGTGCAGGAAAATCCAGACATGTGAAACTTAATCTTAAATACCATATGGCAAATAGAAAGAACTGCAAAATCCCCTTACTTTGAAGGCATTCTCAAGATTTCTTGGGGTCAGACTCATATATTTTCTAATGTTTGGCATTATTAAAATTATAAATTTTGTTAATTAGTAAAGCGAGAGCTAAGGAGATTTTGTTGTCATTCTCCCTAAGACTGATGCGTTGCCTAGAGACATGGCATTTTGCTCAACACAGTGGTTTTTTAGGGAATCAAGACATGAATTTTGTAGTGTTCTTTGATATTTTTCTCATTTCCTCTGTGGGTTTTCTCTTGTCTTGTTTTTTTCAGACAGGTAAAATACAGTGGGAACACTGAAGCCATACAATGAGACACTGAGTAAAAAACCTCCCAGTTCATAATGAGTGGGAATATCTGCAAGGCACAGAGTAGAATCAGACATTCTAACTCAGACTTCAAAATTATGACTTGTTAATACAGTGATCTTAGATCAAGCAGTGCTGTGCCAACATAGCCATCACATTTCTGTTTCAAAAGCTGTCTCATAAATTTCTGTATGGTTTTGCACTGTGTGATGCAGATTTAGCCCGTTGCTTCACTTAATGTTTTCTTAAGCCTACTTCGGGTTCTAATTGTCTGTCCTTATGTTATTTATCTATTAAAACAAGAGGAGAGAAATTTCTCTTGGTCATAGGATGGCCAAGAAAATTTAGCTACATTTTCTCACCTCTTGCATGCAAATCTGTCTCTATGATGAATATTCCCACAATGCCTTTAAATCCACTATTGCATCCCAGCAGCCTAACATCCCTTCTGTCTGGGAGGGAGTTCAAAACTCATGACTGTCCTTCCTCTAACCTTTCACTACATACAATACCAAAACAAACATGAGCTCCATGTCTCTATAAGAGAGATTTTTTTTCACATCCTCTTTCACTTCATATGAAATTTCTCGTAATGACTCCATTGTGTAGCTATATGTTGGGTTTTAGTGACATTTTCCTTACCCAAAGAGGAGACACTTTCCATTTCTAGAACATTTATCTCCTTTCTTTTACCTCCACCTTTACTTTCTTGTGAAAAGAACTGCAACACATTATTGACATCACACTAACACATAAGGTAGAAGGAAATAGCTGCAAAGCAGCTGATAACTCTGATACTTGAAGATATTTATAAATCGTTTATGTTTTGATGTGCACTAAATTAGGCAGGCTAGTGCAACTGTAGAGGTTTGTGGAGACAGAATGAGGAATTTCTCTTTTAGAGTCACTAAATCAACATTTTTTTCCCAAGGATCATTCTGAAATTACACATAATTTAGAATGAAATAAGGACTTTTCTTCTGTCACAACTTGTGCGTAGGGATGTAATTTATGTTGAAGTAATTTCTGACATTGTAATATACAGATATTATGCGATCACTGTTAAGTCCCCAAATTATACATTGGCATAACTATACTGAAGCATTATTATAGTACTTCAGCGATATATAATAAAATAGAGAAGAAAATAATTATTGAGTAGGCTAATTATTGCATAGAGATTAACATGAATCAGTGTAAATACTGCTGTACAGGTCAATTCACTTGCCAAAGAAGAGTTTAAAAACTACAAATCTAGAGGCGGCAAGAATCACAGACTCTAGTATATCTTGAAGTATGAAGTATACATGGAGTATACGTGGAGTATAAAAATGTCCTTGCTCATAAAAATATTTAAGAGGACTCCAAAGCATACTACTAGAGCATGCACAAATGCACATAGTTATGCATAATGGATATAAACTGCCTTGTCTCTTGATCACCTTAGCTACAACTAGAAAGAAAATCCACAGCTAAAGAGCTGCTATTGACACTACTCACTCTCCAGCCTTAGAGAGATCCTCAAGATTTTTAAGGTTCTCATTTGCTGCAGTAGATCACCAAAGAGAAGTGGTCTTTGAGAAGAAATATTGCCATCTGCCAGAGGACTTTCTGCACAAGAAGCACAACCAGAGCAGTGTGAGGAACAGGAGTACCTTTGCGATGCATTTGCAACAATTTATTACATACAGCTGGCTGGCTGCTGGGCCACCATGGATGGAGACAACCATGTTGCCACCATCGGTGGTTTTAATTAATTTACAGTAATTTAACCTGACAAAAGCGTGAATTAGTGCAGCTCAGCCTTCAAACCACAAAATATCTTTCACATTGAATGAGCCCAAAGCCTCTTATCAGAACACTACACACAGACTCAGACTTATATATGCTCTACCATTCCTTGGGTTGGAGAAGAAGTAAATATAATATGCAAAAGTACTTTATGTCATGAAAGAGTCATTCCTTTCATGGAGAAAACAAAATTTATCTCCAGCATTAATACATGAAGCTTAGTAAGTTACTAAGCTTTATAACTTCTGGCTAAAAAAATCCATATATATAGTCCACAGAAAGCACCATATAACAAACCAGTGAAATTACAAAGTAAATGCAGCAACATCCTGAGCATTTTTAAAAACACTTTTCTATCTCTTTCCCATGCCATGACTTGGTTTATCTATGATAGAAAAAAGTAGGAAGGACAGAAAAGTAAGCCCTAGTATGGAAATGGTCTGATAAAGTTTCCAACAAATACACTTCTACAGGCCTGAGCCCTAAAGGCAGCAAAAAGAGCCTACAACTTCTCAGGTACAAAAGGGTGTATTATGAACATGTCATCTTGAGACATCAGGTTCACTCTGAGAGAGGTCACATGCAATACCACTCTCCTGCTTTTCAAACTCTTGAGTGGGTTAGGTCTAAATATCCAAAAGATAAACAGGGAATGATGAGGAGATAAAAGTTGAGAAAACAAATGAAATAGGTATTGAAAAACAAAAATATTTACAGCACTCCAGTATCCAAATAATACCATATACGGTAGCATCATATTACAGTGTGGGACGGTTAGTCTTCCCTTCAGTGCAAGTGCACTGGGAACATGTTCAGTTCTGTCCATCATATATTCAGAAGGATGTCAAAAGATAGAAGGAAGTTTGGACAAGAGCACAAGTATGATTAGGAGGTCAAATGTACTGATTTGTACTGAAAGATCAAGAAAGTCAACATGCACAACTGGATTAAGTGTAGTTGGTGAGGATACATGGTAGCATCCTGAAAATATATGAAGGGTGAGAAATAATTTAGAATAATATAAGAAGAGAAAATGAGGAGTGATGAGATAAAAATTACAAATGTTACACTGAATATCATAAAGAACTTATGACTATGCATAAAATGATATGTGAAATTACTGAAGACTAGTTCCAAGCTTGATCAAAGCAGAGGATGTGATGTTAGCTTGATTTTAAAAAACAGAGTGCACACAAATATGTGAGTAACTATACATGCAACTACTCTGTGAGAGAAATGGAGTTTGCAAAACTTCAAATTGCCTCTAATAGATTTTAGATTTTGAGTAGAAAATACAAAATTCTGAGAATTTAGGAGATTTATATAGAGCAGAAAATCAAAAACGGCAAATTGTATGGAATTTAATTTCAAAGTAGGAGACAATATGCTGATTATCTGAGTGCTTTTTCATGTCTTTGAAAAGAATTAAATTTCTCACACGTTACTGATATATTACAGAGATAAAAACAATTGACAAAGATTCTGCACTAGACATTTGCCCCACTGTGCTAGGGTGTACTCAGGACCCTCCCAACAGTTTTTATCTTTTTATTCTCTGATATTGGTATTGAAAATGTGTAAAATACCAACACAAGATTACATAAAAATCAAGCAAAGACCCAAGGCTTTTCTGCACACGACTGAAATTTTGGCACCAGATTAAAACAAAGAATGAAGGTAATGGTACAAAGAGCTCTAATTTTTCTTACTTCTGCACCATGAGGAAGACTCTAACGACAACCTGAAGATATATAAAACAGTGGGATTTGTTGCCTGAGGAAGGAAGACGTAAGATTGACAGGATCTCCTGTTGAGAAAGGTGCCAGAACCAACCCCTTTGATACTTTATGCTGTATTACCACTGAAATCTATCACGGTTCACTCTAGGAGTGTTTTCCTAATGAAAGTTGCCTATGTATCATTTGTGAGTCAAGAAAACTTTATAGGAATACGTATGGATTGTGACAGGGAGAAAAGAGAGTTATAGGAGCAGGAGGCAGTGGAGGACAAATAAATGCATTTTTTACTTTCATAATGACATACAAATTGTTTTTATTTTCCTTAGATCATTACTGGGAATATCATCCACACCACATGCACAGTGAGTTTGAGACCTTTGGAGACAACCACTTCACAGAACTGCAGAGTGTACAGCCTCCCCAGCTGCAACAGCTCTACAGGCACATGGAGATTGAACAGATGCATGTCCTGGATTCTGCAATCCCAACCACACACATTGGGCTCAACCATCAGGTATGGCTACCAGTTCTTGCTCAGAACTTAGGATGATAGTTAAGGATAGAGATCAGGGTGCATATTTTTATGCCAAGATGCTGATAGAATTAATTATTGGATTATTACTGCACAAGTACTTGATAGAAAACTCTTCCAGCTGATGACAAGTGTGGAATGCTTATTCTTTTCACCTGAATGAAGACTTGGAGGTTCACAGGCCCCTTAGTAAATGGGCAGTGTTCCTCAAAATGTGCATAAAAAGACAATTCCATTATGTTGAGAGTTTTGAAATTTCAATTTTTGTTTAATTTGGAATCAATTTGGAAGTGTTCTGAGCCACAAAACAGTATGAAAGCTTTAAGTATTTCAAAGCAGCCCTCAAAATTTCACATACACAGAATCCTACACAAAATATAAATAAAGGAAAGTCGCGGGTAATTTTACCACCATGAAGCATTTTGCAGGCATGTGTATGTTTCTACCTAAAAGTAGATTAGTCATGAGATGCAATACACTGCCTTGTCATTACTCAGTTTTTAAATGCAGACAGTCATCTCCCAGTAAAAAAATTATCTCTGCTGTTCAATAAAGATAGTCATGGAAGTACCGCTGACTACACACTGAAGCTGAAATTATAAGGCGTTCCCCGGTACTGTAAATATGCTAGGATAAAGTGGGTGTGGAAATCCCTTTTAAGCCATGAGTCCACAAGAATATGCCCAGACTCATTACAGGGAACAATGAGAGAGCAGGGCGAACTTGCGCTAAGGAGTTCCCCAGAACAGGCAAGCTACTGATCATTTGCTGAATACAAGGCATACAAGGTCAAAGAAAGAGGTGTTTACTGATTACCATATTGTATATAATGGTGCCATGGCAAAGGTTTTGTCAGTGCAACTGCTTTCACGCAGTTGTTATTATGGGTTTCTTTGTTCAAAGCAAACTGAAATCATATATAAATACATAATCTTGTCACCTTTTGCTCTATAAAAATCAGCAACAGAATATAAGATGGAGATACAAACAGAGAAGTAGGAACAGAAAGTTACAAATATAAAAACGTTTCATGGACCTGCAGTCTGTGGGAAGCTTCAAGCCATTTCAGTTGCTCAGTGTAACTGCTCGTACATAATGACCAACTGCTACACCCAACCCAAGGCCACAATTAAAACTAGCCCCATTACGGATTTCTTTGGAAGGACAGCAGTAAACAAGAGAGAAAGGGTGGCTTTGCTTATCTTACTTCATGCTATTCAGGAATCACCTTACATTTCAGGATGAAATAGAATAGAGAGCCCTGCATTCCCTCTCCCTACCCCATGCTGAACTGCAGATGATATGAATAGTCTGTTCACCACTAGTCCACTCTTCCTCACCAGCTGGGGATCTTTGGGGTTTTACTTTAGCCTATAGCAACTCAAGCAAGTGGTATGCAGTGAGCTCTGAGGTTCAGACTCTGTTGTGCCTCAGCCACAACCCTAGGCAACACATACTGTTATTAAAGGCATCTTTAGGGAAACAGAAACAGGAGGCAAACTCTAAGCATCAGCTGAATTTACCCTTTACTAGCTGCGCCTCTGACTGTCATGCAATATCAGAGCTACAGTTTGCGAATAAAGGAAGAATATGCAAAGATATTTCTCCAGTTTTCTTTTGATAATCACCTTATTTTTCAAAATCAAATTTGAGGCTCAAACAAGATTTTTTAAAACAAGATTTCTTTAAAAGGGTTTTGATAGCTTGCCCATAGGTACTCTCACCAAATAATAAATTAAAAAAAGAACAGCCATTCTGATAAGAGACTGAAAGAAAAGGTAGGAAAACTGCAATGAGAATTATGAAGAGGAAAACCACAGAGTCTGAGACAGCATCAGAATATGGAAAGTAGCAATTTCTTCAAGTTTTCCCTTTCCAGAACTGTATTAATAACCTAGCTCTCTTAAACATACTAGGTAGTCCCTTGCAAGTTTGTGTTCAGGACACTGACCTACATTGAGTTTTTGACATTAGGAATGCAAGTGTAACCAAAAAGGCAGCAAATAAGGAGCTGATGAAGCTCAGGCACCTCCGCAGTTCAACATCTGCATCTTCTTTTGCCCCAGAGTTACCATTCCTCCTCAGCAGTGTCCCAGCTTACCTTCCACCCCAGAGGAATTGTTGCTTCTCTCCCACCCCACCCTTCAGCACATTCTGAGTTTCCACAGCCACATTCTTTCCAGTGGCACCAATCTCTGTCCCCCTTTCCTGTAGGACATTGTCCCAACGCCTTAGTCCCCTTCCCCCACCAATGTTGTCTCTCCCTTCCTTCCTAACTCTGAGGCCACAGCTTTCTTAACTGTAAAATGCTAAAGGTGACTCTGTGGTAAGGGTTGAAGTTTCGCTCTTGGGGATCTGACAGGAAGCTTACACACACTCTTACCCAATCCTGGCCTTCCTGCCATGTTCGTCTCCAGCCAATCTGCCAACTCATTAACCGCCATCTGCTGCACCCCTAAACCAGCCCTTTGCGCACTCCTTATTGGGACATTTTAAAGTGGTGCAAAGCTCATCTAGAAATCACCACCCAGCAGGGCCTAATGTCGGGTGGATAGTGTGAGTCACGAGGTGAACACCCACTTCCCGCAGCAGCGCCTAAGCTTGGGTGAAGGGAATCATGTTCAAAGCATCCTTTCTCACTGGAAGGAAGAAGAGCACTTCATAAAGAGTTTGCCTTCCAGGGCTATCAATCTGGGACATTTCATGAGAACTGTATTTATTATTAAGTGGGTAGTGTTTTTTTGTTGTAGGAACTGGGTTCCTTATTCCCCTCTCCCACTGGATCTGTCATGGCAGCTAGTTGTGATCCCTAACAAACCATAAAGAAATAGAGAATTTAGAGTGGAGGTATATTCTACAGTGCTCCTGACATGTCCCCCATAAAATGGTGAGGGAATGTAGCACAGAAGACAGGTTGCAAGCTTTCCAGATGAGAAATCCCCACCAGGAGGGAATTTTCATATAACCACATAGGAGAAGAGAATGTGTTGTATTTGGTATGATGTATTCTTTATCTTAGTGGGAAACCTATTCCCCTCCACAGAAGGGAATTCAAGACGAGAAGCTGACAGATGTGTGTAACCCCTGCTCCAGAGCTGGATGCAGCCCTACAGGGTTTCAGTGCTGCCAGCAGGTGCTATATCCAATAAAGAAAAAGTCAACAGAGCCAAAAGCAGTTCAAGTGGTTCTGTTAGGGAAGAACTGCTCAGCACTGGCAAAATTAAGAGTACTTCTAGAAAATCCATGTTAGAAAAAAGTTGTCAAAAAACAAATTTTGCACAGGGGTTAGGTAACACTCCTTGAAAAAGCACTGTCTTGGTCTACATTCACGACACAGCAGGCATCTTGCAATATTTTGAAAGGAATTACAGTATTTTCAAAGCAAGTATTACCAATATAGCATTTTTCCCCAGAAGGCCTGCCTACAAAATCTCATTTTAGGAGAACATTCATAGAGTAATCCATATATCAGACAAAGGCACCTGTTACATGAATATGGTGTCTTTAACCAGAAAAAAAGTGCATTCTGAGTCCATTAGGAAATCTGGTTCTGTGTGTGACCATTATCACCTTCTTGTAGGGTTCTTCTGCATAAGAAATACAGCTAATTCCACTCTCAAGAGAGGAAATGTCATCTAAATTAGAAGGATACTGTACTGAGGAGGTGTGGGGAGAGGGGCAATATCACTTGCATAGAATGTAACACATGGGAAAGGTCTGACTTTCACAACCTTGTTCCTCCTTCCCTCTTGTAAAGACTTATTTAAAATTTATCTCTGTACATTATAAGTGTTAATTGTTAGCTGGATGGGTTTCTTAGCTGCCTGGTATTTATTTTAAATGTCAACAACTAAGTCCCTAGCTATTACCCTAAATAACTGCACCCCCTTCTGTCTCTCTCTCTCTTTTTTTTTTTTTAAATATCCCACTCTCTGTCACTATCTCCTCCCTCTCTCCACTACTGCTGTCCCAAAGGTTTCCTATTTGCCCCGGATGTGCCTACCATACACCTCTCCACTGCAGCCCAGTTCTGATGAGGAGGACATAGAAAGGCAGAGCCCCCCTCTGGAGGTATCAGATGGGGAGACTGATGGTGTGGACCCTGCGCCTGGAATTATGCATGGAGAAGCAGGTCAGTAAAAAGTGTGGGACTTGGCTGAACTGGGAGTTGAACAGCTCTCTTTTCACTACGATGATAATGAATAAAGCTGTAGAACTGCTGCGCTACTATTTTACCCACTCCCCAAGCTTCACTTTCCCTGACTTTTTCTGCCCTTGCACTTTCCTGTCTTCACAATTGTTTATGAGCATAACTGTGGCTGGAGTTCAATTCTAATTTCTTCAAGCATTCCCACTTTATCTTCTGCTTTGCTTAATCAGGCTTCCTGTTAGTACTTGCCATGTCTGTTCTTGTTTCCATTAACAAATGGAAAAACCAAAGCAAGGAGGTCAAGGAACTGTTTTTTTTTTTTTTTTTTTTTTTTTTAATATTAAGCTCTGTTTGGTTAGTACCAGAAAATCGGATTCTGTACAACCTGCCCAAACTAGTTTCAGATAAGTTTCAAATTAGCAGTGTTTTCCAACTAGCTTCGAATTAGTAAATTATTTTCAAAACAAGGTTTATATCTTTGGAATTCTTTTTTTTTTTTTCTTCTTGGTTCACAAACCTACTTTAGTTCTTCACAGTGTAAGTCAGTCTATTGCTGTCTATTGTTGTAAATGTTGCAGATTGAAGAAGTTAGATGAATTCACAAACTACTTGGAATAATTATATGAACTATATAAATCCCCTGTTTTATCTGAGAGTATAAACTGAAATTTATGTTTCAATGCCTTTCTCCTCTAACTCTCACATAGGCAGCAAGAAGAAGATCCGTCTATACCAGTTCCTTCTGGACCTTCTTCGCAGTGGAGACATGAAGGACAGCATCTGGTGGGTGGACAAGGAAAAGGGTACTTTCCAGTTCTCATCTAAACACAAAGAAGCACTGGCGCATCGCTGGGGCATCCAGAAAGGCAATCGCAAGAAAATGACTTACCAGAAAATGGCACGAGCTTTGAGAAACTATGGCAAGACAGGGGAGGTCAAGAAGGTCAAGAAGAAGTTGACCTATCAGTTTAGTGGTGAGGTGATGGGAAGGGGGGTCAGTGATAGGAAGCATTATCCTCACTGAGGCCATGGGCCCCTGAGCAAGAAAAATTTTAAGACCTCCTGGCTGGATACCAGCAGAGGAGATGGACGCAACTTTCTTTTTGCTTCTTGTGCCCTCCTCTCTATTTTTAAGGTGCCTTTATTACCATCAGATGTTTCTGGTACGAACCCCCTTCTTCAGCATCTGAGAATCCTAAAGATGGCAGAATTCTTTGCTTCCATCCTAGAAGTTGGACAGAGTTGGGAAATATAAACCATGTACAAATATATTATTGTCAGGAAATATTTTTGATTGTTTTGTAACTAAAGAATACAGCTGATGAAGTTTTACCTTCAAAGGTGGTGCTGTGTCACTTACAGTGACACTGCATGAGCTTACAGCTTTCAAACTAGCATTAATACAGGCTCTGCCGCAGCTCTCAAAGCTAGAGAGAAGTTTGCAGATCTTGAAATGATACTTGTTCTTTAAATAGTAATAACATGTACATATTTAATAAAATTTGATATAATGAAGTCCTAGTGTTTGCATAATAAATGATTACTTCACAAATCTTGTGTGCTTTTATTTATACAGATATAGCTCACACACTATGTGGACAGAAGGCAATCTGGGTTATGGGGCCTTACCTGCATTTCATCTGTCCCTACTATTCGATTTCCTTTGAAATATCACCAATGTTATTGGACCAAGTAGCAAAGATAATTAGTGAGAGACGCATCACTGTAAAAGAGGCTACAGTACTTAATTTTATAATTTATATAAATTATCATGATTTTTGTCTGTACAAGTAAACATCTAACAATAATTTCTGTCCACTTATACCAAAGACAGCATTTACAGCTCTTTCCTGTTTAGAACACAGGAACTAATTCATTTTCTTCTGTGATTTCACTGTTTTTTGTGCCCCTGTTCTTTCCTCTTGCTTGCTACCCCCACTGTCATAGCTTGCTTTTAGCTTATGAACCCTTCTGGGAAATAACTATTCATTTATCATCTATTTACAAAATCATAGAACCAGAGGTTTTTAAGTTTGTAATGGTGGATTTTAGGCCCTACTATAAAGAAATGAATGGTAGCTAACAACAACTGCATTTTATAAATTACACTCACAATGCAAAATAAGAGAGAAATTCAACGCCTAAGATTTAATGGTAAAGTTACCTAGTGCAGCCAAACACAGAAAAGAAAGTGAAGTCAACTAACACTTACAGAATTAGCATTTTAACATTTAGCTTTTTTTTTGACTGTAGTTAAACACTAAGAAATCATGAGACGTCAGCATGACTGATGTTTCTACAAGCAATAGCGCAGTTACAGGTCATCAAAGAAACAAACACAATATTCACTGTGAACTCCAATACACCTCTGAAGTACCTGACAAATAATTAATGACATGCAGCATATATTCATAGTTTGTGACCAATATTAATAAAAGAACTGTAACTTTTGGAAGCTTTAAAAAAGCCAGTAAGCTAGCTGGCAGAGATTGATTTCCAAAAGATATGAGGCAAAAAGAGATAGACAAGTCTGAAGTAATGAGAAGATTTTTGTTTAACAGTATTAAACAAATGTTGTAACTGAACATGCCAAATACCATGATGTGAAAGAAATGGATTAAGTAATTCAGAGCTTTTCTGAGCTTGCTCCTGGGAGTATTTCCCACTGAAACTAGAAAGAGCTGAAAATGATGAGCAGAACTGATTCTAAGTTATATCTGAATGTAATCACTTCTATCTGTACTAACCATCTCACTGTGGAATTAAAAGTCTGGTGACATCACTGGACTACTGTGACTCCTTGGACCCAAACGGCAAGAAACTCCCACTTAAAAAAAAAAATTCATAATATGATATCTCACAATTCTAATTTATGAACATAATAAATACATCAGCCAATGCCAGAAATCAGCTGAGACTTAAACGGCCTAAGGATTTCAGAATTTTCTCCATCAAAAGCAGCGATAATCAACAGAATTTTTTTTCCATCTTACATATAACAACCACACTGTTTCATTAAAGAAGAAACAATTAAAGAAGAAAATCTATTTTTAAAATTTTACAGGGACATTCTACTTCTTATATCATACAGTGTAATACTCATTAAATCAGGCCCTTATAAACTCCATGTGTATCTATACTGAAATTGTAGGATGAAAGGTGAAGATGCTACCTCTTTTGGTCATAAGATAATCCTCAGAAGATGAGAACAGCACTCAACCCTGACATAGTCAGAGTTTCTTCACTGCTGAGCTAGGAATTTTTCTGCATGGTTATAAAGATGACTCTACGCTACAGATTGGCTACTAGTAAGAGATAGAAGACATTTGCCTTTATCAGACTTGCAGAATTAAGATAATTAATTCCCCTCTTCATAAAAAAAATACATCTTTATCACATATGCAGTTTGAAAAGCAGAACTAATCAGTCTCTGGCACTATTTCACTATTAATTCAGAAGAGAAGGATCATTTCCTCTTACAGGAAAACTATGATGACTGAAAACAGTTAATTGGTCAGCTAAATGTGAAGATATTTAGGATACCTCATTTCGAACTTATCAACAAGCATTCTTAAATATCAGAGACCTGGGCTCCAGCTTTCCCAGCAAGTCCAACATAAAAAGCAATAAAATGCTGGAAAAAAGTACAAAATTAAAATAAATACTCAAGCAGAAGCAGCAAAAACCTTTAAATAAATGATCTGATGTCTGTGCATTATTTTAAAATGCTACCATAGCGCAGCTACTATACCTGAACTGAAAGCTTTTCATTGTATACAGGTTTTGGCTTCAAGCAACATGCTTGGGAAGAATCTGAGGAAAAATTCTGGGGACAGCATTGTTTATAATTAGAATATTTTTGCAAATCCTATTGAATATACTTTAAGAAGTAGGTTTAAAATTGAATTTATTTCCAAAGCTGAAATCTTTTTCTCTTCCTCTTATTAACTTTGAAGTACTGTTTCTAAAAATATTAAACCTCCATCTGTTTCTGGTTAGGTTTTTCATCTGTGGCATAAAGAGTCTGAATAATCAAGTGTCGCAGCTGTGAAGAAGACCAAATGATGATGCTCCTCAGCCACAGTGCTTTTTGTATCTCATCCAACTCAACTGCTCTGGAAAGTAAGCTGTCTAATCAAGCTGAATTATTGCCATTCAGTGGCACATGTGAGCAGAAGCTGTTTGGTTATTTTAGAGAAAAATACCAAAATAAATATGACAAAATCACTGTTTCAGGAAAATTACAGAGTGCCAAGAACACTGTTTTTTTTCTCTGGAAACAGCCCAGTCACATACAGGGAAAAGTGCTCAAAAATGAAGATCGTGTCATTATGTGGAAAGATGACCCTATAGTACAAGCTGCTGGAACACTTTTTAGACCAGTGATGTTAGAGATCATCAATCCCTCTCTCAAAGCAACCACTCAAACTACAGCTATTCATTCAACATATATATGAGCTTTTCAACCTGCTTTAAAGAAATCAGCCTGCTTTCTTGTCTGCTGACTAGTTCATCAATCCCTGAGGAAAGATGATATTCAGAACACTGTCACAAAACTAAAGCCAAAATACTGAAAATCCTACAGCATTTTAGACTCCCACCAATCAGCTGTCAGAAGTGTGGAAGGTAGCAGAATTGCACTTGCTGTACTGAGCAATCACCTGCTTATAATAATACACTGAGATAACATATTCTTATTAGTTATAGCCAGCGCAAGACAGTTTTAGGTTCATTCAATTCTGAGCGGCTATTTATGTGCATCAGCGAGAACTACAGTTAAATCTGTATTTATAACGTCCAGAAAACACCCTCAAATACACATATATGCATATTCTACTATTGGTTTTGTCTCCTCCTTGACTAAATTTTATCTCCATGGTCTCAATTCCACATCCATACACTGCCACAGTCCTGTACTAAATATATGTTCCCACTGTCTACTACAGGAGGGCTTATGCTCTGTACTTTGCTAGTTTTTTTTTTTTTTTCTCAGCAAAATTTCTGCCTCAGTGTCTCATATTTTTTCCTTTCTTTTTGACATCTCCATCCACAGGGATTTTTTTCCTTCGTTAAAATCTCTGAACAGCAAAAATCACAATCATCAAGCTTAATTCCTCTTAACAGTTGCAACTTCATAACAAGTATATTTATCACATGACACAATTCAGTTTATTTAATCTATTCCCCTAATTTTGCTTACTATATAGCTGCACCTTGCACATTCACAGAAGAAACTTCATCACTCATGACAATAAAATAAATTTATCTTTTTCTCTGGCAAGGCCTGGAAGAGTATATTCCTGGAGATCCTGCTCTTAAGAAATCAAAATGTATGGATTACATAGCAAATGTATGGTAAAAAAGACTGTGATATGACACAAACTACAGCAGTTAGTCTATGGGCACATTCTACACTTTCCAAGAAATTGCATTTATTTCTCATTTATTTGGTGGGTTATCTTGTTCCCTCACCTTTCCTTTTCTAAGCAATGCTCAAAACAGTTTTACACAATTTCACATATCCATAGAGCTAAAATGCTGAAAGGGAAACTCTTGCAGTAAATAAAGTAACTTTAATGAAGCTGCTAATCTCATCCGATAATACAAGCAAACAAAGCTGCTCCAGGAGGCCATGGTGACACAACTACACTAAGCTGCACCTTTCTTCTCCAGCAAATTTGCATGTTGCAGTTCAGTTCATTCAGTCGTACCTGTGGTATGAGAGCGCCTATGTGTAACACGGGTCTCATCACAATTCTGTTCCATGAGCTGGGGAACATGAATTGCTTCCAAGGAACATGAAAACAGCAGTGCACTGCAGATGCCCTTCCTCATTTTCTCTCTTAATTCAGCTGTATCTGCTTTTACCTTAAAACCCCTCACCTCACAGTTGCAAAATAATTTAGGTTGGAGGGCACCTTGACTTTCAACTCCCTACTCAAAGCAGGGCCAGTTAGATGGTGTCTCTCAGGGCAACTTCCTTTCAATTCTGTGTTTCTTTCCATTGGCTCCACAGCATACAGCCACACATTCCCTTTCTTATGCTTCTGGTGCCCCACAGGGGTACTTTTTACTCTTGGGGAGCCCAAGGAGTACGTGAGAATGAACAGAGCACTCTATGGGCAGGCGTAGAATGAGGATGTGGTAGAGTAGATAAGGTTTAGCAGGAGGTGGTGGAGGAGAAGGAAGGGTGGGAGGAGGTGTTAGGGAGACCGAGGTTATGCAAAGGATTGGGGAAGCGGCTTTGTGGTAGGAAGGAATGCAGTTTCTGTGCTTTAAAGGCTCCCCCTGAGCTTTTGTTTCAGCTCCCTAGCAGCAGGGCGCTAGGGCTCCTCTGTGAGAAGGCCTGTGACCACCAGTGCCTTTGTGCAGATTGCTTGGGTGCCTTTGCTTTATGCAAAGTCAAGAATGTTTGGGTGCTGAGCTGGACATTTGCATATACAAATCAGTTTGGGTTTGTCTTAGATTTAACTAACTAATTTCCTGAGTTTTAAGTGCTTGCTTTTAGAAACATAGTTATAGAATTCTTCTTTAGACATTCTTTCCCTTTTTTCCCATCCACCATTGCTCTGTTCCTTTTTCAGCCAGTCCCAGTTATATACTCCCAAGCCCTTGCTCAGCTTTTTTCTGCCTCTATACCCAGCTGCCAGACATGTCTGTATTTGAGGATGGAATGACTGGAATCTAAGTCATCTTGTCTTGCAAATTTTGTCAGTCTTATTTCTTCCTTTCATACCAGCTTTTCTCACATATGCCTCCTTTGGCTTCTCTTTATGTGAAAGGTTCTCAGTTCCATTACATTTATTTAGCCATTTTTAGTTTTCCCATCTCACATCCCCTTACAGTTTCAGTCTTAGTTACTAGCTCCCAGTTCTGTCCCCTCCCTCCTATTTGTACCCAGCTTCCTACTCAATATTCTTGTCCTTTGAAGATACATTTTAACCCCCTCCCACAACCTCTAGTCTCAGTTTTCTTCTTCCTACTCTTACCCTTCAATCACATATTGTTCTTTCATTGTCTCAGTCTATCACATCTGACCCCTTCTCTCCCTGAAGGTCCAGTTCTTTGCCCTCTTCACTCGGACCGCTTTCCCTTACATTCTGTCTGGAACTGAAATGCATGTTATTCGGAACAAAAGACATGCTGTTTTCTCTCAGGTTAGGTATGCAGATTCAACTCCATCCCCACAACAGCTCAGAGACGTAGACCACAAGTGACACAGTCCAAATTTTCAGAGGATAAAGTCTAAGAAGCTTTCACTGAGAGTGCCCTTTTTTTTTTTTTTTTTCCTTCTACAGTTTATAATGTGGAGAATTTCAGGTTGGTTTTCACACAGGCAGCCAAAGATGCACCCCTGAACTACAAGCTGCCTAATATCAAATGTCCAGGAAGATCCCAAGTATGAGACGTGCAGTGTAAGGATATAAAACAGTTGTTCGAGGACAAGCTGTAATAAGCAGGATCAGCATTAACTCAGGTCTAGCAAGCACCTAAGACCTGAGTTCAGTCAGTGAGGTCAAGTGCCATATGCCCCAGAGCTTCTTGTTTCAAAAGAACAGTACTAAGAAACCACGTTCTTCCTGGAAACAGTCTAGCTCGTTTCATGGGCACAGCACTTAAGTGAATGAATCCTGCTAGACCCGTGCTCTGCACATAGCCAGCTCAGCTATCTGTTCTATCTATTTGTAGCATTTGTACCAGCAAACCAGCAATCCAGAAAACTGCGAGTTAGCTGCACTGACCTTGTCCTTAGATACTACTGGGTAGCCGAGGTGATATTTTCACAAAACAAACCTGAAAGGCAAATAGATGGATTGAGGAAAAAAAGAAAAAAGAAAAGAAAAGAAAAAAAAGCACATGATGTATCAGAAACAAAAAGCTAAAATGCCTGAAGTATACAAGCAGTGTATACATTTTTTGCGAATAGCTAAATTTGGTCAAAGTCATAACCATTTAAAAACATATTGTTTTAATGGGAAGCTGGATAGTCTTATTAGAGGGAGGTGTTGCTGGCTTTGCCTATAAATAATAAATCCTTGTGTTCCTCTGTGTAAGCCATGCTGTAGCTATCCAAAATGAGGAAGATACATCCATCACACAGCCTATCACTGCAGGTCATCTATTACTATCATTTTTAAACTTGTCTCTGATATATATGACAAAAGCCACTGTCTGGCACAGAACTCTGTCTCAGACTTCGAAGATTGTTTCTTTGACAAGAAATGATATCTTTTCCCTCTCATTTACTCTTCTAGCAAAACTCCAAAGATACTTTTTACGTATTTCTTTACATGTTTGTACATTAGTTTCACTTCGGTAGAGGACAAATCTTCAGATACTTTCTTAAAAATTGTTTAGTGTTGTGTCCTGAGAAGAAGCTAACACATTCCACTACACACATGGACCCCTTTTGGGGCCAGTGAAGCAATTCCTATCCTATATTTCACTCGCATAGCATTTTTGATATTAAAAGTGGCTACATAAATAAACAAAACATAGAAAATGCTAGAAAAAAGTTCATTAACACTACAATGCTGCCACCTGGTAATCAGAAGTGTAATAACAGGGAAAACAATTATTTTGCTCTTTGCTGAACAAGCTGACGTATTTTAAGCAATATATGTAAAATCACAAAAACTGTAAAGTTATAATTGTGAAATATGATCAATCCTGTGTTTCAGATCAGGTAATTCCTATTGCTTTGTATCACTAGGAGGAGAAGAAACTCATATTCTCTGAAAATTAAACTTGATTCTAAAACCTGGAAAGTAGAGAATACACAGCTCATGGACTAAGGTCAGTACAGTACATATATCAAACATGTACTGTACTGAGCACAAAGGTAGTCAAATTCCAAGCACAAAAGTAGTCAAAATAAAGTCCATATTTAAAGCTCTTCAGTAGCTTGCTGAATTAAAACCGCTCCCTCTAAATACTTAAAAAGAGAATCAAATCTACAATGAGATGAATATGGAATAGATTAAATTAAATGGTGAGCAGAGATCCAATGAAAACAAGATGACAAGTGTTTTACATGGGTTAAAAAAACATTCTTGAAAAGGAAAATGATGCAATCACAAGGAATAATTATACACAGGTATATATATTTATAGATTGGGAACATAAAAGGCATTGGGAAAATGTTTCTAGCAACTTACAACAATCCATAAATTTTCAAACCTATAAAAAGTTTCTAAGAATCTGTCATAAATAAGCTTTATTGAAACTTATTTCAATTTCCCTAGGATATAACATCCTATAGACAACTGTTGCCTTCAAGTAATACCCTCAGAATTTCATCTCATGTATGATTGCATCACCTTTCAAAGGTACTGTGGTTTAGAGCATCCCATACTTTCCCAAAGGGAAACATTCACATTCAATTCTTCTATCAGCCATGAGATGGCAGGATTATTTTTTCATCTACCCTAGAGGATCTCTTACATCGTTTTATAAGTGAGGCAGTGAACTGTTACATGCACACCACTATCAGAAACTAATATGTTTTATGTACACAGCATTACACAGCTTTATCTTTTGTCTTAAAAAAATAGGAAGTGCTGTAATAAAAGTACAGACAACATTTAAACACTGAGTGACAATTTGTGTTCTCCCAGAAATGAGGTTATTCAAATCAAAACTTAAGACATTCAGAATCAACAATGGAGTTCCTATTTTTACACAGGACCTGTATTTTGAGAGTGGAACAATCATGACTGAAAACTGTTGAGAAAGAAAAGAATGTTCAGGTGAGTCAAGAATGCTGAGAGTTGCAAGATTTCGAAGGAAAAATCAGGATGTAATTGCGCCAATCTCTACTAGCATCCAGGACGTGATCTGTATTGGATATGAATTGACCCCTCCATTACTTCAGGGTCTTGCTTTTTGCTTTAAAGCATTTCTTATTGGACATCCCTACTGAAAGAGCACAGGTTTGGAAAATATGATGCTTGTATTTTAAAGATGTTGCGCCTAAGTATGCATTTCCTTTCAAGCCATATAAATGGTTTTATTTCCACTTATTTTAGTTGTTGCTAATAAAACACTATAACGTTAACTGTGCCTTGAGGACTGAACAATCTCATGAATCCAGAACAAGCAAAAAAAATCTTCAGTATATTATGCATTTTATCAATCAAGTACCTAGGGCATAAGCATATAGGCTTTCAGTAAAAACAATTCCTCACTAATAGAAGAAGGAGAAAGTATGAGGTAGCAAAACTAACTTCTCTAGGCAATATAATTGTTGAGGAAAATAATATTCTGATGGCGATTACAGGAGGTTCAAGTATTAAGTACTGCAGAATTGGCTTCCACTCAGCTAAGAAAATAATGATGATCTTCACTAGCCAAGTAGCAGGTTTTCGATATTCCGGGAACCAAGCTCTGAGAAAGCATTTGAGACCAAGAAAACGACCTAGATTTCCTGATTCTCAGTGAAATGCCCCAGACACAGGTCAAAATCATATCACACTAAACTCTGCTCCTTTAGAAACAGAGGAAAATGCCCAGAGGATGGTCACATCCTGCCTGTCTTCCTTACTCATGTGTAAATAACTCCTTATATAAGCAAGGGGAAGTATTTGGCCCAAAATCAGGAGAGGCATAAAAGCAGTCATTTTTGCATGTTCATATTTACCCTGTCAGTCTACCCAGAGAATCAGATGTGAAAGACAAATGCAAAGTACAGTGAATGATGGGCTGCACGCAGACCCAGATATTCTAAGATCCCTGATAAAAGCAGAAATCCTGTAGGCTCATTTTTGTTCAGGTTAGTACATCAGGAGCAATTAAAACAACTTTTTTTTTTTTTTCCGGTTTTTGGAGGCAGCTAAAATGTGCTGAATGCCAGGCCTACAGTTTCCCCTGTAACACTCAAAATCCAAAATGGGAGACAAAAAGAACAGGAAATGGATATTTTACAAAGTCTACAGTGGTATGATTGCCCTCAGTTCCTATATTGATGTATCCTAAATGCATGAATAAATTAGTAGTAATGACTAATTGGGGAGCAAGAAATGGTAATATCAGAATAATTACCTGGTGAGCTATCCCCCTAGTATCTCTTCTATGTAATTCAGCAAAATTAAAACTTCTAATAAAGACCTGAAACCATTTTTCATATAGTGCTTAAAAAAAAAAATATATCAGTTTAAGACACTTATGCTGCAGAACAAGTGGGTGGTTGGATGACTGAAACTATATAAGTAGTGTCATGCTTTCCAGTTGTGACTGCAAATGTCAGTAATGTGCAAATGTACAAGTGTTTCTGAAAAAATAAGTTCCTTCCGGAAGGCTCATATTTAGTTCTACAAACACAGCGTTCAGCAGAAGAGAAAAAAAAAGCTCTCTGAAGAGCTGTTCAGGTCTGACCCAATTATAACAATAACAGAGCCTGAAAAAGGCAGCAAGTATGCAAGCAAATATATACAATAAGTATACAACCTGCATACAGGATATATAATTGTCAAATCTAGCTTACAAAGTGTGCTGTGAACATGGGCAGTGCAGGAATTCTTAATGAATTATATACATGTGAGGAAACAAAAAGTATTGCATGCACGTGCAGCATCAGACTGCGCTCCAGTTTGTATCAGCAGATCAGTGGTAGCCAGTCTTGGGTGGTTTGAGCTCTCTGGCTCCTGGAACTTGGCTATATTTATCCTGGCTGATGTAGCCTGTCAAGTGTGTCCTGCTGTTGATAAGGTGCCGTACTCGACAACGGTGGGGGATCAACGGGGAGGAGCAAGATGGAGGATTCCACTCAGTGTTTCTTTAGGGGTATCAAAAGCCCTGCAGTCTCATTCTTGTCCAGCTCGGATCCTGGTTTCTAGATACAACTGGGAGTTTCAGCAGAAACAAAAGGAAGATGCCAGAGCCTGTAAAGAAAACAGGTAAGGATCACAACTGACAGGCAAAAGTTGAGAACAGCTTGGCAGGCAAAAATGTTGGGCCAGCTTTTGCACACTAGAGAAATGATACCTCAATAACAAAATAATAGAGAAATGAGACAATATTTTATAAACTCATTATTAAGTGATCTTTTGGAGAAACCAGTAACTACCTTGGCAACCCTCAGCCACAGTTGTCTCCAGAGACTTTGGATGACTGGAGGGGACAGAGGTGAAATATACTGAATTCTCAAATGATTTCCTTTTCTCACTTCCTCTCCCAGGCACCTCCAGGGCTGTGACAGAAGCCTGTAGTCTGTATATTGGGCATTTGGGGCAGTATAAACATCTCCTGTTATTTTTCCTGATACTTTCCAGGAAGTATCAGTAGCAACTTCTGATGATATTTTTTTGGTAGTAAAATCTCTATGAAAATTAGCAGCAGAAAATTAGCTGAAATGGCAGCTAATGGGAGTAGTTCAAAACTTACTCTCTTTGAAATTAAGAACTAAGGGGCCACTCAGAAGATGCACAGGAAAGAAGAGGAGGTCTAGAAAGTATAAAATGAGCTGCAATGTGCAAGGGTACAGTGTGTCTGAGAAGGTGGAAGAAGAAATGATGGGAAGCAGAACTAGGGAAAGTTTGCCTGCAGAACACGTGTGTGGACAGAGAAAAATGGCTTGGGAGTATCCTATGTCTACAATTTTTTTTTTTTAAGATGTTGAAAGGCAAAGTTACGCTCATTTGCAAACTGTGTATAGAGAACATGTGGAGGAGGAAACTGTACTAAATCTGTGATTCGCATACTAAGAATCACTAATACCTGAATGTACAATACAAAGTACACTTTTTTTTTTTTTTTACAGCATGCCCTTTTCAGAGTTAGTCAATACTAGCTGTTGATGCTTATTAATGTAGGCCTTTGTGTACTTTGCAAAAGATGGAACAGGCGTTGATCCCCTTTGAGACTGGTCCAAGGTAAAATCTGCTGTGCCTACCATAACAAAAGAGTCTACACTTGTTGGAAGGATCTTTCATTTTGTCCAAATATCTGGAATCAGCTGCTGCCAGAGACAGATCATAAATCTAAGCTTTGTCTTTCATTAAGATCAGCAAAGCATGGCTTATTTCAACAAGATTCTGTATGTCCCTTATTTGCTATAACTCTGAAGTGACAGCAGTGTCACCAATTCTTCAGTTTCTGTAACAGCTATCAAATCATTCATTGTTCTTTGAGCTGCAGTTTCTGGAACCAAATGAAAGTGAAATGTTATATAAAAAATAAAAGTATATACCAGACCTCCTGAGAGAAAACCTTGAAATTATGAGCTGTAAAGGCTCATCAATCACAAAAGACAAGATATTCATAAGCCCATTTGATTTTTAAAATCACATGATGTTTGAGATGTCTTGAAATGTCTAATGCTGATGATTGCCAATGATGGCAAAAAGAAATATGACCGAGTAGGTGAAAATTGGCAGTGTAATCTCCTAGGCATTGTGACTTCTGATTGCTAACAGTTTAGCTACCTGTGATAAAGCAGTCAATTCTTGCACATGTAAGTTCCTTTTGCATAGATTAAAAGCTTCAAATTAACATTTTGCTTCTGTCTGGATGGGAGATAAGGGCTTCTCTGACTGTGAAGTTGCCTGCCTTTGCTAGTTAATGGCAAAGAGAATTGGAACTTATTCTCCAAAGACAAGAAATCTAACAGATGTCCAACATTACTAATCCTACACAATTCCTATGAACAAACAAGCCCAAACACTGTGATTATCACAGCAGGGGGAGGAAAAGCTCTTATTACCCACTCTGAATGAGACAGAACCAGTCACAAGCCTCATAATTTCTAGAGAGGATCTTTTTATTCTCCAAAGAAGTATTAATCCCTTTGGTTTTCTATCTCATGTTGTTTATATAGTTCGAGCCATCTGAAGATAGGATAACACTGAGCGTGATCTCAGGAGGGCTGAATAAGCAGTTCATTCTTGAACAAATCGTGGTTCCTGCTTTTTGCTGATCATCTAGTTTTAACATTGGAGAACTCTAGTGTGTATTACTGGAATTAGGGCATCCAGTGTAGAGGTAAGGGAAAATGCTTCAGGCTAAAGAACGATCAGAGATGTTCTATCTGTATCTGCTCTACTAACAATCCCTTTGCTATGTGAAAAAAAAAAGGGCAGGGAGAGAGTCTGTAAATGAGTAAACGAAAATAGTGAAATTGATTATCCAGCAGACTTTGAATTCTCCAGCTAAAATACTTCAGGATGAGGTACTGCCCTATTTCTTTACAAAATAGCAGAAACATTGCAGTAGTTTTCCAGAAAATCTTTAAACTCCTCAACAGCAACAGCATTTATAACATCTGCATTCAGTCTCAGAGCAAATTATCAAGCATTGAAAAAAACATCATTTGTTGCAGAATTCAGTTGCAGAACCTCTTGTCCCTCTCATTTAAGCATTTCACAGTTGTCTTTGTTCAAAGGCTGTCTGTTTGGAAGATTTGATCTGTTTTTTCTTTTTGCATAAGTCAACAAAGGTTAAAAGACCTGAAGTATTTCAGTGACAATATTTTCAGACCGTAAAAGGAAACAGCGGACTTTTAAACATCAAATATAGCACATAAACGCAACTTAATGGAAAATGTGGGCATTACTAAATCTGGAAAAAATAAGTCTGGCATTAATCATCTTCTCTGAAAATCAGTCCATTTTTTCATATATTTTATACACTGTGGAGTCTAGATTTTGCATTTCGTGTTAGGAAATTCTATCAAAGGTTTATAAATAACCTGGCTGTAAGTGCATCACAGCTATAGACATTTTGTAATAATATTTTAAATATATTGCATAATTCCAAGTAGGATGTAGAATTTTAGTTTGAATATAAGCTCCTCATGTTAGATTTGCAAATGTGTAGCACAGTAAAGAACTTGTGTGCACTGCAGTTGTACAAAAATAAATAATTCATATAGATGCATTTTCATTTTCTGTAATTTAATGCTCAAGCCAAGCCAAATATTATCACTCCCATTCTACAGAAAGCATGATGGACAAATAGAGAGATGGGTGACTGTAAATTCCTGTAACACGAGCAACAGGCAAGGAATAGTTTCACTAACCAATCTCAGCTGCTGAATTAGGCAAGGAATGATAAGATTGAGTAGCTCAATAGCTTTTGGATCAAGGAATGATTAAGCCTGTAATCGCAAGAAGCCACTTAGCTCCTGATTAAGGAATGCACGGCATCTTCATATATCTTCATATAAGGAATTTACAAGCTTCATTACTGGTCTGCTTATCCACAGCTTGGCTTTTAACTCAATGGAAAAGCAAATGATATAACAGGAAAACTAGATGCCAAGAATAAGTACAAATGTAAAGATACATTTTCAATGTGAAGCCTTAACAAATTAAAGTAGTTCAAAAGCTAATAGCTCATTTTTAAATATTATCTCAATATATGCATTAGCGATATACATATTTCACTATCAAATACACTGAATATGTAGCAAGCCAACTCAGTTCTGCGGGAGCAAGCTTGTACTTTCTGTTTTTTTTCTAATTATACTCATCACAAATCCTGACAGTTTATAGCCTGTGCATTCAACCAGATGCATGACATTCTCATAAAAAATCCCACGTCTTTAGTACAGCAGAAACACACTCTCAAAGCCTTATTCTGATGTTTATATCCCTCTCCTTCACGCACATCTCAAAGTCACAGTAAGTCAAATAATGATGAGTGTTGAAATGAAAGCCCCCACTCCGAAAAGCAACATGAAATCAACAGCAACAGAATGGCTCTCCTCTCACTTTCATGAAAATAATTTGTGTGGAATCCTCACTTCTCCCTCACTTTGATTTCAGATACATCACACATACTTCAAGATTCAGTGACTGTAAGATAAGGTTTCCATCTCATGCTTGTGATACTTAACAAGCAAAATTATTTAGAGAACATGGCTAGCAATTAAAATGATTCCGGTTATTTAAACATTATTTCATATATTTTTTTTTCCTTTTTTTTTAAACTATCAAATAGAAGCGTGTCTTGTAGCCTTTAAAACTAATTTTTATTCTTATTAGGGACAGAGCAGTACTTAGGAGCTATCTGATGCTCCAAAGATGCACAAAGACAACAGAAAAGCAGGGCCTGTCTATACACACACACCAGTGAACTGATACAGACACATCAGTGAGAGGGCAAAGCAAACAATGATCCCTGCAATGGCTAGTGGCCTGGGTAGCAGTTTAGCTACTTTCCACATCTTTGCACAGGAAAGCACAAGGAAGTTGTGGAATAAATTAGACTGGTGGATGTCAGAAAGAGGCTGCTTCAGAGCAGGGCGGGAAGCAAGGGAGGAAGAATGAAAATGAATATATAAAAAGAGCACATTAGCATGAAAATTCAGTATGAAAATTTAACAGATAGAAGGGATAGGAATGCAGAATACTACTTTTGTGATTTCACCGAGGAGAAAAGTTAGGAAAATTATTTTTGGAACTTAACTGATTTAATTCTAGTATGATCTGGCCAAAAGTTTAGGTATTTTTAATTCTTCCAGTCTCATGATTGAAAGACCTATTAACGAGTTACTAATAAAATGCAATCTGCCCACAGAGCTCCAATTAATGATAGCTTTTTTTAACAACTCATGAAGTTGCAATTTACATTACAAGCACAAATGGATGGTTTGTGTGTACAGAACCACCTCTAGTTATTACAATGCTCTTGAAGGATGGCTGCCTTCAGTACAGGTCACAACAGGAGCATAAGGCACAGAAACATTTTCTACAAGGCTCCTTCAGACCACATGCCACCACTTTCCTGTTCTGCCTTGGGTAGAAATTCTGTTTTGCATTATTCAAAAATTATATGCAGTGCTTTGTATGATGGAAATCAGAAGTGATTATAGCAGTCTAGGACATGAGTGACTAGAGATAGCTACAAGGTGGTTTTAGCTCTATTTCCTTTCATTAGCACCATGTCCCTATTCCTTCCCATATGAACTTCCCCCAGCAGTTCAAGTCCTCCATCTCCCTCGCCCCATGCACAGCTCTTATCCCTCCCATCCTTTTCAATAATTCCTGTCATCAGCAGCACTGGTAGCTCATATGTGTCTATGCCCTACTCCTTGAAGTTCTATGGCATATAACATCACCCCTTTCTCCTCAGGGCAGCATGGCTTGGAGCTGAAGGGGAAGTAGAGCATTAACAAAAAGAGCGGGGGCCCACGGGACACCTGGTGCTTCAGTGCAGTGGCTCCTAAAGGCACGTTTGCCTGTAGTGCGGCTGAGCGTGTGATACTGCCTGAGATCTGTCAGTGCCTAAGAGGTGTAAGACATTCCACAGCATCACATGAGAGGGGTAGCAGTTGTTGGGCTTTCCATACTGACAGTGGCAGTAGTCTCCAAAAGTGTTCTGAATATGGGATGGATATCTGGAACTCAGAGGGGTGTATCTGGGTGGAAAGCAAATGTTGAAGTGACCCTGAATGTACTCAAAGTACCAGATACTCTGAATGACAAGAGACTGGGAACAGCTGAAATACTAACAGCTTGACAGAGAGTTAGATATTTTCTTTTATTTCTCTATCTCCTGTTAAGGATCTCATTTTTTCACCCAGAAGGAAAAATGATAGGATTCTCCTCACATACTTATTCAGCAATCTCTTTTGTGCAACAAAATAATTTCTCTTAGTCTCCTGTTACACAAACCTGATTTTTTCCTTTTCAAATATACACAGTGAAGGCTGAAGGGGAATACAGATAGATAAGCAGAGACACGATTTTGGACATCATCCAACGACTCTGAACCTGAAGTGCAAGAAAATGACTCTTGGAAACTCCCCGATCCACGAGAAAGTGGGTTCTCTGGAGCTGTTCTTGCAGTTCTTCCTTCTCATGGAATCTTTTGGGCTTGTCCAATTTTATGCTTTAGTTGCTATTCACAGTCATTCTAAAGTGGCAGTTGAAAGCAGTTTTTTGGCCAGAAAATAGAGGCGGGGGGGGGGGGAGAAGAAAAGATGGAGAAACTCGGTTTTAAACTCCTACATATGATTTTATATTTCCAAAATGCGGTGGTGGAGATTTCTCACTGTGAATTTAGTTCTGGCCAGCAATCTGTTTTTCTTGAGTCATCTAAAGTAAATGTAAGAAACCTAACCACTTTGCAGGGTGTGCAGCAGATCACAGAGTTACTTCCAAGTATGCATGTCTTGAAACCATGCCATTTGTAGGCTGGAACATTTACAGGCCACATTCTTGTTAAGTAATTAATTTATTTATGGATTCTCTTGTGATTAAATAGAAGAGAGATGATGATAGCACTCGAGAGACAAAAATGTGCCTGTTTTTTGCTTTATCTCTAGAGCTAAAGGGAGAGGAGCCAGCTAGTAGATAATTCAGAAGTGGACTGCAAACTGACCTGGTTCCCCACAGTGTGGTAGTCTAGCAGCCTTTAAATATCTTTTGAATTCTAGCCATGAAAGTTGCAGTCTACAATAACTCTTGTGCAATTATTCATGATACCCTGCCTCAAAGAATCAGGCAGTGGTATTTGCTGCATCAAAGGGTGTGCAAACAACAATGTGCATCTGATAATAAAGGACTATGTTCAGTTTAAAAACAATAACACTACTTTGGATACTGGGTCTGAGGGGAGAAAAAACTCAAAAGCAGGCAGAGAAATTCCACCCACAGAGGAGGATTCAAACACTTGTATCTGAACATGGAGGAAAAGCACGCAGATGACTGCGACAAGAGCTCTGTCCTGCCTGAGCTCAGGCACAAACCATTTTTCTCAGCAAATAGATAAAATGGGGAGTTGGGTAGGGAAGACAGGAAAATCTATTTCAGACTTGTTTTATACAACAAAGTGTGGCAAAATAAAACACACGCTACAGAAAATGTTCGTAAGACATTTCTTTGAATTATTTGCAAAACAATGCAGACAATATGTACTGTATTATCATTACCGTCCAAAGGCCATCAGGCAAAGTATTTTCAGGTATAAGTTGCAGTTATGCAATCTAAGGACATGGTACAGGAAAACAGATTTTGTGCAATGGACAGATGGCATTATAAGTCATATAACACACTAAATTTATACTAAAGCACCTGTTTGAACATGAATGTAAATTGTTTCTTTTAGAATATTTCTATACCATGTTCCCTTCATTTTTAAAAAGTAGCATCGAAAGTGTAAACCTATTTAGAGGAGATACTATTGCTGCCCAAGTAGAAAAGACACAGATAATTTGCAAAAGTTGCAACAGATTCAATTGTGATATGATTATTGTTATTTTATAAAAGCATAGCTATGAAGTGGAAAGTTAAAATGTTTCTTAAGAAGTCATAATTATTCACAAAAAGATGAAAAACATTCAGAATAAGAATATTAATAACTTGTATTTTGTAGATGACCATTGTTTCTAGCAATTAGCAAAAAGATAACAAATGCCATTAAGGCCAAAATGTGAACAAAAAATGGGAATTTTGCTTCAAAATAAAGTTAAAAAAAATCTAAATAAAGAAATCAGGGTAAGGGACTCAGTAAAATAAGTTACCTCAGAAAAACTTGATCCTGAGAAAGATTAGGATAATAGCAGCCCAAAATCCAGATACATGGTTGCTCTCCTCATTCCTACCTATTGCACTAATTTGATCATAAATGGGTCAAAACAGAAGTTTTACTCTCTTCCCATATTATAATCATTTAATTAATTCTTTTCAGTAGCCTAAGTGCTTCCTAACACATAAAGGAAGTATTTTGATCCATTCAAATGTTTAGCTCAGCATTAAAAGCTGTGCATACTTGCCTACATAGAGTCTTGTAACAACTAGTTTTCTAATTATTACTAATTAGTTGTCTATTTATTAGTTGTCTAATTATTACTAATTAGTAGTCTAATTATTACTAACTAGTTGTTACAAGACTACTAGGCAAGTATGCATAATTTTTAATGCTGAGCTAAACATTTGAATACAAACAAATTTGGATAATATTTCAGCTTAAATTATAAAAAATATGCCATTCTTTCCACAAAAGCCTTGATCAGCAAAAACAGAAGAGCTACAGATGAACCATTAATAATTGCAGTATATTAGGACACAGGTTACTGCTCTAACTGCAGTCTTGAGGGAGGAACAGTTCATGAAGGAGAGGTCACCAATTTATTGCATTATGGAAATTCCTTCATTTGCTACAGGAAAAAAAAAAAAAAAGGAAAAAAGAAAAAACACTTCTAAATAAGCAAAGGACAGTCTCCAAAGAGACTCCAAGCCATTGTAATTGTTTTGGCATTTTTTTTTTCCTTCAAAACACAAACATCAAAAATTAACCACAAAGTTACATATATAATCTAAAATTTTAGGTCTTTTGACAGAAAAATATTATAACCAGAATACCAAGATTATGTACTTTACCAAGCTATTACACTAGTAAGAATTATTTTTTCTTCTTTGGTTATTTAAACCAAAAGACCAATATTGTATTCTCTGAGATGGAAGGAAAGTCTCATTGAGCCAGTCATTTCAGTAGACAGCAATTAAGGCAAAGATTATAGATGCTTGCGTTCTCCTCAAAACAGACCCTCATAATGACTTCCACTACAGCAAATGTTGTAGAGCTGAAGTCCAGGCCCTCACAGGTATGTAAGTTCCATAACGTTATCTGGGTTCTTCACTGATTCCCACTGATATCAGTGCACGGTGAACATCTTTGCTGACAGAGGTCTTAATCAGTAACAACATGTATATATATACTGCCTTTCGCTCCCACAAGACCATGTAATTCAAGACTAACTTCAAGCACACAGACATACACACAGAGACAAGGATATGTTATTGCCTTGTTAAACTAAGTTAACTTGCAATGCAAGGTTTATCTGCTTAACGGCACTATTATGTAACTGCTAGGTCAGAATTAATGACAGTCTCCTTTTTCTAAGTAAGACTTCATGGTAAATGAATGCAAAGAGCTTGATATATATCATACCAACTTACCATAGATAACTACATTCACTCAGAAAAAAAAATCATTAGTGGGAAAGAAATGAGAAAAGGGACCGTGCTGTTTCCAGTCCATTCCATTTTATATCATTAAAATATGAAAAAGATATGACATGTTAATCAGAGGCAGAACAAAGCAAGAACAAAGACAATTCCACAAATTCTCTGTGGAAAGTGTTGTAATTTGTATCTTATATGGGCAGGTGGGAGAAAAAGTAGACAGCTGTTGTAGCCACAACCACTAACTACGACAGATAAGCCACAGTTGCAGAACAGATTTTAGTTTCTCTTTCTCTTAGTTTCCGCATTTACCAAGAAGCCAAAGACAACAGAGGCGACAGCCGGAAGCACAGCTGTGTTTGAAGCGGAGACAGAAAAGGCTGGCATTAAGGTGAAGTGGCAGCGAGCTGGCACGGAAATTACTGGAAGTGAGAAATACATCATCAAGGCAGAAGGAAACAAGCATTCACTGACCATCACTAATGTTGAAAAAGATGATGATGTGACATATGCTGTAATAGCTGGATCTTCCAAGGTCAAATTTGAACTCAAAGTCAAAGAACCAGGTACAGTGTTTCCTAAACAATTTTGATTTCCTCAGTATTTCCCATCCTGGTTGTTCTAAGTCCATGAATAAGGTACACAGAAATGAGCCTAACTCGACCAGCAGTGTCAGGTTTGCCAAATGTTCTGAAACTGTGTAGGCTTCTGAAAGATACTCACTAATATTAAGCTGGGGAATACATTTACTACACATAAGACCCTCTGTTCCGGATGACAGAAATCCACACAGCGAAGATCATAGAGGAGATCTCAGCTAATGTCAGAAGCTTTCCTCAGTAAAAATAGGAGTTGAAAACTAAAAAAGCTAACCAGTTCAAAACCAATCTAACTTAACCTGAACTTGTTTATTTTCTTTAAAATAAAAAAGACAAGACAACATAATCTAAGTTTTGTTGCAATGGTGTTTAAGGAGTTCCTAAAATTAACTGATAATAGAAGCTCATATTTAACAAGTAAAAATACAAAGAGTAAACTTTGCATTACTTATCTCCTGCTGTTTTTACTTCTGCATGCAGGAAAAAGAACAGACAGAAAATGAAGAAACTTCCTCAGGTTTCTCCCGGGAAAACCAAAAAGAGTTAAATTCCCTAAGTAATTGCTGTTCCTGCAATAAAATTATATGGAAAATGTATGAAGACAGTGAGGATAGATGAAATCACTTATTTTTGAAACCATTTTCCCTTCCTTATTCCTCTTTTTCTGGTGCCCATAAAGTATTTTTGATATTTAATTTTGGTATTCTCCCTTTAGATTTTGCTCACAGGCCTTAACCTCAGATTGTTTATATTTACTTCTCCCCATGGCCATCATTACATGTATGACAACTATATCATGACTTTAGTGAGATATTCTGGTCAGCTGAAAAGATACTCATGAATATATAGAAGGAATAAATTCTCAGGAGACAAGACATCCAGTTCAAGAAGAAAAACCAGTGCATGACAAAAAGCTATGTAAACTGCAATCCTAATATGTACAGAAGAGGAAATAAAAGACTTTTGGTAACTGGTTTGTTTTAAGAGATTCACTCTAACTCCTTTTTCATACATTTCTACTCTCCCTGTTGTGACAAATGAATTTGTCTGCATGGCCATGGTTTAACTGAGGGGTCACTCATAAGCCAGCCTTCATAAGTCAGAGGAGGAAATGACAGAGCTATTTAGAAAAAGATTTTTTTTTTTGCACCAGTTACTAATTGTGTTTACAACTTTTCTAAACCACACACAGCAAGAGCATTTTGAACAATATTTCCAAACAGTAAACAAATTCTCATGAATAAGTATATTATTTAGAAATATCATAAGCGCATCATTTTTCATTGTTTTTCTATTTTGAGCACCGAAGTCAACAGCTAGTAAGTGTTACTTATGAGCCCACAAGTTCCTACACATCAAGACTATAATATTTAAATTTTAGACACCAGTTCTTTCCAAACTCATCCAAAGGAAGAGACTTGTCATCCAGCTGTCAGTAGGCCCTTTCTCCTTTCAGCACATCTTCTAAGATGTAGGAAAGCATAAATATAACAAAATGTGGAGTAATTGGTTATAATAGGATGTTCCTTTGCATAATTTCTTCAGAAATAAACTGCAAACATGGCTTTCTCTGATCTTCCTTTTTCTACATTCCCAG
>NW_010584029.1:35879-78530 GCF_000705375.1 Tinamus guttatus | reverse complement strand
CCCCTCAAAAAAAAGAAAAAAAAAGAAAAAAAAAAAAAAAAAAAAAAAAAAAAAAAAAAAAAAAAAAAAAAAAAAAAAAAAGAAGGCTGTGATAAGGTCTGATTCATTAACAGAAAGGAAGAGGCACAGAGAAACCCTACAATTTATTGTGGGAGAGGGGAGAGAGGAAGGAGTGGGAGGGTGAGATAGTAGCTGAAAGACCACTAGTGATGAATCACAGAGAAGAATAAGGAATCTTTGAAACAAAAGAAATATATTGAGAGATCTTTTGAAATGACTAAATGAGTTTACAACATAGGCTATAGCAGAAGCTGATGCATAAACTTTTAACTAACAATTCTAATGTTCATTTTAGTTCCATTAGCAGAACCTCAATCAGAAGAGCCTCTGGACCCCATAGGGCTCTTCGTGATGCGACCCCAGGATGGAGAAGTTGCTGTCGGTGAGTACACACTGTGATCCAAGAGATGTTTGTGATCTTCACCTGTTACTTGACTCTATGTTTAGTTTTCCAGGTACAGAATGACAATGATGATCTAACGTATATATTAAACACTAATTACTCTCATTTTAACCTACTTCTCTTGCAAGGTGGAAGCATCACATTCACTGCCAAAGTGGCAGGTGAGAGCCTACTGAAGAAGCCTTCAGTGAAATGGTTCAAAGGAAAGTGGATGGACCTGGCAAGCAAAGTGGGGAAACATCTCCAACTGCATGATAGTTACGATAGAAACAACAAGGTATAATTGGCAGAGTAAGGTTCTCAGTGTTCTAGACTAACTTTTAATCTGGGTAAATTAAAAGATACCACATAAATGTGTACAGACGCAAGCCTTATCTATGAAGAAGTAAGAAAATATTTGGAGGACTGGTGAAGGGGTTTACATCTGGTCATTCTGAAAGACAGAATAAAGAAAAATTTCATAGTTGTCCTCAGTGCACAATGTCATATCAGAAAATTTTTATTTCTAATGAAAACAGAGCAGAAAATCAGCCAGGGAAAATAGACATATGGAAAAGCCCTCCAGATTTATAGTGCAAAAAGTGATCCACTAAATATACTGATTAACTAGCCCAGGAAAATAAGAAGAATTTAAAAGCTACAAGAATACCGACTTGTACTTCAGTGGTAGCCACATTTTAATCTTACCTAAAATTTGCAGTTTCATCAGTTACTATCCACTGCAGGATTTCTTCTACCTCTCTACCTTTCTCTGTAATAGGTCCTGACCATATTTAAGCAAAAATAGTAAATCAGACAGACACTTAAGGAGGATTTATCTTTTTTTTACATGAATCAAACACCCAAATATCAGTCCTGAATTTACTGCTTTTTTTTGCACTGACTATAACATCTCTAAATAGTTCAATAAAATCCTTTTCTGACACAAATGTGTCCAAGGATACATAGGACAGAAGCACAATAGAGTCTGTGCCATGACTTCTCATACTGTGTAGTCTATGAAGCACTACTACCCTCTCCTGGATAGAATACAGCATACCTGCTCATATGCAAATCAGCCCCTTTTTTTTTTTGCTTAATTTTTGAATTTCCTGCATCTATTCCGGTTAACAGCTGTATGTTTAACTAAAGCACTTTTCCTGTTTGCAACACACATGCAGTTACTATATGTGTCAGCTGTGGCAATATATGCACGAAATGGCCCTTAGCCCCATTTGCTCATGAGACATTTTATCCTCTGGAAGACCTGTACTGATGATGCTGTTCCCACCGAACGGGACACATGTAGTCTTTATGGCAGTAACGAGAAACACTCAGGAGGTTCTTATATCTAAAAGGATGCAGAGGTATATTTCACCCCTTGTCTACTTCTCTTAATGTCTTAATAAGCTGTATAAAATCTGTATCTATTTTATCATTACATTTTCTAACTTTCTAAGTGTATTCACTGGTATCTATTCCAGGTGTACACCTTTGAAATGGAAATCATAGAAGCAAATATGACTTTTGCAGGAGGGTATAGATGTGAGGTGTCTACCAAGGACAAGTTTGATAGTTCTAATTTCAACCTGACTGTCAATGGTAAGATGAATTTCTTCTGCCTTGATTTTTACTTTTTTCTTCTTGTATGCCCAGCAACAATTCTTTCTGATACATAGTGGCTGTTAGGTAGGCAGATAGGAGGTAGATAGGAGGTACTTTAAGAGCTGTCATGTATGAGTATGTCATGCTGCAAATTATTATATTCAGTTATACATTAAACACTAGAAAGCTTGTTAGTGAAGGCTATATGTTTCAAGAGGCTGCCGCAGTCTTAGCGTACATGATTAATCAAAATCTAAAATACAAGAATAGCGAAACAAAGATGGCTGTAAAGGATAAGCTTTAGGAATAGCACAGTTTTGATTTCCGCATTATGTTTACTTGTCCTTCCATTCTTATTCCTCACTCTTTGTCTCATCAGAAGTACCATTAACTGGAGATTTGGATATTCGCTCTGCCTTCCGGCGCACGTGAGTATATACATTAGAAATTTATGCAGATCAGATCTGAAATACATTATTTTGCTCGACAAGACTAACTAAAAGGAAAGCTACCATACAAAAAAGCACAAAAGCGGGGTATGTCTACTGATAAAATATTTCTAGGATTAAAAAGCTGCCTAGAAATCATCTAGGAGAGTTAAGACTTTATACAGCCATAATAACTATGATGATCTCCAGTTATGCCATATTTGCTAAATGAGGATCTGGACTTCGATGTGAGCCCTATAAGTAACACATCACCAATAACATTAATAGAAGCATTCTATTTTTTTTCATGTTATAGAAATAAATTAGTTGAATGTAGACAATGATACTATGAAGTGTCTGTGTAAAAGCTCAGATATAAGCAGATCCTAGATACTGAGGACTGCAAGGTTTTGCATCAGTATTGAAAAGACAATTCTCCCTGTACCTGTAATATGGTCCCAGTTTAACCCCTCTACTAGTAAAATTTGCAAAGTTGTTATACAGATTTTGGTTAAAAATTAAGACAATAAGAACACTTTTCCTTGTTTTTGAGTAGTCCTTCTCCTTTTGTGTAAATCAGTTTCTGTTTTAGTTTTTGTATATACACATATATGTAAAATTATTAACACAAGTTTATTACAACTGACATCCATTTCTGTAACATAGGAGTTGATTTGGCCAAGGCAACAGCTAGAGGTTTTTTGTATAAGCCCCATTTTTATGTCAGATTTGATTTTGTGTTCTAAAAGGCTTGCAGAATTTATCTATGCTCAAATCCACCTCACTGTGGTGCCTGTTAAAGACAGGACATCAAGGCCACAGATACATTATGTTATTTCACTGAGGTGCAATTAGGCTTCAGGAGTTTTCTTCTAGCTAGCACAATTAATTATTTTAGAACCTGTTCAAAATTTGTACAGCGTGAGCCATTTCAAGATTTTTGTCGACAGCTTAAAGGAAGTTGAAAGCTCTCTGTCCAAACCACATTTCTGCTTAACATGCAAGCCCTAGGTAAACACTCTTGTAAACAGACCAGTCTGTGTGACAAGCTAGGAAGGACCAGGAGGGCTGTAATGCCCAAGCTACCATTCAACTTGGTGGAATAAAGCACAATAACTTTTTAAAATAGATGAATTATTTTGGAGCTGCAGGACTTTAATAATTCTACCATGTCGATACAGAAGATTAGAGTAAGGATTTGTAGGTTTCTCTTTAATACAGCAGCCAAATATTGAGCTGAAATGTTTAAATCTGAAGCTCTGTGTTTGATATCCTCACTCAGGAGCCTCGCAGCAGCAGGGAGACGGATGACTTCAGCCTTCCTCAGGTAGCCTACATTTGTATCAGCAGAAAAATTTAAGTCTTAAAATGAACTGTCTCTCTCTGATCAGGAAAAGAACTCAGAACTAGCTGTAACTTTGATTTTGGATATTTAAATTCTAAATAAATCATGAATTACAGTACTTAGCACTTATATGAGAGTAGAAAATTAAGTGCTAAGATGAGCATAAAATAATAACAAGAATAGTTCGGCGAGAGGCAGGTTCATTTACAGGAAAGGCATGTGTTTGGTAAGTGGCATCTTCTCACAGTTGTTACAAGAAGAAAGGTAATGTCAAATTATACGCATGTCCGCTCATCTATTTTTACACATTATCCTTCTGTACTGAACACAGACTAACTGCCTCTCTGCTCACAAAACCATATCATCACACTTGTATATGAAAATCCAGCCTTTCCGGTCACACTCAAACCTAATATCATTCAATATCATCAAATTAATGTATCATTAATGTATCATTGGATCTCCCATCTTACCCCTTTTGGTCCCAATGTCTTCAACTATAAATAAAACAGGAACTCTAAGATTAGGCTTAACTCCGTGCATGTTTCAAAATGTAATTATTAAGGCCTTGTTTCTCTGAAAGCTGAACATCTTTGACATTTCCACAAAATCTGATTATAAGATCACCTGGGGAGCAATAAGGTGTCTAGTTCCTCTCCCAGTTGTAGATTCTGATTTCCTGAAAATTTGACCACAAGAAGCCCTTTTCAGACCTGGAAATATGCTAGTGACTTTTATATATAGTTAATACCAGCTGCTATTGAAAGTCTTCTGAAAACAGAGTTCAAAGTGGCCAAAAATATACTTGGCAGTCTGAGCATCCATACAAGAAAATCACCTTTGCAGTAGTGAATCTTGAAAGCAATCACAGAAGTAAAATAATACTTTCTTAAACAAAAGACCTCTCCTCACAATTTATTTACTAACCCTGCATTGGCCAGTAGCACAAAAAGTTTGGCATTCTTTTTTTTAAACGTTTATTGCCAATATGGGTAAGATGCCAATCAGTTACTTGTTGAGGATGCTTGCCCTACATATTTTTGTATTTGTTCCTGCTGTAATGAGTTTTCCTGGCATTTTGGGTGGTGCTTCCACACACAGATTAATTCCTCAGAAGCAACTAAAACTGTGCTGCCAGGCATAGCATTAGGGGCAACCAAAAACATTAGCTCTTTTGAAGAGAGTAATTTCTATTTCTCAAACAATACACAGCTCAATGTGATGTAAGGTCACATATATGACATCTTCACTAATGGAAGACCCTAAATGCTGTGAGATGGCATCACCAAATTCCTATTTTCATGACAACAGATGTCAGTGGACAGCTAAATATTGACAACAGGAGACTGAAAAGAAGAAAACCCATTTTGACTTCCTAGACCGCTTCTGAATAAAAAAGGAAAAAGAATTTTTTTTTTTGTAAATTGAACATACATTTTTAGAAAATAGTAGATACAATAACCCTGAGAATCAGTGCAACTTCCAATATTTCACACAAAATTCCTGAATACTAAACTCACTGAAGTGTTTTAGTGACTCTGCATTAACTTTTCAGAGTAGGTCTGCATTTCAAATGTTCAGAAGCACAGCTAAAACACATCTGGTTCAGAACACCAAAAATACCTTTGTGCATTCCATCTGACTTCACCACGAATATAACACTGTATTACACACCAAAAAAATGCCTGCTTTTAATGAGATTGCTTCTCATTCTCATGAATCAGTTCCTCACACCATTGCTTGCTGTGCTGCTTGCTGAACGTTTGCATGATGAATCTCACCTCAGAATAAGATCACAAAATTCCTTCTTCAACTCTCCCAAGCATCAGTGATGTGACACTATTTTCAGGCTAATGCACTCCATATCACAAAGATCCCTAGGAAAGAATTACAGCTAGGCTAATGCTAGAAAGAAATTATGATTCTTTAAAAAAAGTTCAAACAAAAGGTTGTTTTAACTGGTCCATGCTACAGAAAATATCCCCATCCCTGAAATTATATCTTCCTGAGTCATTAATGATTCTAAAGGAGAATTTCTGCAACATTTTTATAGTAGTCATATCATTTCAGATCAACAGGACCACCAAATTAGTTACCTGTACAATTTCCTTCATTGTAATGACATAAGAAATACAAGTTCAATAAATACATTTCTTAAAATCATGATTGATATTCTAAGTGTTCACCTTCCGATGCATATTCTAAGGTATTGTAAACCTACTACTTCCCTCCAAAAATAATCATGTGTATCTAAGGCTAGTCACACAAGGCATCCCAATTTCCTTCTGAAACTAATTATGTTTTTCTGTTACTGTACAGTACTGAAGGACATGAAGAAACTGGAGAGTTGAATTTTAGTGCCTTACTGAAAAAGAGGTGAGTAAAAATCTGTAGTCTTTGAGAAATAACATAACAATCTTCTGTAGAATAACTCCTTGTAGTTTTCCTGAAGCAGCTCTGTCTAGAAAACTGATGAGAGGAAGTTACAGGAAATTCTCAGGTACTCAGTTTACTGTGTTCTTGCTGGCTTCTTACTGGAGAAAAAAAAAAAAACAAATCTTTCCCAAGAGAGAAAAGGCTAGGACTAGACCAAATACATGCTTCCATCAGCAGTTTCATTAAAAAAGAAAAATGAAAAAACAACTTGCAATGCCTGTGCATAATGCTGCTTTATTAAGAACTTTCTAAGCTTCACAGTGCTTGGCATCAGGAGGTGAGGAAGATTACGATTATTTAGATATCTAAATACATTACACTATCATATAAATTGCAAATTAGATGCCTATGTATTGTATAGGTATTCTATGCTGTATAAATATTATATAGATATTGTTTAGTCTTCGGAAGCTAATTCTTATTTCCAGCTTTTTTTTTTTTTTTTTTTTTTTTTTTGAGTAATTTGCATGGAATTTCTTCCTTCCATTGTCATCCTTCCTTTCCGTGCCTTGCTCTCTTTTCATAATCTGTCTGCTTGTGTTTTCTCCTTTTACCACCATCTTAATCTGGATGTTTTTGGATCCAACCACTGGCAACAGAGAGTAAGATTTCTATTTCATCTTACTATAAAATGCATGGGTCAAACTGGGAATATAAGAGCCATGTGGTTTGAAATAATGCATGCATTTTATCTTACATACTGAGCATTACAAAAACTAGATAGCGTAGCAAAACTTATCACCTGTCAGCATCTGAGGCAGACATGCTTTTAAAAAGTTTGTAGAGGTCAGGGTAGACCATTTAATCCAAATCAGTATATTTTTCTGAAAGGTCGTCGGTTTTGGCTATCATTTTCCTTTACAGTCAGTTTCCTATAATTTATGTATTGGTCCCAATCAAATATGTTCCAATGTTTTGTTCCATCCATTCTCAGTATTCACATTTCAATATTAAAAAATATTTCTTTTTATTCCAGGGGAAATTCTTTGGTCATTATGACAGTGTTACTCTGGACTTGCTTCCTTGTGTTTGCTGACCATGACCACTCTCTCAGTCTTTCTAACTCCTCAAGCCATTATAAGTACTTGTTACCACACAGATGCTTTGCAAACCTAAACGTGCTCAATTTCAGTTTTAACAATCAGCTACTTATGTGAATGTTGTTGTTCTAGTCCCTGCTCAGGTGTTTGTATTACTATATGTAAAAAATATTACACAGGATAGGGCCATAAAGTAGCTTAATTATGATAGGCAATAAAGCCCCAATAGCCTCACATATCACTCAGTTAACACAGCCAGGTTTCAGTACAGCAGACAAGATCACGGAGCTGTACGAAGCTCTCTGTTACACAATATGCAACATATTCAACAAGAAGGTGGGATACAATGATATTACAAGCAGAAGTCCAAAGGGGTGAGAATACCTAGCAGAGGCAGAAACTGCAACTAGCAAACTTTCAAATGCTTCTGTTTGCTTTCAATTTCAATTGTTTTCAATGCCAGCAAACAAAGCTAACCTTCATAACAGTTTCTTGCTTGATCACAAACCCCAGAGACAAACAATGCATTAGGTATTTTTTTTTTATAATTATAAAGTAAGAAAATTTAGTTGTCTTGAAAAGTGCAGCCATCAAACTTGTAGCAGTTTGACAGCTCAGACAGAATAGTTGTGCACATATTGTAGTCTCTGTAGAAAATGTAAGCCAAGGAAGGATTCTTGATTACTTTTTAAAATTTAAAATAAATTTAAATTAAAATAAATGGTGCCCAATATGAAAATATTTTCATAATTTCATACACTGACACCAGCTGGAATAAATAGCCTGTCATTCTGCCACTTGCTTGTGCTTTCGTAATTAGAGAAGATAGAACTCTAAAAAGTAGTAAGAATCTCTATTATTTCCAGAAATTTGCTGATTTAACTATTTGTTTTTTGCCAGTGTAGAAGTAAAATTTAATAGAAGAAGCTTAAACATTTAACTACCTTCTGTTTTAGCAGAGCTTTTACCCTTTCTTGATTTATACATCCCTCTTTGGTGAATTTAAGCATACTAGTAAGTTCACTGCTCCTGCTTGCCTTTCATAGCTGCTTTAAAAGCAACCTGTGCATCCTTAGGACTTTGCATACCAGAAGTTGAAAATCAGTCAGTTATTAATGAGATCTGAAAGGAATAAAAACTCACTGTATAATGAAAACCTTCTTCATTTCAATTCAAAAAGGGATATCATGATGAGGAACTCTCAAGATATATGCAGATTCAAGTAAAATTGAAGATGATTCTTTTTTTTACCACTTCCTCCCACCTAATTTAGAAGTGCACCTCAATCCAGAGGTAATGAACATTCCCAGTCTATTAGAGAAAGCTTTATCTTTTATTCACTGTAATTTAATTAACTGGTGTTGACATACAGATGTCATGGGCCAAGGAGAGGTCACTGGAAGAGGAAGGTAACAGTTGTCACAAAACTATTAAATGGGATAGTGAGCCAAGACCTTGAAGGGAGGTGACAGCTGACAAGGTCCAATCAGTTGACAGTAACAGGATAGGAAAGAACCATCTCTGGGATGTACAAAACTATTTTTAACCCTCCTACATATGTTTAAAACATATCAGCTGCATATTCCATTTACAACAGGTTCACTGAGTGGTATCTTAATGTCCCCAAGTACATAGTTAACCTATGAGGTGATCACTCTGGATAAGGATCACCACTATCAGGGACAGTAACTTAAGGGTGGTAGAAACTTTAGGAGTCCAAGTTCTCTATTACTTTTCTGACACTGTGTAGTCCCCTCTTGGTAGGGAAGAATATAGTCTAACCATGAAAACTCTGTATCTTTACTGAAGCCAAGAAAATGTCTTAAAAAATACAAAATTGTGAAAAAAAATGGTGAAAAGGAGTATTAGGATCAGAAAACGGTTGCTCAGAGGCAGAGACTTATTTATTTTTCAGAACTCAGTTCAATACTGTTTAAACCTCTAGCTGTACCATTTTACTACACACATGCAGCTTCTAATCCTTTTCCTGTTAAAATTTGTATTTACAACGAAGAGACTACATTCTCATCTATGCTCAGATTTCTTGCATTTCAGTTTGTGAGCACCAGAACAAAAAGTGTGATGACACTGAGTAATGGAAAAGTCAAAGCAATAAACAAGGAAGTCTTCTCAATAGCGAGATATATTAAGCTGTGCTTGGAATTGCTTCCAAATTGGAAAATTCATCTCATGATGTATTCAAAAATAGCTTATACAAAATATTTTAGAAAAATCCATGAATAATCCTACCTGCACATTTTTAAGTTAAGCGGGTGTTTACAGATAGGCAGATAGGAGACAGATGGACAGAGAGACGCTCAATATTTAAATAATGCCCAATAGAAGTTATCTTATGAAACTTTGAATCTAGTAAGTCTTTCCTGCCCTCTATGATTTTGTATTTGATTTTGAGATACTGCTCACATCACAGAATTTTAATAGTGTTAGTGCAGACATCTCAGTATACACTAGAAGTATTTCTATTTTTATGTATTTAAATACTTATTTCTAATTATATCTATTTAGAAATATTTTAACTTTGTGTATTGATAAGAACATGGCAACCAACCCAATTAGTGCATATGTTCAAAAATCTTGGTCTATTTGGCAAATCACTTTAGGAAAAGCTACAAACCATTGGTAGCTGCCCCAAGTAAGTGACAAAGAATAGAAATTCTGATTACATTTTTGGTTGATGTTAATGCACTATTATGGATAAGGTAATACTCAGTATGCTGTGCTTGTTACAAGAAGTCCAAGCTTCAAACCCACTCATCAGTCCAGTGAGTGCTACTAAGTGCTTACTGAATGCTAACCCACCACAGAGGTATGCCCGAAATCCTCATGCCTCCCCACTCTTTTTCAAGAGGTACATGGTTCATGGAAATCCCGAGCCTTGATTGCAAAACTGTTACAATCACAACTCTCCTGTTAGAAGCAAGCCCTTTCTTGGCAAACACAAGAGTGCTAGAAACTTTTGCATACATCTACAGTACAAATTGAGTCCATTCATAATTTGTCAATGTAGTGACATTTCTCATAGACTAATAGTATTATTCTTTTCCTAAAAAAAAAAAAAAAGAAAGAAAAAAAAGAAACAAAATACAGCCCATAATCCTCCAATTTTCTTGGAGGATTTCTTGTGTTACTCGCTGCATATCTTGCCTACTTGTTGGGGCTTACCACTATACATGGCTTCATTACATGGGCATATTCTATTGCACTGGAATCTGCTTGGTTGTGGTGATGTCAAGAACCAAACCCACTGAGTTCCTTTACCTAAATGGAGTTCTAGGAATATGTTACATCCTTCAAAGTTGCTGGAGCCTCTATGTTACATTGAGAAATTGGCATCACCTTCCTCTTTTTACCAAAGTATAACCTATGACAGACAAAAGCGCCTTGAAAATATGGCAAAATAGGGTTACTTATTTGCTGTATAGCCATCACTCAAAATCAGGAACCAGCTGAGATGTTTATCATATAAATTAAACAGAGGAACTCTACAAAGTGTGAGAATGCTTGATTTCACCAGAAAACAGCATTTTCCTCAAGCATATTTCAGTGCCAGAGCTCCTTCATCTCCCTGCTACTCAAGCACAGGCTTGTTTTGCTAAAGGTGAAAACAACATTGATGGCTTTTTGTATTAACACAAGATGCTCTCTTTCTTGTCCACTGGGATGCTGCATGTTTTTCCAAATGTTTCTCTGCATCCTTCTGGAGTCCAGCAGCTTCCTGCGCTCAGTAAATCGGTAAGGTTTCATCAGTTTCTATTTTCTGTTTCTAAACTTTTAAATAAAGGACAAGAAAACAATGTCTTTCCCAAAGTCATACAGCCTAATTTTCACTTGGTCTGCTAAACCGAAGGTTATTTCTGCTATAATCACTAGTTCTTTAATTAACCTATGAATTAAATAGTTCATTTGAAATACCTTCTATGAGCTTCTTGTTTGCCAGAACTCACCAGTCTAAGTTTTCTAGCTTTATGTTTTGCAGCTGACTATAGCCCATATTTGCCTTTATAATAATCCAGGTAATTTTAATAATTTGTGAATCATTTTAGAGTATAGATAAAACACCTAGAGAAAAGGACTTTCTTCTTATTAAAACAAAGTTTGTTTTTAAGGCATTCTGAGGATATTGGTTCAATTCCTTGTTTTGCCACATTTTGTGTATGACCATCCAGGCAAACCAGTCTCTCTATTTCCATTACCTATTGTTAAAAGGGAGCTACTATTTATTTGCTTTGGCTTTAGACGGTAAACTCCTCAAGACAGGATTGTATATTCATAGCTGCATGCACACATTTAAGAAAATTAGACCCCAGTTTCATTATTTTAGATATTAATACAATAATAAGTTAGGATTTCTGAAATCTTAATTAGAAACAGCTTCATCAAGCCAATATGTAGTTTGTCAAGCCTATGTTTGTTTTGAATGCCTTTCAATAGTTGCAATCAGATATTGCAATCCCTTTCTGCCAGAGGTGAAGCAAAATCTGAATCCCAGCCTGATGTTGATGTTTGGGAAATCCTGAGGAAGGCTCCTCCTTCTGAATATGAGAAAATTGCTTTTCAGTATGGTATCACAGATTTGCGTGGGATGCTGAAACGTCTCAAACGTATAAAGAAGGAAGAGAAAAAAAGTACAGGTTGGCAAACTATACTTTTTCCTAATAAATGTGTCCATAACTTGTTGGTTTGGGGTTCTTTATGTAGTAACATCAGTGGGACAGCATACAACAGATACAAGAACATGATAAATATTTCTAGCCTTGTCATATATTACCACCTTTTAACTTTTTATTTATTTATTTAAATCTGAAGCACACTGCCTTTTAGTAGTACTAAGAACGGCATCATTTCTTTATGGAACAGACTTTCAGTTAACTAAAAAGTCTGTTTAGGAAGTGTTGAAGGACATATTCATGTGATATGTGCTAGATTTAGAATATTTTACTAGGTTATTCTAATTAACATTATATGCTTTTCCTCTTACACTATACTGTTGCAACCTCAGAATAAGATGATAATGACAGAAAGAAATAGTAAAAATTCAAACAGAGATCCAGGAAGACGGGAAGTTTTAAGATCTATGCAACAGGAAAGGGAATAATAAATTCCTTTCCTAACAGAAGATCTGGGAAAAAAAAGAAAGACAAATTTTTTTAACCATTCTTCATCATAGCATTCCTCAAGAAACTGGATCCAGCTTACCAAGTGGACAAAGGACAGAAGATTAAATTAATGGTTGAAGTTGCCAACCCAGATGCTGATGTGAAATGGTTGAAGAACGGACAGGAGATCCAAGTGAGCGGCAGGTAAACTAGCTCAAAAAACAGGGAGAAATAGGAGCTGAGAAAGAACATAGTGATTTAGTTTGGGGTCTATTAAAATGAGAAAATATCGAGTTCACTGTTCTCATCACTGTTTCTTTTTCCCCCTGCCCCGTGCTCTATATGGACATGGAACTGAATGCTCACATCTACGCACTTAGCAAGTAAGTCTCAGATTACACTTTACTGTTTCTGTATGCATTTTAGGGTCAAGATGTCTTTATTTCTCATGATGTGAGACACATTTCAGTGTCAGTCATTTGTAAAACCAAATTCCAGACATTTTATGCTGAAGCCATGATGCTTGTATGAGGATTTCTTCTTAACTTCCTGACCTAGATTTTCAACACTGCTGCTGTGCACTGCACCACAATAGGGATACAGGGCTAGAGTTTTTAACCAACCTTTTCCTACCAGCTGATGTCAGGCAAAATGTGAAAACTTTTCTTCGTCACTGCCAGGCAGGGGGAACAGTGGATGGCAGCAGAAGAGACATTCTTTGAAAATTATATTTAGATTCTCTTTTCAGATACATTTTTGAAGCTGTTGGAAATAAGAGAATATTGACCATAAACCACTGCTCTCTGGCTGATGATGCAGCATATGAATGTGTGGTAGGTGAGGAGAAGAGCTTCACAGAATTATTTGTAAAAGGTGAGCAATGGAAGAAAAATTCAGGGAAGAGATCTTCCCTAACGTTTAGCACCACTAACTACTGTCACCTCCTTTTGTATTCTTAGGTGAGTTAGTCTCAGAGAAAAGGAAATTCTCTAACATATAAGCAAATTCTACTATCTACTGCAGTAGGTACTTAAAAGATTTTCCCTATAGCTGCAAATGAAAAAGCATGTTAAAAGAGCACAGTCATAATCATCATTAGTTCTCATTTCTAAAGTGATTGTTGCTTTCTCAAAAACAGGGCTGGAAATTTTCTTTAAAAATTGGATTTTGCTTGAAATAAATGCATGGCTCAAGTTTTATAAGCAGATCAAGTGGTATAGAAGATTAATGTCTCTGGTTTAGAACTTCAGAGTATAAATGAAAACTGATTAATCCTCTATAACCTGTCTTACAAAACAAAAACTGAAGGGTCAGTTGATAACACTGACAATATAACCTGGCATAGCTAATTTTAAATGTCAGCTTGGAGGGTATCAGCATATGTTTTGCCAGGAGTACTTCCTGTGGAATGCAGGTAGAGTGAATGAAGTCTACATCAGGTGTAGAGTCTTTCAGAGTACTGTTTTCCTTTCCTCTTCCAGAACCTCCAATTCTGATCACTCACCCACTGGAGGACCAGATGGTTATGGTTGGAGAGAGAGTAGAGTTTGAATGTGAAGTATCTGAGGAAGGAGCAACTGTGAAATGGTAAGGAAATATGAAAATAAATAAAATCAAACTATACTCTTCTATGGAACATTCTAGGACCAAAATTTGTAAAGACCACTGGAATTAAAAGGATGAAGGCATCCCACATCATCTGCGCTCAGAAAAAAAGAAAAAGTTTGAATCTCCTCCTATAAGTCAAAGGCTGAGGAGAAACTCAAGGGCCAGAACATTGCCAAAATCAAATGAGTAAGCGTAGATATTTTATAGTGCCTCCAGAACTCCTTGTTCTCTGGATTCTGCTGGCTTAAAGTTTTCTAAGTGCTTTAAAGTAATGCATAACTACACACACACATAACTGCACAAATTAATTATAATTAACTGTATTGCAATGACCTTGTTTTACATTATGGAATCTTCTGATCTCAACTGCAGGAAGTTTTTTTTTTTTTTTTTAATATTTTTTCTTGGGTTTGAAAGGTGATGTGTCTTGAGATGGGAAGGTCATTGACTTATTTTAACATATGTGTTATGTGGATTCTGCAAAGCGAGTCATGATGCATATGCAGCAAGCAGGATTAAAATGACAAATACTGAGTCCACAGAGTCCATTTTGTTCAACATTCCAGCTTCTCCTCTGCTGGAATGCTCACACTGCTCAGGCAGGCACAGCAAGCAGTGCTCACATACCAGCCCTTATGCACACTGTTCTCACTTCATTTCTCTAACAGATGAAATTCTCTTGTGCTTGTTAACAGCTTCAGCCACATGGTTATCAGCTATTCCCACAATGCCTATTACAGTCTTGTAAAGTGCTATCTCTCATCTGCTCTCTCAAAGGAAGGAACTGAGAATTTAAATAGAGCCCTATAGCTAGTACAGAGTATGCACTATGTTATTAAAACCACATCCACAAGTGCACACATGCTATTGTGCAGGGACTGCTTACAGATGTCTGGTCACAAGAGATGGGGATAACCATATCTGTTCCTCTGAAAATGACTGCAGCTGCCACACTTATCCCACAGAACTGCTGTTTGTGGGATGGGCATTTGGCCTGACAAGGGCAAAATGGCAGCTGTTTCTGCCTGAAGTGCAGCAGAGAAAGTCTTCAGCGCATAGCAACAGAAAACAGAGTAGGTAGCCATACGCTGTACTTTACTGTGCTCACTCTGTGAGATCCAATCAATATTCTTTGACAAGGACAAGGAGGGGAAATGTAAACATTCAGAGAATACAAGAAAGATGGTGCGGAGAAAAAGTTCCAGTTTTATGTCTCACTAGGGAAATGCTCAAAAACTCAAACGAAGCAACAGGCACTAATTCAAGGCACCTGTTACAGTTCTTGGACCTTTTAAACCTGGGAGATGATTAACAAGCACATGAATATAAGTAAAGTTGTGACCTGTGGAAGACAAATATAAAGCTTCCTGCCTCAGAGAGGGCCACTGAACTAGGGTTTGGAGACTTCATCGCGTGACTCTCTTACAGTGAGCAGAGAAGAATGTTCTCTTGATCACCTGGGAAGATCTCACATATTTATTACACAGAGCTACGGAACAGTTATCTCTAAACTTGAAATAGTCTTGGAAATCATGCAACTCTTAGAGGAGAAAAAAAGTGAAATTTGTAGTTTGGATTTGACTTTGCCATTTCTGGATGCTGGATGTACTATCTGATCAGCTCCAAATGAAAAAAAACTGTAGTAATGTAGTAATAGTAAATCTGAGTGCCCCTTCACTGTGCCAAAGATAGTGATATCTCAGAAGGTATTAATCCATTTCCCTTTACCACATATATAGGGAACAGGAAACCCTTTGCACATAGAGAACAGGTAGAGCAGCAAAGTTGAGAATCTTCACCTTTGATCTTGCAGATGTTCAGGAGCTAGATGGACAAAAATATGGCTGACCTAACACTGGTCTAATTCTGCTTCAAATGTGAGGTTGGATTGGATGATCTTTGGAAGTCCCTTTCAACCAATGTTTCTATGGTTCTATAAAATACTCCTCTTATACATTATCCACAGTTGTTGTTCTCTGCTTCATTGCTCTTTACGCAGGGCTATCTTACTTCATATCGTATTTTTAACTTTTCACTGCAGCAATGAATTATTTTATGTCAGGTTCTACCTGGGGGTCCTCTATTGAGGCTTACAGCTTTATCATTCCACCATCTGTCAGTAAACCCTTCTACACACAACCTTCTTATTATACACAGTGTCAGCAATGTGCTAGTCACTAAAGCAAACACAAGTAAAATATACTGCTCCCTTCCTGGGTATTTAAGATGCTACTTACTGCAAATAATCTACTTTCATTACTTAGACAAGATTTGAATAAATCTCTTTCTTATCCATGGCCGAATAAAACAGATATTTTTGATATGTCACATGTCAAAGCATATCAACAAAAGATAAGACCACCATCAAAACATATCACCAGAAAAATAAAAGAGCTGATTTTGGGAACACTAGCCGCAATGCACGTGCCTGCTTTTGTCTCTCACCAGCGTATTTATCTTTTGGATTACAGTCCACTCGCAGCAGTTCAGCAAAGGTTTATGCATCAAAGCACTTATTCCAGAACTGATCTGTGTCCACAAGAATATCAGCCTAGGGGAACGTCTTGCATGCGGCCTCAGACTCTTGCCACTTAGCAATCAGAGGAAACATTATCCTGGCATAGCACTAAGCACTCTGCTTCATGCGGGTGTTACAACCATTCTCTGTTTCCTCCCTAAGTAGTGTCATAATCCTGTGACATGGAAGGAAGGCCGATGTTTTTTTAAACCAACTGTAAATTCCAATAAGCTGTGCTCTGAGGAACAGCTAGAGGGCATAAACTACAGGTATTCTTAAATGAATTTGAAGTTGCAGAACATATATCTAAATCACTAATTGTAGGACTCCTATCTAAAGTTTTGATCTTGCATCTACTCCGCAGGCTTGTACATAAGCAAGAGGTTTCTTTGAATATGCCTACTCAGAGATTAGAGCTATTGTCTTTTAATGCATCCCTAAGTAGCAATCCAATTAGCTATCCCGTGAATATATTTGTTAACCTGAGCACTCATATTGCAATACTGGTAACCAATAAGCAAAATCACAGAGAGAAATTTCTTACTCTATTAAAAGAACTTTTTACTATTTTTTCCCCTATGAACAAGTATCAAACAGAAAGATTTTTTTAAGTTACAAATCTAAGTGGTATTATCAAATAATAATGAAAAATATAAATGCTAAAAATGAATACTTGAAGAAATTTCAAGTTATTTTCTTGTAATATGTTATTTGCAAATTACAGAAGGGAGAGCTATAAAAAGCTATATATATTTCTGTGCGACCTTGACTAAACAGCTTGAATCCCTCCACTATGATTGGAAATTGCAATAATTAAATTTCCTCCCAGGCTGGGTGACGAAGGTTAATTTAGTAATGTCTTAAAAATACCCTGACATCCTTGAATGGAAAGGGCTACAAAAAACCAAAATGATTTAAATGCATTCTAAAATCTTTATTTTTCCTGAGATGTGCAAACCATGAATTTGTAACCACTACAATCCACATTAGGAAAATCAAAAATTTAACAATTTTCCAACGTGTCCAGTTTTCCTTATGGCTCCTTTTAAGAGACTATATTCACTGCTGGCCAATTTTCTCATCATCACTGTATCTTTGCACAGCATTTAACCTGCACTATATCTCTAGCATATACATAATAACAATCAAGTAATCACCTGTGAATCGAGTCTCTTGAACTAAAACTCAACATTAACAATTAACAATTAACATATATAATAATGTCATATATAATATAATATAAAATTGTCAAGCTAGTAGGATTCTGTTGCTTAGCAGTTCTGGTTCCACTGACGTTTTGGAATTGGCCGCTTTTTTGCTAACTTGAAGCATTTCAATCAAAGACTAAGTTTATTTTGTGTTTTCTCATCTCTGGCAACACTAAGGTGACTCTTAATCTTCCACTTTTACAGAAAAGTGACTCAACATTGTTTGGCATTGCAGGGAAAAGGATGGAATTGAGCTGACACGGGAAGAAACCTTCAAATATAGATTTAAGAAAGATGGAACAAAGCACTATCTAATTATTAATGAGTCAACCAAGGAGGACAATGGACACTACACTGTGAAGACCAATGGTGGACAATCAGTCGCTGAGCTAATAGTACAAGGTAGGCACAGGTAGCATCACCGAAGCAGGGAAGCTAAAATTGAAAGTAAGCTAGAGGTACACATCTCCATGCTAGTGCATAGAGAAAGGATATTCCTTATCCCAGGAAAAAAAAAAATTAAGAAACGTAATAAGATTTATCATATAGGCCTCAAGGAGAACTCAGACCTGTGTGCCAGATGTAACAGATACCCCGATAGTAACAGGTGCTTAGCCTTAACTAGTCCTTATAAAGCCCTGCATGCTGTGAATTTCCCTTCATATTTCTCCTTTCCACAAAGAACCCTCACTGCTTCTGGTCAGCCCCAGGTTTTTCTGCTCAGTAAAGTCATACCAGCTATTTACTTTACAGATCTATTCTCGTTTGTTGATGTACTTATCAATTATTCCCACAAAATCAGAGAAAAAGCTGGAAGTTTACCAGAGCATTGCGGACCTGACAGTGAAGGCACGTGACCAGGCAGTCTTCAAATGTGAAGTTTCCGATGAGAATGTGAAAGGAATCTGGTTGAAAAATGGAAAGGAGGTGGTTCCAGATGAAAGGATAAAGATCTCTCATATTGGCAGGTCAGTCATGTTTCAGAAAGCATTTACAGGTTTGGGTATTGCATTACGAACTACAAGAATTGTTATCTCAGGGATCAAAATTAAAAGAAACTAGATTCTGTCTTGGCTCCAGTTAGGAGAAGAAAGTTAAAACCTCTTTATGCACAATTAACAAATAGACACAACTTTTTGTTGGTACATGTGCAGTCTTCCTGTGCTGATACCTTTTACCTGCATGATATCAGAGGTAGTTTAGCAGAATTCACCCTCAGTTTTCACTTGGATTTCATGTTGTCTTAGTATTGAAATCATCTAGAAAATATATTGATGGTAACATTAAAATTAACAGCAGCAGATAGATAAAGATGGCACTTATGTGTAAGCCTCTTTACAAAAAACTATATTTTACAATATAATTTTTAATATGTGTACAGCTGTACAATTTAGTGTTTAAGTTCCTTAGAAGCCTAGGTATTATTGTAAAAAAGACCAAGAAAATTTTTAAGGTACATAGGTACTACATCTATTGGATAACCTCTTCCTTGGTGCTCCTTTTTTTTTATAATCTGTTTGAAATTCACAGTAATAGAGGATTGTTTTTCATAGTCTACTTTATTCATCGTCTGATTAAATGAAAACAGTAAGCAATGAGATAATGACCTTTCTAGTGGTAAAAGTATTGGACTAAAGAAACTGCTCCTACATTCAAGCCAGCTCAGCTCTGAAATGTAGTGCACCTACCTTGAAAAGAAAAATAAACTCAAACTGATGAATTTACCTGATGAACTTGCTACTTAAAAGGAGCACTGTCCACAGCCCTAGTGGTTGTGTACGTGATGTTGGTGAAAAGAGAAACAGTAATGTCCCTTCGGAAACAATAGCCTACACGCCATCTCTTGATTTAGTCCTTTTTCCTCCTGGAAAGGTAGCAAAGGGGAATGTATTTGTTCATGTTTTCCAGAATCCATAAGCTAACTATTGAGGATGTAACACCAGGTGATGAGGCAGACTATTCCTTCATTCCTGAGGGATTTGCTTACAATCTTTCTGCCAAGCTCCAGTTTTTGGGTGAGTTATCTTAAAATATATAATGGGAATTCCGTAAGTGTAAAAAGGAGGAAGGAACCATGGTTACACTAGGGAAGGGTGTGGAGAATCCCTTTCCTGATACCAGAAGATAGGAACATTACATAGCTTTGTCTGATATTTTGTGGTGTTATTATTACGTTATTTTACAAAGTCTTGTCTCCTAGTTCATTGCATTCATTTGTTGAGTTTCATCCATTATATGATTCATATATATACTATTGTATAAATTTAATGACTGATCACTTTTAAAATTACTTTTTGAACACAAATGAAACACAAATTCTGTTTTCATACCTATTTCTCCCCCACACCTTTCTTTCTTTTTTCTCTCTCTCTCTTTTTTTTTATTTCCAGAGGTCAAGATCGATTTTGTACCAAGAGAAGGTAAGAACAAAAATCATTAGTTAATATGAAAGTAAACACGTTTATAATAGCAAAGGATACAAAATATTTTCGTTTTTGACGTAATGCGTGAGTATTCACCTCTTTTCATACAAAAGGCTCAAACCATATTTAAACCATATTTAAGATTTATTTTCTTTGCCTTTGCTATAGAACCTCCCAAAATCCACCTTGATTGTCTGGGCCAGTCCCCTGACACTATTGTCGTGGTGGCTGGGAACAAGTTGAGATTGGATGTTCCCATATCAGGAGATCCAACACCTACCATCATCTGGCAGAAAGTAAACAAGGTAATGGTAGTCTGACACAATAGCTCAGACAAAGAAGCCACAATAGGAAATTTGTTTTCTTCCTCAAATGCGACTTAGATTTGCAATTCTTGCCTACTGGTATTTTCACCATCATTTTAAAAGTAGCTTTAAAACTCAATTAAAAATAAAATAAAAAAGCTGCAATGCAGCCGTTATAAATGTTTCTGGAGAAGCCTTCTTGAACTGTTCTTTTTCTGATTTCTTCCCTTTTTTGTCCATTCCAAAATAAGGGGATGAATAGAAAATGCACATATATGCAGACAGAAGTATACCATACAGTGCGTTTATTCTATTCCTATTTCTAGAGAGAGGGCAGAGAGGGGGAGAGAGAGGGCGGGAGAGAGAGATCCTGAAGATGCAAATTTCTTTAATTTCTTTCCTAAGTGCTTTTCTGCAGTTTGTGAAGGAACTATATTCTTAACAAACTGGGTAGAACTCTATTTAGTTTACTGAAAATTTAGACTGTAAGAATTTAGAGGATGCATACTCTGGATGCCTTACCAGAGTAATTGCAAAACATCAAATAAATGAATTAGCAGCTAGAGAGTAGCTGTGACTTGAGCAGTAACTAGCACAAAACAGAGAAACATCTTGCATAAGATTCTACACCACTATTACACTTTCCATAAGTAGCATGAAAAAATGAACATCTACAGAGAAAAAGATAGCCTATTGTATTTACTTCCCCAACTTCATTTCCTCACAATTCTGGAACACTCTTTGTTCAGGTGAGCATATTTAGTAACACTTAAGACTTCCTTTTGCAATGCAGAAATGATTTCTAAAAAACAAAAAACACTTTTCTGACTGTTGTGCAGAAGTCCCCAAGAAAAATAAGGTTTGGTTTTGAGACAAATCCTACACTTTACTGTTCTAAGACATGAGATCTGAAAGATGCAGGAAAGAAACCAGGCTTGATTTGAAGGAAGGAAAAGATAAACTAATCAAGAATATTGTTTCATGTGTGTTACAGAGCTAACTTTCTGAGCAGTAAAACTTCTTCATAGACTTAATTCCATTATTATTGAAAGAAATAATCTTTGTTTCTCTAGTTACACAAGGTCATTAACTCAAAGGGACACAGAGATTCACAGCCAGTTACAATTCTGCAGAGAAGTCAGGCATCTTTGTTTATGAACTGTAAATTTGGTATTGCTGATTTATGCTTCCTTTAGTTCACTGCAGTCTGATAACTCTATATTTCATTTCTGCTTTCATATCGCTTGATTTCCTTCCCAGGTTTGTTTGCTCTCACTAGCTTTTCACTTTTGTCATGCCTTCATATTCAGACCCCTACAATATACCTATGGATTTTTCTCCTCTGTCTTGCAGAAGAAAACTTTATTGCTCTGCTCAGTAAGATTTAGCTGACTTTCTGTGGTTTCTTTGCTTATGTAGAAAACTGACCTTATCCTAAACAATGATGATTCCATGATAACCTCAGAAAACAGTGGTGATTTAAATACTGATAGTAAGGTAAGCTCCTTATTATTTATTCAGACACACAGATACATGGAAATAGAATCTGAACTACTATTTTTACAGCTTTTGAATAATTTCAGTAATCAGTACTATGAAATTTTTCACTAGCTACATGCAGGTTCATCAGGCTATCCCTGGCACCGCTTAGAATGACTATCTGTTCCTTTCACTGCCCACAGCTTCTGTTTGAATCTGAAGGCAGAGTTCGTGTGGAGATGCATGAAGACCACTGTGTCTTCATCATTGAAGGAGCGGAAAAGGAGGACGAGGGAGTATACAGAGTTATACTTAAGAATCCAGTGGGAGAAGATAAGGCTGATATCACAGTCAAAGTTATTGGTAAGTGAAGGCAGGAAATAAATAGGCCATGAAAATCCCTTGGGTTCATTGGGATTGGACCCATCTCTAAAATTAACACAAGATGTCTGTTCTGTGAAAAAGAGAACAATTCCCATATAATTCCACATACTTTCTTATATTTTCCAGTTTCAAGTGATTCTATCATTTATTTGCTATATTCCCCTCTGAAGAGTATTTTTTGTGCAAGTCTGAGAAATAATTTCTTGTCTTTTTTTTGTTGTGCTTTATCTTTAAATAAAGATGACTTCATTTATATGTAGTAAATGGTTAATGGAATAAAGAATTATATAATGTATCCGGCAAGATAAACACATTATAACTGTGAATCACAGAGCTGGAATACAATGTGATTCTGAGTCAGTATTTTTTAGATTTTTTTCACAGAATTAAACATCTTCATATCCTGCCACACATATGACAATAGGTTAGGTCATGAACAAACTTAGGAACAGTAAAATAAAATCTTTCTATGCTATTATAATTTGAAATTCACTGCTTTTGAAGTCATTAAGATGAATAGTAAATCTATTTTCATCTTTTATAAATCTTAAGTTAGGATACCTCTATTACAAATATCTCCACAAGAAAAAAAAATTGTGAGACATGCAGTATATTATAAGTTTGTTCTAGACAAAGTAGGAAACACTGGAGTGAGCCTCTTGTTACAGGTTTGAGAACAAATTATTAAGTAGTGTGAATTACTTCTAATTTGGCTAGTAGTACAGTTCTGTCCCCACTTTATTTTTTAATATGTAAAAGACCTTGTAAATGAGCACAATATCCAATTTGATATCTCCTTAGATAAAATTCATACAGGAGCTATTTTTTGTCTGCAATAGAACTCTCCACAAACCAAAGAAGGAAATATATATATATATATATATGTAATATAAAAATATTTTTAGATAGAAATATATAAATATATATTTTTTTTTTGGTTCATAGCATAAATATATGTCAGTCATGAATGACTGGATACAGAGACATTTACAAAGAGGTGGCCGTGTATGGGAAGAAGAGATTTGAATAATCAAATACTACTTAAAGAACACTAACCTAATTTGGAAGCATCAAAGAAAAGCATTTACTCTGGGCCAAGTAATGAATTTCATTTTATATCTTCTGTTTCAATCTGACAAGTTAGAAGCACTATGGCAATGAAAAAACCCTATGTCTTTTGTACATCTGAATAGAAAAATTTACAGGATGCCTATTTTTTTTCTTTCTTTCTTCTTCCTTTTTTATTTTTTATTTTTATTAAGAGAAAATTTAGATATTCAATATGGAGAAATGTTAAATAAAAAAAGTTTCATTACATTCATTGCCAAATATTCTTCAGATGTTCCTGATCCTCCAGAAGCCCCCATGATCAGCAACGTTGGAGAAGATTACTGTACGGTGCAGTGGCAACCCCCTAAATATGATGGTGGGCAACCAGTGCTAGGTAAGAAGTACTGAAATAAAAGTGAGACTACTGAGAGCATTGTATTTTGCTGCTCCTTTAACAGGATTCAATATTATTTATAAGTTTATTCATTCTACAAAGGGCAGACCTTCAGAAACTAACTACTCTAGGATAGCAATCCTTTGAAACTGCTCAGATTCTTGCCCTTCAAATTTAGAGTGAGAGTGCCCTCTATCTGTCCCATTGAAATCAGAAATATTTAAGCAACCGAGTTAATTCTCCCTTTAGATGAAAGTACCAAAATAAGTAGGAAGCATTAAAGCAGGAGATGATGCCAAAAGTAACTAAAGTTAAGTATTCCCTTTCAAGACTGAAATTTCAGTCAGTGCACTGGCCTTTGAACTTGCTTAGGAGTTCAACAGACTCTCAAACTCTCAGACTTCTCAAAACAGAGAAACAGCCACTTCAGTCATCAGTTCCAGCCCTCCACAGTCTCAAGCTGCCAAGTAATGCATGTTTCCATCAGAAGATGACTTCCTAATGCTACTTCATTCCAAACCAAAAACATACCATAGGTCACAAAATACTTCTCAATCTCTGTAATCATCTTAAAATGTCTACTCAAGACAAAAATTTTCTTCAGTTATAGGAAGCAAGCATAAAGGATCAAAAATATCACCAATACCATGGTAAATGTCTACTTAGAGTAATATTTGTTAAATAAAACTTGATGAGACTCTAAGGAGGGAAGAAAAAAAGAACATGGCAATATCAAAGACCATTGGAGTTTGAGTTTCTTTTTTAAAATACACTGAGACTATATAGACTGAGACTATATATGTGGATGCCAGGGCTAGAAATGCTCTAAAATTCTTCTGATTTCCTGCACAATACATAGATGACAATAATTCATATTTGACTTTGGATATTTAGACTGCATTTACTTCCTCAAGAATGGAATAAGCTATGGAATTAAGTAAGGTTAAGTTGTTAATTTCTTCCTTGTATCCTCTCAGGACGGACAAAACCACAAAGGAAGCAAGCAAGAAATCAACAACTTAAGCTATTAACAACTTAAACTAAGCCATATATCAACGGCTACTGCATTACCACAGCCAAAGCTTCCCAGTGTACCTTGACTAGGCAAAGTTCATGATTTAATTGTGCTTAGTTGGTAGAGCACACATTATTTGGGAAATATCCAAGGCACATTTTTGTTACTGTCAATAGAGTAAAACAGAATAAATAAAATAGAATGAAATATCCAGGTAAAAGCACAGGACGTTGTACTATCCAGTCAAACTAAGCTAAGAAAGCATGGTAAAAAGGTGCTGCTCAGGTATACCAAAGGCATACCTGCACATTTGACAGAGACAACCTTTGTCAAAAGCAGAGATTAATCACTGACCTATAGAGCAGGTGTCATTCAAGTGCATCAGCAGGGCACTGGAAAATAATTTAATACAAACTTTTCCATATGTGGAAGAACTTCTTTCCTGTGAGGGTGAGAGAGCACTGGAACAAGCTGCGGAGTCTCCTTCTTTGGATATCTTCAAAACTTGCCTGGATGTGACCCTGTGCCACGTGCTCTAGGTGTCCCTGTTGGAGCAGGGAGGTTGGACTAGACGATCTCTAGAGGTCCCTTCCAACCTCAACTGTTCTGTGATTCTGTGATTTTTCAACGCGTTGCACAACTATTCTCCATATCTATCGGGAATCATAGATAACGTTCCCATATAAGCATGCAGCTTCAGTTTCCTTCCCAAGGAAAACAATGCATGTTGTGGACTCACTCTGTTATAGACCTGAGTAAAAGCAGGGGTCTGGGCTCAGTTCTGGGGAGCACTCTGTGATACCAGCACTTTAGCACAGACAGAAATATCTAGCATAGGTTCTGTGATAACTCATTTGAGGGGGGAAAAAAAAAAAGGGAATTGTCAAACTGTTCTTCTAGCTAAATTTTTGCATTGGGACTTATGATATTAGGTGGTAATAAGAATATTGGAGTGCAGCTGAATGTAAGATTTTTTTTTAAACTCTTTGTCTTATCTAGCACAATTAAAGTCAATTTCTCCTTCACTAAAAAAGCCTTCTGATAAAGTACTGGGTGTTGTTTCTCTGCCATTAGAGGCGAATGACAGCATGTACACCAGAAAGATTTATGATTTATGTCAGTTCCACTAGTATCTCTAATTCACATACGTCTAAATAGAGTAATGTTGTTATATAACATGTAAAATATACTTAGAGCCTAGTGACAGACACAGAAAGACCAATCCAAATAGGTTGCGCTATGAAAAGTATAATTGTTCATGCAAGAATGTCACAGACAAAGTAACACAAGAGGACGCTGGAGGAAAATACCCAAGCTTTGCCCAATTCAGTTATGTGCAATAATTGTGGATCACGCCTGATACTGTCATGCCTTGGAAGAAGGATTTTCTCTTTTCCTGCGTGTAAACAATAATGTTGTAATTCCCTCACACCATAAGAGGTATCTTTTCCAGGCTATATTTTAGAGAGGAAGAAGAAGAAGAGCTATCGATGGATGAGACTGAACTTTGACCTTTTAAAAGAGCTAACCTACGAAGCCAAGCGAATGATTGAAGGAGTGGTTTATGAGATGCGGATTTATGCTGTGAATTCTATCGGCATGTCCCGGCCGAGCCCTCCCTCACAACCCTTCATGCCAATTGGTGAGTTTTACCACATTGTGTATTACTGCTAGGACAAAGCAAAGACCAGACAATTTTCACTTCCTCACTTCAATTGTCCGTACACTGAAAGCAAATATGTTTTTTTTAAAAAGAAAAAAAAAAAAAGACACGAACGGCCATCTCTATAGTCTACATTAATCAAGCTTTTCATTTGTCATCTTCCTCTTTTCCATCTCTCATTCCCTTCCTGAGAAGCACAGAGGTTCTAGTTTCATGAAATTGCTGATGAATTTCTAGTTATAATTAGAAGTGTGAGAGTCAAGCTGGGTCTGGAAAGGAGGGGAACTAATTGACAGAAATTTCCCTGTCCCTCTCAGCTTCCCCCCTACCCTAATGGGTGCAAATATCACAGTATCCCACCCAGTACTCCCTTAATCCTGGCCCCCTCCACAGCTAAAAGGATAGCTGATTAAGAAAATATTTGGAGAATGATTTTCTATAAATAATCCTCCCCATCTCAGCAGTCAGTATCTCTCGCAGTTCATGAGCTGGGAGCAAAGTGTAAGAGTCCTCAGAAAACCTGCCAAGAGCTTTAAAACAAAGAAACACAAAAATACAAGTCACTGGAGATTAGAATGACTAGAGTTGCTAAATCTACAAAGACCAGTGAAGGAGCACAACCTGCTGAAGGCGATAATGTAAAAGCAGATGATGCAGTGAATGGGTTAGAAAGAAAGGATACGCTGCAAGAAGGGTCTGATAATTCTGGATTTCAAGCACCCAACAGCTGGTCTGCAACAACAGAGGGCAAAGAGGAACCATCCAGAGGAGCTACGGAACAAAAAGGTCCAAAGTTTTCCTGGGATAGGCAGAGAATTACTTGATTAAGGATTAAGTTCACACTGTTGCTTCAGAGAAGAGGTTTGGTGTTTTGAATGTGTACTGCGTGGTTGTGTGTGCACGCAACTGCCTTTGCCTCCTGTGTGTGGTTCACAGTCCTTGCTCCAATTTCAGTATGAAAAAATGTGACTCAGCTACAGAAAGAAAACTGAGTGATATGCTTTATGTGATAATTTCAGGAACTAAGGTCAGTCTCCACGAGTGACACAGTTAATAAAACTGTATTTAACTTATTTTATATATGAATTATTTCTAAAATGTAAAATCTGTTAGCTATATTCAAAAATTTCAGTTTAGAATACATATTATACACATACGGTATGTCAAACATATACTTAACAGTAGTCTTTTAACATTTGTAATGACTGGATCATAACAGTATACATGGTATTTTGAGCAAGCTATCTTTCTGCTGTTTATTTTGAAACTTCTCTGCTAACTTCTGCTGATAATTTGACTCTTTCTCCAGTTTTTATTTATAAGAGAGTACAAAGAGCAACCACTATCTAGATCTCTTGTGCCTTCCCTATTACAGGAATCTGATGTTGCATTTCTGCTAAACGTAGTAGGTGCTACAGTTTATGATTGTGCTTGAAATAAATTCATTTTACTAAAGCATATAGGATCAGTAATGCAGATACTATTCACTACTACTAATCTTCAAACTCTCACAGTTATACTGCTATATCTCAGAAATTATTTCTATGTATTTCCTTACAGCTCCCCCAAGTGAGCCAACCCACTTCACAGTAGAAGATGTGTCTGACAGCACCGTTTCTTTGAAGTGGAGACCCCCTGAACGGATTGGAGCAGGGGGGTTAGATGGCTATATTGTGGAATACTGCAAAGATGGATGTAAGTAAGGAGTAGCACTAGGTAGTAGCAACTAAACATCATTAAAATACTACAGTTGCAAAAGTTTCATTGTGGTATCACAACAAACAGTCATATCCAGTATCATTACTACCAGGCCAATCAGAACCTGACTGCAACACCATGGCAGTCACAGCAACCTTAATAGCTTCACAATCATTGCCTTAAAACTTTGATACAGAAATGTACAAAAATACCAATATGGTTATATAGTGACTATTACAATACTTTTGTAGCATTCATAAATTGCGTATTTCCTAAAACAAGTACAATAATGCAACTGTAACATAATTAGTCAAATGTTGCAGTTATTTTCAAATAACTGTCACCTAGCCCCATTTAATACTTGCAATATGATAACAGAAAGTATAATTGCATCCCATCTACAACATTCCATGCACTGTAATGTTAGCACATAACTTTAATAAATTTAATTATGGTGTTTTCTCTATCACTAAGTGAAATTGCCATGTTACCTAAACTAAGGTTTTCTAAAGGGTATAATTTATCCAGAAATAATTTCTACTCTTTATTGAGATGTCATGATGGGATTATTAGGAGCTCTATGACCTCATCCTAGAAGAATGATTTGATCAATAGTACTTCTGTGTTATTGTAATACCTAAGAACAGGAACTGTTCTATAGTGTCAGAATGAAAAAGTGATAAAAACTTTCAACAGTTACGTGCTCAGTACATTTGGCTCTTACTATTTCATTCAGGCACTCACAAGAGATACACCTCTTCCACGAGGAAATTACATTAAGGCTTCGCCTGCTTGCTAAAAATGCCTTCAAAATACTTCCTTCCCCTTCCTGCTGCCGAAAACAAATGTAGAAAAACTCCACAGCTCTAAGCTCCCTCAAGATATAAGACAGAATGACAAAGAAACTAAGTTTACCTGAAACCTACCCTCACCCAAAGCCATTCTAAATAAAGCAGTTTTTATATTCCTGAACTCCATGTGTAAACAGAGTTTGTAGAACAAGATTTCTTTTTCCAGCTCAACTTACTTTATTCTAAGTGTGGTATTGCATGTAAAATCTATTCTACTGTAATTCAAATTTACTTTCAATAGTAGACATGGCACCAGTTTGGAAGCTTAATAAATTATTATACCATGCATACCCTGTACTTGCAGCTACAGAATGGATTCCAGCTCTTCCTGGCCTAACTGAACGTACAACTGCAGTGATTAAAGACCTGGTCACAGGCGACAAACTTCACTTTCGTGTAAAGGCTATAAATCTGGCTGGTGAGAGTGGAGCAGCAATAATCAAAGACCCTGTTACTGTTCAAGAGATTCTGCGTGAGTACCTAGAGTGAGTAAATCTCACTCATCTTTCTCCTTCAGTCAAAATCCTAATTATATTCACAGATCAGAAAAAATCCTGAGGGTGACGAGCCTACACCTTCTGCTGAGTATAACATACAAACAGTTCTCTCAGTTCCATTGGGAACAAAATATCTTCTGATGCTGAGAACATTATTATACTGTCCAGGTCTTATAGATCTAATGAGTAGGTAAATCTTCCTTCTTACCTTCAAAAATATGCAACTTTCACCTCCTGAAATAGTGCTGTCAGCATTTAAGAGACAATTTTTTAGATTTACTTTTCTGTTGGAAAAACTGTTTTAGGAATGTAAAAGATCATGTTGCATGGGAGGAGATGAGGGACTCTTTAAGTAAAAGTAGTTATCTGTATAATATGTCCTAGGTTATTAACACCCTGTATATCATCCAACAGCAATAGATTGTAATTCATTTGACTGCAGTCCAAGAGATATCAAGAGCCGCTAATAGCGAATTCACCAACCCTGACAGACATGAGGCGTTTGCCACAGTCTCAGCAACAGGACTCTGTGTAAATTAAACAAAACTAATGCATTTCAAAACCAAGTGGGCAAAAAGACAGACACTGCAACTGTATTTTAAGAAATGATTTTTATAAAAGCCTAAGGAAAGAACAGGGACACAGAGAAGACACAGAAACCTTCCCAGAGACTGAAAGAAAGAGCACATCACTGAGTGCTGCTATGAGAGAAACTGAGCACTAAGATCTGCTTTTGCTAATGAAAAGTGAGCTAATACTCTGATATTCTACTCCTCCCACCCCACCAAAATTTATGATTGAATTACTGTGCACAGGATGCCTATTTATTGATCATACTAAGAAATCTATTGATCATACTATTCTCTGAGTAAGTCCATAAACATCTCCAAATGACAATTTATAAGAAGCTGTAGTATTAATATAGCATTAATCATAGTCCACGCCAACTCTTTCACCCTAATATATCCTTTATCCCATCCGCTCCACTGGCTGCAAAGAACAGGAAGCCAACAGAGAAGAGTCACATTCAGTGGAATATTGACTTTTGGATGAGGTAAAAGTTCACAAGTCAATGGAATCTGCGCAGTGGCAAAGATATAAGTGTGATCTGCTACTTAATTTGTGTCCAGTATCCCCTAACTGTATAAACAGTCTTTGCTAAATTATCTTATGCTTGTAAGAGTTCAAGCGCCTCCTCTTTGCTGTTTAGTCTTGTTTCTCCTAAAGGTAGTATTTCAAATAATGAAAACCTTTGTGTTTAATATACTAATCCTTAAATGCAGAGCGTCCCAAAATCTGGCTGCCACGCCATCTCAGACAGACTCTGGTGAAGAAAGTGGGCGAGACGATCAATATTGTGATCCCTTTTCAGGTATGTGTTGGTTTCTATTTCGTTATGGGTATTTATCATTGCTTATCTAAAATAATGTTTGCCTTATGCAAGCTCCAATTGCAGTACTGAAAATACAGCTGAAATTTGCAAAAACATAAGAACTCAACCATCTCTTATTCTGGAGCCTATGTACATGGTGTTACTAGGACTCTAATTAGCCAAAAGTGTTTATATGCATTTCTGGACTACAAAAAACTAGAGCTTGTATATAAACAGACTATCACAACTGGCCCTGTACATAATTTGTGGATATAAAAATAGTAGATTGGGTATAGCTATGCATGAGTTTAAGGTGTAAAAAAAGTGTGCTATAACAAGATTTTCTGAGAGCATGCATTAACTATAGCTGCAGTTATAGCATGAAAATAAAAGAAAAAAGGCACTAATATGCACACTTAACAGTTGTCCTGTTTTTGCATTGTCTACAACTATCTATTTTCAACAACTTCTACAACAAACAATCTATTTTCTACAACTAAGCCATTATATTGAGTACTCTTAAAATACCACCTGCATTTTTTTCAGATACAGCGCTATAATCTCAAAATAGTGCAGTAATGTGTGTATGAAAGGAAAAAGGTCTTCTGGAGGAAAAAGGTCTCAGGAATGGAAATAGGAGCTGCAGATTGTGGTTCTCATACAGATATCCTGTATAATCCTAAATAAACCATTTTTGTTCCTTGTTCATTATCTGGAGAAACTACAATTTGTCTGCTGGCCACAGTTGATGTTTATGAAAGTACAAACTATCTTGTTAGTAAAGAGTTTTGAAATTCTCATGTGAAAGATGCTACAGATAGGCAAATTTTTTCAGCATTGGAGGCATACAGGCATATGTTATCTATTTTGCTTTTTGCTTGTTTGTTTGGGCAGTATCAGTGCAAAAAAAAAATTAAAGTCAATATAAGAGCCAAACCTATGTTTAAAAAACGTTTTCTGCCTCGTGGTTTCCAGCTTGCCCGAGCAGTTCGTTTCACAAAGAGGTATATCTAATCAGTAAACAGTTGCAAACCAGTACATGGAATAACTGCCGTGAATTGTATGCTTACATTGCTTTAACATAATCACATGCTTAATTTTATCTTTCATGTTTCTTATCCCCCAAAATTGTTACAATGGCCACTTCACTGAAGTCTAATCAGATACAAAATTGAGCATTCTATATATGTTATTTCTGGGTTACTTTAAGCCTTCAAAGACATTTTATTTAACAGACAGATATCTTTGTTATTTTTATATCTGAAGAAAATAAACACAGCTGTTAAAATTGCGGGGGTTACAGATTTCTGTCCTGTATTCCCCTATATCACCATCTTCTCAGCAGAATACCCCAACTCTTGCTTATGACAGCCTCGCCGCAATATTTCCCAAGAACTCCCAGGCCTCAGTTCCCTGTGCCAGAAAAACTACATTGGGTAACTAATCAGGAGCTTCACTTGCCTTGTGTGATTAGCTGTTACCAAATAAAATGGGTAAAGACTGAGTCATCCCTGACATTTACTTAGTTGGGACACTAAGTGAGGTTTCTGTGCTCCAACTTCTCACAAGTTTTCTACAAAACCGCGCTAAGCTAATCTTAGAGATTTCTAGTTCGTTGTCAGATCTAACTGAAATGAACTAAGTGATTCAAAAGCTGAATTCACTGACTAGCAAATAAATTATGCAATTGTACAAACTCTCTTCACCTTTAAGGTAGCTCTAAAAAAAAAAAAAAAAAAAAAAACAGTTAAAACTACTTCAAGGGCAATTTTTAGCCTAAGACCAAAACCAGAGGATTTTAATTCAAGAGATTTTTTTTAAAGTAGCAGAGTGAATTTCTTACTAGTGTTAGCTGCAATTTTTAGTACAGTTTTTAATATAATAAAAGCTACTTAGAGTACCCAATACTGGGCAGCTTTTTAAAAAAGAACATTGCAGTATTCATATTTTGAAAAAGCTTAAGTCATTGAGCATTTCTACTGAAGAAAAAAGCCTCTAAATAGACATGCCTTGACAAGGTATCCATTTGCAAATGTATTCAAATCTTTAGATGAAAATATACTGAAAAAAAGGAAAGTAAAGCATTGCTATTAGCCCATATTTTTTCCTCTTGAGTGTCTACAAGCACATTGGACATGCTGAAAGTAGGGGAATCAACACATTCTTATTTCAAAATTAACTACAAGTGCACAGGATTAACGGGATTTTATGCACCAGTCGAATAGATTCACAGTACTACTCAGCTGTTCCTTGCCCATCATTATGCATGAATATAAAAATCTGGAAAAAAAACATTTAAATTCGTTCTTCCCTTGCAGTAAAAGTCTCTGAGGTTTCCTTCGTGTGCTGTCTACTCACTTTACCTCTCACTATCTGCTCTGAGATTACCTATTACACATTAAAGAAATCCAGTCCCCTGGTATATGTATTAGGAACATGTTTTCTTTATGTTTAAGCTTCTGACTGCATAAAAGTACATGAAAAGCAACACCACAAACATGTGCAATCTCCTCAGATAACAAGTTATAATGAAAATACATGATCAAGAATGCTTGTAATCATGATTGCATTCATGTGCATGATTACATCAAGAATGATGTAAACATGCACATGAATCATGATGTAAACATCAGCAGTTGCAAAGCTTAATCTATAGTGAAGACATTTCTTAAGATGAAATATATCTAAGAAACTTCTTAGTGCTCTGATTTTTTCAGATATTTTTTACCAAGAAAACTAGATCTGCTATCCACTTTAAATTATTTCATCTCTTTTCCTGGTAGTTATAACTTTCCAAGTCAGTTGTTTTCATTTGAAAGATTCTTCCAGCCACAAATAGCAAATATAATTCTCATACCATTTAAAATATAAGTATATGTAAACAATTTTGTCAAGATCAATAGTCTATTATAGAGTTGAAGAAACCTGTTTTCTTTTACTTGTTCAAGAACAACTACTATAACTTCAAACTGAAGGAAGGAAGCCACCTCTTCCTCCAACTGTTTTTTGTAAGACTGTTCCATAAAATGAGACAAGGGTGAAGGTACACTTAAGCTGGACAAAATAACCTTGCAGCTAGTATCATAAAGCGACTGACCTAAGGTGATTTTTCTCCTTGCCAGGAGCAGTAAGAAAAATGGGGAAGATGGAAAATCCACAAAATTTCTCAAACAAAGTTCATTATCAGTCTTGACATAATAACAGTTTTGATACCACATTTGACGATTCAGAAAAGAGAGAATAAGTGTCTATTACAGAATAGCATTATTTTAGGTGGTTAGAAGCCAAGCATAATTGTGTCCACACCTCTGTCAGGCTCTTATTTAATACATTTTTCTAATACCACTTAAAATTTAAACTACGCCATAGCAAAGAGCAGACAAACCAGAAATAAAGTAGCAGCAAAACACAAAGGTTTATTTTTATTCCCCCTACTATTAGGCACCTAAGTGAAGGTCTGAGTATCCTAACATCCCTATGTAACCTACGGAAGAAGATAGACTTAAAGAAGGTTCCAGACATGTGGTGAATTGAAGAACCTTTTTGAGGTTATTTCTTTTACTGATTCCTAGTGCCGGAGCACAATATGAGTCCTAATTTCAGTGCCCTAGACTGCAGTTCCTAGGATGATCTAACTCTTGATCTAACTGTTGACCCACATTCACTTCTCACCCAGTTGTATTATTTCTGGCATTCATATAACCTTACACTGTGATGTTTTATCATGCTAATCTGACAAAAATTAAAACCAAACAAACAAACAAAAAGCAAATTATTTTCTGCTAGATTAGCTATAAACAAGGTTAATAAGTGTGATCTGGCCCACATCTGATTTCTTGGGATTCTTAATTTGGAGATGTACTATGGAAGTGGTACTTAAAGTACTTCTGAATAACTAAATATTATCTACCACATTTCCTGGAAATGTCTGACTTTGATGGTAACGCAAGCCACAAATATCCTAATGATTTCACAAGGTCATCTTTCATAGCAGTGGTGACGCTTCGTCCATTTAGACTGTCAACAGAATAATTTTTGCAATGCAGAAAGAGTTACACAGTATTTTTTACATCCTGAGACTTCGAGATGATAAGGTTTTTTTTCCAAGATTTTGTAAATATCTAGAGATAGGGAATCAAATCTTTTAAGGAAGGCAGGAGAAGGGGAGAAAAATTAGTAAACTCTTCACATATTAAAGACTTCTGTTACATAAGAATAACCACATAGATTCAGATCAACTGTCCATTTAACACAGATTCACAGAGTCTGAGAAATGGGAAAGAGCACAAGTGCAGCACAAATATTTTGTGATACTTACTCTCAGATTTTGATTATTTAAGTCTTAAAAAAAAAAAAAAAAAAAAAAAAACTTTTTTTCTCCCCAGGGTAAACCTAGACCCAAAGTCATTTGGATGAAAGATGGTCAAATGCTAGACTCCAAGGATGTGGGAATTCGAAACAGCAACACAGACACAATCCTCTTTATTAGAAAGGCAGAGCTTCATCATTCAGGAGCATACGAAGTCATTCTTCAAATAGAAAACATGACTGATAAAGTCAGGATAACGATTCAAATCATAGGTAAGAACCTGACATGAGCTTATCATACAGAACAAAGTAATATCCATGTTGGCTCTATCCAGAGATCCACATACCACAGAATCCTTTGACAACACTGGGCAGCAGACAACTAGCATGAAGGTAAGAGAAGGGCTAACATGCTGTGCTAGCTAGTGTATTTTCCTAACTTGAAATGATCTATATCCTAGACACTTTGACCACAGTTCTGCAGAAAACCTTTGAGAGTTCTGATATTTTTGAGAATAGCTGTATTGTTTCCACAGCAGGAAATAGGAATCCTGGAATAGAAATACTAGTATTGAGTATCTTCAGCACATAAGCAATGTGAAGATAAAATCACTACACTGGTCTACCTCTACTATTCTGAGAGTTAGAAATAACAACAGTCCTGTGAATTTACAAAATTTGCATTTAATACATCCACTAAAGTTGAACATAGGACAGATTTTTTTTTAAGCATTTAGCTGGCCTGAGCCTTAAGGCAGACAGTTCTCTATTATGCAATTTTTAGTTTATTTTCTTATCATGTCATTTTATAGGGATTGACTGCCAAAGTTTCAATAATTACCCTTGGGATTTTATGAGATATATTCTGGAATCTTGACTAATAAGAAGATTTCATCAATTTTCAGCCAGAATTCAAATTCTCCTCACAACAACTTTATCCAACATTCTGGTCAATTTTTATTTCTTTTACTTTGCTCGTTTATACTGCTATCTCAAATTTCCTCCAATGTAGCAACATTTTTTTGGAATGAGTGTTTTTATACAAGTCTAGTTTTTGACATAAATCTTAAAGCTTTGGAATGAAAGATATAGAGCTGACTGTATTCTGCTTAAAGTTTTATAAGGCAAAGTTAGAAGACTGGGTATGCAAGAGGGCTGCAGTTCTACAGTAGCAGATGGCAACTGAGACAAAATAATCCCAAGGATGAAGGGGAGTTGTGCATTTGAGACACCAAAATGACTTTCTAAAAATGAATAGTGATTCTAGATACACAGGATATCACTATTATAACAGTAACAAATATCTTTTGTCCACTGTCTAGTACTGTAAAAAAAAATGAGTATGTAAATGGACCAATGGTAAAAGACATATTTCATGCAAAAAACAAAAATTGCTTAAAGAAAAGTAAATCCTACCTGCCTGCTTTCATTTGTGTCAAAAGACATTTTGCTCTCCAAATTTTGTGTTCTCTTAGCAGGAAAGAAATATAGGTGATTCAAGCATGTCTTTTTGTATTAAGAGCAGTGCTTTAGTTGCTGTAAGGAGGCACACACGGAACAGCTGAATGGCTAAACAGCCAACCCAGCTTTCACAGATTTAGTCAATCATGAGCCTTTAAGGATTCTGTTAATCAGGTAACTTTCCTTAACAGATGTGTGCTTGATGAGGAACTAATGTTTCTTGCCCTTATCCTTACAGAGCAGGGCAAGAAGGCAGGTAACCAAGAGCTCTGCTGCAATGAGGGTCAGTACTTGTCAGTTTAAAGCAGGAAGAAACACCACCACCACCACCACCTGCCTTTACTCTGGAAACAATTGCTGTAGTTTACTCCAAAGATTTACAAAGTTTGGGCTTTTACTATGAAATTTACTATTTAAATTTCAAGTACTTAAGCATCTTAGATAATACAAATCTCTCTAATCTTTGAAAAATATGGCTCACCTCAAAATTATTCCCAAGTCAATCAGTAAATTATGTCTACTACTATAGTCAAAGAAGACCTTACTTGCTTTTATATTTTAAAATAATTTTTACTGTTCTGATTATTTATTATTTGAAATAAACTGCAGTAAATTTCAGTTTCTTTTTGAAAGATGGCAATTTAACCTTTATCTCTTCTTGCCATTCAATAAAAGTTAGTACTACACAAAATTTCTCAGAAAAGTTGAGGGCAACAAAAAATTCCAAACTCCCTGCTCAAATGGTTCCCACAGAGGAAAACAGCGTGAGAGATATACCGCTAGGACTAGCTTTCCCATCCTCCCGTCTAATTGCTGGTTTGAGATGCAATGGTTAATATTGACAAATCAACCTTCTACTGTTCTACAAAGGAATTTGAAATCTATGTTCTTGAAGCTTGTATTATCTCATAAAACCACAAAGATCAAGAATATAAATAAGTAATATAATCCATTCCCATGTTTTGAAAGATCACCCTTTGCTGTCTTGTGTCCTTTAGCACACTGTTTTTCTTTATTCTGTCTGTAACACCATGGATAGATTTGTCCTTTGTCTAGCTATCATAGAGAAATCTCACCAGCAGGCAAGCTAACAAGCACAGACAGAAAGGGAAAAGAGTCAGTATAAAAGTCTAAATACTACTCTTACCAAAATTATTTATTTTTCAGTATAATTTCACATGCATATTAAAAGGCTGGGGCAGAGAATCAATTAGTCCAAATGATTTTTCTAGTAGAGAAGCAGATAGCCATACCCACTAAATGCTGTTAATCTTGAAAAGATTATTTGGAAACATTTCCAGCACTCTATAGGTGACTTGAGAAACATCTCTAAGGCAGCGTAGTCATTATGAGCACTGCCAGGTAATACTGATTCAAACATCCCAGCATGGACTCCCTGTTTCTGCGGAAAACTAGATCAGTCTTCAGGGCCATCAATATTGTCTTGATCCCATTACTGGGAATGAAAACAAAGTGGAAACGCTCCATCGCGCAGCAGATGGATAGCTACGCTTGGTGGCATGACGCATCTAGGTTCTTGACCACCTTCTAAAGGCCAAACTCAATGGAAAAGGGGTACTTGTGGTAGAGTTCATGGACACAACACGGTTGTTATGAGCATCTCACAGAAAAGTTGGCCGATTTCCCTCTTCAAAATACTATACATGCTGTGGTAAGATTCTCTGCCTCGCCCCTCACCGTTTTTCTTAATAAGTCCGTGATGGCAGCATGCTAATCAGCTTGGGAGTCAGATTTTTTCCGACAGTCCTAAAGTTTCTTATTTCATGAATGAGTTGTATTTCACCTGCCTTTCAGTGATGACTCAAGAAAATGACATTTAGAGGCTGGGCAACATGCAAGACTTCCAGGTTTGTTTCTTCAAACAAGTTGTAGCCCTGTTCTTTTTGAAGACTGAGATGCATTTTCAAGCTGACCATCACAAGTGAAATGATCATACATTCCCAAATGGCTGGCCTTCCTTATCCAAGAGAAATGCACCTCCAATTGCCTGTGTGGTTGCTGTTTATGTTGCTCTAAGCGCACCTAAATGACTGGGAAATTGCACTGACTGAGTAAAAACTACATGTAATAAATCTGAAAGAGTTAATCAAACCCATCCAAACACCATAGCTCTTATTCGATTTAAAGGAAGAGCTTGTCTGGTCTTTACATTAGTAATTCTAATGTGTTATCTTTTCCTCAGTAACCTTCAGGCCTGCCAAAACAGTATTAAGAAGCGCATTTGAAAAATTTGAAAAAGTTTCCTGTTTACAGTCTGAGCTTCACATAAGTTAAATGTATTGTTATGGAACAATCAGACACTGGTATAGAGTTGTATTTTTTCCCTGTATGGGAAGAAATGACAAAGATCTCAGATGTGGAACCAGAAGGTAAGATATTTTTCATGTCTCTGCAGACAAGCCTGGCCCACCTCAGGATATAACTCTTGTGGATGTGTGGGGATTTAATGCTGCCCTGGAGTGGAAACCTCCACAAGATGATGGTAACGCACAGATCTTGGGCTACACAGTCCAGAAAGCTGACAAAAAGACAATGGTGAGAAATTGTGACCTGACAGTGATTCTGTGTGCAGTTAAAACTTCTCCCTGCTCTGGGAAGACCTAAGGAAAAAAGTTAAATTCCTGACCCTCACTTACATGCCCAGGGTGTCCTGTGGCACATAGAAGACAGTTAAGTACTTAAAAATGGGATCTAAAAAGAATCAAAAGGATCGGTGAAACTGTTTTATGGCATTATGATAGTTTTGGCAAGTGCAGGGAGAAACAGAAGGGGAGCAAGGAGGTGTTAGACTGGAACTCAGATGCTGGGCACTCAAGGGTGTATACTGGGAAGGTGAATGCTGAGTGGTGTGGGTGTGAGTGTGGCACTCAGACTGCAAAACGTCTCTTTCAGAAAAGTCCCCTTCAGGCAGTCATGTCCTGGGAATACACTCTGGATCATGTTCTCCAGATACGAGTAAGGCTAAAGTGAAAAGAGCTTTTCTTCAAAATCTTCATGCAACTACTATGCTAACCAGAGAACAAATTTAAGAAAATAGATTAGCTTATCTTTACTGGAAGCAAAATAATGTTCGTTTTCCAAAGTTACTGTTGAACATCCGTCTTTCCCTTGTAGCAAGAAGGGTCTCTACACCAAAGGTAGCACCATGGCTGACCTTTCATAGCCTCTTTCTAAACAGTGCAGTCTTGTTACAGGAATGGTATACTGTTTTTGACCACTATCGTCGCACGAACTGTGTAGTGTCAGACCTGATTATGGGAAATGAGTATTTTTTTCGAGTCTTCAGTGAAAATTTGTGTGGATTGAGTGAAACTGCTGCAACCACCAAAAATCCTGCCTATATTCAAAAAACAGGTAACATATTCTTCAAAACAAAAGTTTATAAGTACTACAGGAATTACTTCAGTAAAGGAAAAATATAGAATTGCTAGATGAACCAGTAGAGACCTTTGCATTACTAACTAGCACTTACAAAGCATTTTAGCAGGAAGACACATTGTCTAAACAGACCTCCTGTACTAATAACTATGTATTTTCGAAAACCGTGAAACACATAGTCTTCCTAAATTGTATTATTTTAACAAAATAATACAAGTGGCCATTATACTTACATTCTGGGGTTAAAATTTTAAGATCTGTGGGGTCAAGGTTTCCTCTGCAGACATATGATTTTCATATTTAATATCTTATGATTCTCAGGACCTTTAACTAAAGCATTAAACATGAAGCATATGTTAAAGAAAGAGATTTGTTATATTCTCAGGCTTCCTTAAATCACATAGGCAAATTAAAACAGCAAATGCGTTGTACACAACTGAGCATAATTTAAAACACTTACTGTCTTGTTTCTTTGACTTGCAGGCACCACTTATAAACCACCTAGTTACAAAGAACATGACTTCTCTGAACCGCCTAAATTCACTCACCCCTTAGTGAACCGTTCTGTGATAGCAGGATATAACACCACACTCAGCTGTGCTGTACGAGGAATCCCTAAGGTACTCAAATACTGTTGCAACAAGCCAATAGGCTACCTTAGAATTCCTGCCACTTCAGCATAACTACAGAGTAATAGGGCAGTATTAAGGAACAGCAGCACACCTCCCCAGTCATGCCCTTCCTCAGCCATAACTAATACTTAGTGGTAATGTAGGGTATATGTTTGTGTGACTGTAGGCACAACCAGAAAGGGGAATGAAACACAGGAATATCTTTTTTTTCTTTTTCCTGGGTTATACTTCAGCTCTTTTCCCTGATGTCATTCCCCAAACAACTACACTAAGTAGGTAGGGCAAGACAGATGAAATGACAGTCACTGTTTATGCTCACGCTACCATTGAAAATATGTATGTAAAACCTATTCCCTAAAGAAGGCAAAAACTTCACATCTTGTCACAATGTACTTTCAACTCTCTTCACGCTTAAGGGATAAGAGCAGCTAATGTAATATACTGTTCGTCTAACAGTATAATACACAAAAAACCCCAATTTTTCTCTTACATTAATACAGCCACTTAACTTTTTGATAGTCTAAGTTATATAGCAAAATTAGATAGCATATGATCTGCTATTATGTGTGAAGTTTTGGGAAGGAGAGGGAGGTCAAATCTCACAGGGATATTTCCTCTCTCTAAATATATTTTTGAACTCTCTTCAGAGAGTACGGGAGGATGCACTTTCGTAAGAGTCAAGAACAAGCAGCAAATACTGTACAAGCTAGGAGTTAAATTTAGATTTCTCAAAAAAGGGAACAGGCTCTTTGCAGAGAAGGAATTTACCATATTATGACATAACCTTGTCATAAATTTAAATTAGTACCATCCCCAAAATTGCAGTACCCCTTTTCCTTCCCATTCCAGCTATTTATTTTCAATTTCTATCCCTTCTTCATGACAGCACAAGCCTTTGATAGCTACACAGCAAAATATATAAGGTAATTGATCCAAATTCAAATTAAGTTAGGGAACAAAGGTAGTCATAATGTAATCATTTTCTGTAGTTCACTGGATGGAGAAGGAGTTCCAAAAAATATTCAAATATAAAAGGAAGCAGACTCACATAAACAGCTGCAAAAGAACAAGAACAGGAACAGCACAGAAACACCAGCCAAGTGTGGGCAAAATTCATCTTTCAGTAGCTGCCTCAGCTTTAATTTGTTATGAAATGGTAGTATGTTCCTTCTTGGTTAACTGACCTTTTCATGCATCTCCACCTAAATATGGCATTGAGTTGCCATAGTTTTAAATAAGATTCTAATTAAAAAAATCTCATTCTTCAGCACACTGAATACTCTGGAAGCAACTTTTCCATATTTCCATATACATACTGCAAAACCCTACAATATTTTTTTCTCTCACAGACAATAACTGCTGTTGTTAGCTTTGCAATTTTGAATGGCTAGAAATTATCAAATTTATCTTAAATATGATCTAAATAGTACGAAAGAGTTGCTATTTCAGCAGAGCCAATAAACATGCCCTGGTAGCAGTGCTGAAATAAAACAAACATATCCAGAAAGAGAGAGAAGCTATAGAAAAAGATGCAAAAAAATTTGAGGCAGGAAAAAGTCCAGCTGATATCTTTAAAAAAATTAATAGGGAACCCACTGAATTGTGTATCAAGGCCAAAGACACAAATGATTCAATAGGTTAGAATACATTTTATAAAACAGTGCAGCAGGTGTATTCCTTCTTTATAGGTGGAGAAACAGAAGGAGAAGCTGTTAAATCTGAGAGTAAAATAGATGATCCAAAGCTTCATCATCTACTTTTTAAACCATAATTCTTCATCGGTACTAATGAACTTCAAAGGAACAAAAGCAGTATGCCCTAGATTTTTGTTTTCATTTTGGTTATAAAAGGCAAGTTTTCAGAAGTTTACCATAATTAAAACATACTAGCTTGAATTGCCATAGAGATGAGTATTTTATTGCTTAACAGATAACAGCAGGAACTTTATTTTGAATACTAGAATTGCAGAAGAG
>NW_010584029.1:0-28623 GCF_000705375.1 Tinamus guttatus | reverse complement strand
AAACTAACCTTTTAAAGCAATGTCCGTATCTTATTTATGGGGTACAAACCTCAGGCTTGCTTTGGGCCACTCACAGACTTTACTTCAGTGCAGCAACCTTTTTTGTTGTTGTTGTTTGTTTGTTTTTGTTTTTCCCTAAGCGCGACTATCTACAGAACGGCACTCGAGCATTTAACTCGCCCAACCCAAGCCCGCGCTCCGCTTTGCGAGGGGCGCCTTAGTGCCAACGGTCGGCGGGGCACGAGCCCCACCCAGCGCCCGGCCGCGGGCGGCCTCGGGCCCTCGGAGCGGGTGGCGCGAGGGGACGCGCTGCTGCTGTTGGCCTCGGGCTCTCGTGGCGCGTGTAAAGGCCGGACAAGATAGTATAGAAGAAATCAGCAGACCAGCGACCCCAGAGCAACGGGGGCAAATGATTTTTAGGTAGATTTTTCAGCTTAAAATTTGGCCAGTTTTATCACGGGGATGGAGAATACTGTTTCGATGTTCCTCTTTTGCTGAAGGTCTGATCCAGTGTTTGTCATGTGTCTAACTGGTGGAGCGCAGCCAGGGGCTGCGTGACAGCACTTGTCTGGTTAGAAACCACAGGTCATGGCACAGGGCAGGCGGATTTCATGTTTTTCTTTTCCCAAATCATTTACATCAACGAAAAAGCAAGTTGCTAGGAGATCACTGTTGGTTTGAGAGGTTATTGCCTTGTTTTTTAAAGCCTGAAAAAGTTGATAACACATATATCTATTCAGAAGTCCCAGAGGGGACTGTGTTCTGTGGAGCTCCACAGGCAGCAACCTATTGTGTAATCTGTGCTCTCCTAAATGCTTAGGTATTAATTTAAAACTAACAAAAACATATCCATGGTAATGGCTGCAGCTTCAACATGCTCATTGGTTCTTTCCTGAACTCCCACCTTTTAAAAATTTTATTTTCTCCATCCAGTGTATCAAAATTACTGACATAAACCTCTGTACAAGCAATCTGCATAAGAATGCCTCATTTGGAAAGTAGCCCTTGAACTGTGCAGAAAGCTGTGCAACAATAGTGACAAGGAAACATGTCTAGCTTATTGTACTAGTGATAGTAAGCAGATGAGGGATTTTGACCATCACAGAAATGCATTAGACATCTGACTTCGTGTGTGCATTTAATGCACTTCTGAGTGTGAATGCATTTAATGTCTCATCCCTAAAACCACCATATCCTAGCACTAGATTAGAGCTACTCTTAACGGTGCCAACCAGCATTTTTCTTAACATCCTCAGTGAATAGGCTCATTGTACAGCCTGGATGAACCTGTGTAATAAGAAATGATGCTTCTATCAATGAAAGTGCACTGTGGTAGATTAGGTACAGATGTATTTTATTTAGAGATTCAAACTAGGATAAACAGCACCAATGAATACTGGCAACGGAAGGTGCAGTAGTTTAGTTATGCTGATACAAATACCCCAGAATGGAAAAGTTCTAATTCTTCACACATTTCCTTATTTCCTGATAAGTCATTGTTTTGATGGGAAGATCATTCTAATGCAAGGCAGAAATCTGGGTAACACAAGGAAACCTAGTCATATTGAGTAATAACTTTAAAATATTTTCCTTTCCTGCATGGCTTGTAAGCAGTTTGGATGAGGACTTCAGTCAATGACTGACCTCTTGATTATAGAGCAAGCTGGTGATCTGTGCCCACACTCCTACCTAAAGTTACAAGACTGACGTGAAATTGTGGGGTGAAATACAGATTACTCTGACTGAGCTCAAAATATGCCATCAGAATCTTTAAATGGCAAAAGTCTCCTATCTGTCATGTGTTCACCTTCCCATTCCCCCTCCAAGGCCTCTCCATTGACTTCTTCAAATTTGTCCATGCTTATTATATAAAATTATTTCAATAAATTAAATTCTAGTTGTTGAAAATTACAGTGAGAGGTCAAAAGTTTCCCAGACGTATTGTTGTTGCAAAGCCTTTCTACTCACGGCCAGAGATGCATTTAAGTTAGCTTTAGCATGCCTCGCCTGCAGGTCTCTCTCTTTCCAAGAAAGCATTATTGAGCATTCCCATCCCAAGGGAGCTGTGAAGTTGAGCAGAATTAATAAAAACAAGGACAATTTAGATTTATAACATTTCTTTTGTAACTTAATCATACTACAGCCAAAGAAATGATAGCAGTAGTGGAAAAGATGTTTCTGGAATTTAACAAATTAATCTATGTTGCCTTTATCACAGAGCTTCTTAGAAATAAAATGCGTTAACACGTTTAGGAGAGAAGTTTGTCAGCTACATACTGTCTTGGAGTGGGTTTAGAAGAACGAGCCATTCCCGTCTCCTCCCCAAATGACATGGTCACAAATGAATTTTGTAAGAAGAGTCTGGCTTAGATTAAAAATATCTTCACTGATACCTTTCAAGTGCCTCCCAGCCACATTACTCTATTTTAGGAAAACAAAAGCTGTCAGTGAGATATCCTTTGTCTTTGGGCAGGATCCATACTGCAGTTTGCATAAGTAACATATCTTAAAGCAGGCTGAACTGGTGAAAGTTTAAAAGCAACAGATAACAGCTTCATTCATTAGGTCCTGATTTGGAAAAAGTATCCAGCACTCTTTTTTTCTTTTTGCCAGGCAGACATGTTGACAAGAAGCAGTCCTAAGACCAAAAATAACTATCCAGCCACCTATGAACATATTCCTGTCATGACTGCATATTGGAATGGTTTTACAGAGGATGAATAATCCAAGAAAGAAAAAATAATCTAGTACATACAGAACACTAGCGGATAGGAAAACATGGAAATTCAAGCACAGCAGAAAAAAACAGCAGTCAAGTATGCTCCCTCCTTTTTTTTTTTTTTTTTTCTCTCATCCTGGAAAGTTATTTGAGTTTGATTTTGTATTCGTTATGGTTTACATAATAAACATTAAGCATATCAAGTATGGCTTTCATTGTTTGCTTGGAAATATAAGTTGCATATGTCAAATCAATAAACTCAAGATGTAGATGAAAGCCACTAAACTCTCCAGAATGCCATGCATAAAGACTGGCACTGGCAGAAGTTAATGAGATACACTGAAAAGGGAAAAAAAAAAAAAAAAAAAGGAATGGAACTACAGAACCAGAATTTTCATATGCTTGAAGGAAGCAACTGTTTAGTTTTACTGGTGTTTTTCCTGCCACCATTTGTTCCTTTTTATGTATAGCTATTTTGGGAGAAGGGGATTTCTATTTCTATGTAGGTTCCTAAAACACATTTAACACTGTAGTTACTTTTATAAACAGCAAAAATGGTACTTGCCTTTGACTTTTGCATATATGACTCTTTCTTTGTTAGGTAGATTTTTAAGATAAAATTAGTTATTCCTATAATTAGTGTGGAAGCTTCAAAACATACGTGCAAAAACAGAAAACAGAAACTAAGCTTATAGAGTGGTTGAGCTGATTTTACCATGACATTTTTTCCATTCAGTTGGAGTATCATTTTAGTTAGAACCAAAATCCTTGGTCATCTACTAGCAGCTTAGCTTCTGAATATCCAGATGAATGTATTTATTGTGTATGCCCTCTATCCTTGAAAGTATCAAAGCTGTAAGTTAGGGTGTATCTGAAGCTAGGAATCAGAGCAGAAGTATTTACAATGGTTTTTGTATTGAAATGAACCCTTTCCTTCAGAAGTTGACTTTGCTCTGTGACACTCGCTCTGGTAAAATTCACACATGAAACACATGCTGCATTAATAAACAGAGCTTTCTGCAACAGCACCGTGAAGGTCTGTGGTGCAGAGGAGAGTTATGAGCCCCAGTTCCTACTTCGAACTGTCTGGAATATTAGTCACAAGCTCCAGTGTTTCCAAGGAACACTTTCGTGGTCATTTGGAAAACCAAATGCCACAAACAAGGAATTCTGACAGAAAAATAAAATTGTTCAGGATAAGCAAACACCACAAGTCTGGGGGTGAGCCGATGCATTTTGGTGGCATAGTTATTGCATTCATCACTTCTTGTGTGGTTTCACTCTTTGTGCAAGTGCCATAGCAAGTCCACGAGTGTCGAAGTAAAAGGGTCGTAACTGCAAGCACGGGAACACTAGGACACAGGCTCCCCCTCGTGGTGAAAACCGCACCCAGGTTGCTGCAGGAATACGCTAGCGCGATTTGATACTTTAAAGGGAAGTCTTACATTTGGGTGTGGAAGGTTTTGAAGTATCTGATTTTTTATCGCTGCTGAGGAATTCTTATTTAAAGATCAACAGATAGGGGAAATGAGAGAAACACATCCAGACTGCTGCAGACTAGTACTCCTAAGGATTTATGCTCCGAGTCAGTTTTAACTCTGACCTCCACATCTGTGCTTGACATTCAGACAACAGCACTAACTACGCAGTAAGGGAAGGACGATGGAGCATGCCCTGGTCTCAGATTAGCATGCTGCATTCCCACAGTGAGCAGTACACCTGCTGAGGCAGGAGATTTTGTACAGTCCAAGACTTTCTTCAGTTTTAAAATATGCCAGTTGCTCTCATCTGAAAAGCAAAATCTTAGTGTCAGTCCACTTGCTGTGCACATGATCAAGTGTCATTCTACAACTACTCAGCTGCACCAGAAGAGCTTTAGAAGACAAAAGAAAGAAAATAAAATAAATACAAAACAGGGCAACTTCAGAGTTTGCTGGTTCCAGCTGTTTTCAAATATTTCACGTGTTGATCTTGTTGCATGTGTGGGGAAAATAAATAAATAAAAAATCTTTTCCACCACAAGGAACAGGGAAAATAGGGAAAACACAGGCATATCTGAAATCCTATTAATGTTTTTATACTCTCACTTTTAAAGATGTAACACTTATGAAAGATGAAAAAAATTACAACAGTTACAACTGCTTATGTGGGTGGAAAAACAAACTCTAAGATTTTTCATTTAGAATTTATTATTTTTCAGTATTTAAGTATATGAAATGGTTTATCATTTCATTGGTATATATTTCATTGGTATATCATTTCATTAATTTCCGAATACGTTGCATCAATAGAAAAGCTAAGCACAAGAGGATGAAAACCAATTGCTGGTTGAGTATTTTATTTTCACATTCAGACAGCTGTACATTTTCTATAAATAGATGTGGTCCTACAATATTTACATCATATCCTCACCCATTATAAGTATATTCCATTTAATATGGTAGACACCCTGACCAACTCAAAACAAGGTTATTTCTGGGTGCATTTACTCAGAAACCCATGTCAAAACATACAATACATCGTTTTGCAATCAGAGCATTTTTTTCAGTTAATCTGCATGTAACATTTTTTCTACAGTTTCACCACTTCTCAGCATCCTAACAGCTTTCCAGACAAGTGCTGTACAGTTCAAGAACAAAAACAGAATGCAAAAAAAAACAACAAAAAACACATTCATATCCAGCCTCTTTAAAATAAGAAATGTGATCGATACTTTTAACAGAGGGAATTCCAGTACACACTAACACAGTATTTGCAAGATTCCTCAATATACAGCTACAGACTGACAAAAGTAATGGCTTAAAAAAGATCTGGACCAATATAATCCCATAGGCTTCTGAACATTTTCTGCAGATTGCCATAGGAATGTCTTGTATAAAGTATAATCACAGTCTCAGAATTGCACAGGTTTGCTAAGTGCTTCCACTACTAGCAATTTCTATTTTTACCAATCCTTATTTTCTGTTCCCTTTGATTAACCACTTTAGGTACTGCTACATGCAACTCTACTCTTGAGATATTTGCAAATGTTATTTAAATTCCCGTTTGAAAATCCACACAGTCCAGAATGTGTCAGGGGCTTCCACAATATACTGCCTTCAAAGTTTCCTCTGCCTGCACTCGTTTTTCCACTTTACTAGTAGTTATTTCCACAGATGTATTAAATTAATTGCCAAACTTCAACTGCCACGTGATATTTTGAGACTATGGTAATTAAACTGTTCATCTCTACCAAAAGGATATCATAAGCTATGCGATGAGAACTTCATGATGGTGTGTAAATATGAGCAACATGAAAAGAAAACAATAAAACCACTACATTTAAACGACATGCAGGACCAGACCGCTTCCACTGTGCACATACCAGAGAATCTGCAAGCAGAAGTCTGCAGTTGTAAAAGTAATAAATCTGCAACAAGTATCACTAGAAACAAACAAAAACAACTGAACTCAAGTTATATTAGCCATTGTAAAAAAAAAAAAAAAAAAAAAACAGGATTCCTTGGAACAGTCAGAATAAGTCACCCATAGCTGGATGCTGATGCTCACATGTGTCCCATTAACAGCTCACATAAAAATTCCATTAAGATGAATTCAGAAGGAGACTGAGCAGTGATGTCTTAGATTTTCCTACGAGGCAAGACTTGCAGGATCATACATAAATAGTCAAGTTTTTACAGAAGACTGTAGAGTGAGATCTAGGAAAAGGAATAAAAATGGGAGTAGTGCACGCCAATGTGCCAGAGGGTAGATATTCTGCAAACACTGTGATCAACTGGAAACTGGACGAGGTGGTTTGCTTTTGTTTTCTGCCTCTTTCCCACGTATGGCAGCCACATAAGAGAAGAGACACAGCACGGAGTAGCAGATCTCGTGAGCCTACAGAATCAAGAAAAGGAGATAATAAAGTTCTGGATGACTCAACATTTACAAAATCCACTGCATATTTTATATCTTGTTGCATGTCTTTCTTCATGAAACAACTCCTCTGGCTACAAAGGCTTGAAAAAGTGGCCCATCATATCTTCTTACTGAGATGGAAAGGGATCACAGGCCTTTATAACAAATAAAAGACCTTTAGAATAAAAGCATTATTCCCTTGGTAATATGATTGCTAATTGTCTTTAATACATACACTAGGCTATAAAATTGGCCAATGCCAATTAAAAAAAAAAGGAACCTAATACTTGATTTTGGTTTGTTGCATGAAGGTATACATTTTCTGACAGGGTGGAAATAGTTAACTAAAAAGCTGTAAAATTAAACATCTAATACTGTACCTTAGTTTAGGAGACAGTGATGTTGTTCTTTACACAATTGTAATCTCTTTATACACAGTAGTACAAGAATTGGTAATCCTTGCAATTTTTAACCAAAGCTACAGAATTCATAGATAATAAAAGTTTTTTCTTTAATGAAAAACAGACAAAAAAAAAGCAAAAGGAGCAGTCCAACATTGCACATTTCTTACAAAGAATACCAATCTATTAAATATTTATATACTTATAGCAGTGAGTTTCATTGTCTAATGGTATATAGCATTAGTAAAATTTACAACTCCTGCTCTTAAATGATGAAGTCTTTAATTTAGTTATTTAACAGAATCTTCTTTTAGTATAGTGATTGGCTGCACAACTCAGTGAAGACAGAGCTTAGACTTGGTATGCTGGTGACTTTAAAAGTTCTTGCTTTGAACAGTGATATTTATATTTACCATCTTTCTAATGCACATAACAATGTTATGTTGCATTATAGGACAAGCCACCACAGCTTGTGCAAAGTATCATTCATTTTCATTAAATTGTTTCATTAGATGGTATAGGATTCAGCTATCTGTTTCTTAAAGCATCTCACAAGTAGTCTAGGATTTTTGATTATAACCCATTTCTAGCTTCAAATAATTTATTTCTTTCCATCCCCTTCTCTTAAAGAAAGGTGAGCTTCCATACAGTCACCACATGCACATGCTGACACTAAGACACTAAGTACTAAGGGCTACGTATCCTCATCAGCTGTGTCCAAAGATTTTTATAAAAACCTGAACACTACAGCATAGCAATGATGCATGTTCTGGCAGGAATGGCTACCTACACCATTCTCTTGCATCTCACTGCTCACTTCACATGAGAAAGCAGGAAAAGTTCATCAACCCAGTGATCATTTCTATATCCAGAAATTGATCTCCTTTTCTATCTACCCTCTGGATAAGTGATTGTGATCTGCACTGTCATGAGTTTAGCAGTCAGCAGTTTCAGCAGCATTCAACATAAAAGTCATATCTTGCACCTTTTTAAAGCTTTTAAAGCTTTTGCAAGCTTTAAGATAACTTATGAAAGACACTACACATTCTGTAATACCCCTGAGCTCCTTAAGTTTCACAAAAGCAAGAATTGCCAAGTTTTGGTGTTTTCCCTTAACTGAAAGCTAAAATAAGAAGCAAGCTATGCTTTACTGCAGTGCTAGTACTGCAAATCCTGCAACCTCAAGTCTTTTCACCACAATGTAAAGATATTTCCTAAAGAATAGAACTACTAGAAGGCATCGCAGGCGACTCACCATTGGCGTCTTGTACTTGTGGCTCACCACTTCTTTAGTTTCAGGAACTAAAACCGGACGGGCAAGAGACAAAACAAAAAGTTCAAAAAACGAGAGGAAAAATGGGAAAGAAATAGCACAATGTTCCCATAGGAAAGGGAAAGGATGCACACAGACAGCAGCTGCAGGAACAGGGCACCTCACTATTCCTCACTTCTAGGTATTTTTCTTTCTCTTCATTTACATTACGTGAGTCCTTGAAGATACCAGTAACGGCATAACAGATAACTTAGGTTGACACAAAAATATTTTGTTGCCTCTTTGGAAAATCATAGTAATATTTGATGGTTCTTACAGCCTCTGGCTTTTCTGATACTACTTATTCCTGTGTTAGACAGCAGAATTAATGATAAAATACACTTAATGATAAAATATGCTTAATACCTACTACCATAAAATATAAAATGACAACTCCTGAGAAATTTGTCAGTACTGAATTCCTAAAGATCTTGTCTTCTAGTTTTTTGAATTCTTTCTTTTCTGCTGCATAACTGATCTCAAGAGAACTGTTGGACCCAACTGTTGGTAGGAAGTTAAGTGAAATCTGGAAATACAAAGAAGATACAGGAGAAAAATTTCTACGCTGGAAGACCGCTTCCCAGCTATGTCTTGAGAGTTTCTGAAGACATTCTTTCTCCTTCCCAGAGTGTGTACACTGATACTTAAACATCTTAAAGATGTTCATTGCTTTTGAATAAATTGCCTTAAAACAAAATATTGATGTTATATGCATTCTCAGAAATATCTGGGTTTTTCATTCCTAGAGGGGGTTATATATAACCAGGATTAGGGGCCTGGTGAAAAAAATCTATAATCCTCAAAAATCATCTTGCTCCCACTACTGCCTCAAACTAATAGAAAGGAAGTGGCCATAACATAGCTAAAGACAATTTCCCTTTGCTCTCATTCTGGACTGCAGGAAATAAACAAATAAAAAGCAGCAAGCTGCAACCCTCCCATTAGTGTGCACTGCATCTGTGCTCTGACCCACACCCGGTCTATAAATATTCTTGTGAACAGATCTCATGGGAAAGCAACAGGAGAGAACAGAGACCACACTAAGAACACAAAAAAGGGCAAATTTAAAATGTTGAGATCAATGGAATAACAAGACCAACTTTGAACATTTTCCTTCCAGAGTAGCTGAAATTTGTCATGAAATTTCTGTGTCACAAAAAAATTTAGAAGTAGTAATAGAGAAGTTATGCAAAACCAAATCATACCAGGCTCACAGAGGAAGAGTGAATGTTTTATTACACACAGTACTAATGAGAGAAAAAGAAACAGACGCAAATGAGTTCAGCATGAAAAACTAGAAAGAGTCCACAACAAAACCTATCCATGCAGATGTCATCTTTTCAACTATGACATGACACAGCTAAACGCTGGGAAAGGAGAAGGATCACACTCTAAGGGGCAAAAATAGGCAGTGCAGACTGGGTTTGAGAAGGTACTCTAAATATAAATCTGTGTCTATGTCATGATATTGTTATTCTCCAAAAGAGAAAGTGAAAAGTATAACTTATGATAAAAGAAATGTAACTTTTTTTTTTTAAATACACTCTCCCTTTCCTTTGAGAGGACAGTTCCATTAAGACCTCAAAAGTAGCAGTAGTGCCCACCCAGGCTGCACTGCCCCAGCGATACCAGTGACTAGAGTTGGGAGGAAAATGAGGTGCACATCCACGCTACCTTACCCGTTGGCACCAGACGTTCCAAATTACCTCCATGTCACCAGGGGATAAAGGTGGCAGTGAGGCTGATGCACAGCCAAATAGAGTAGGATTTTACGGCTGTGTAAGTCTCACTGCCCACTGGATAACGAACAATTGTTCAAATACTCTTCAGAAAGCAGGAAGGGGAAGCTGTAATGACCTTGTGCCATGAGGGATGGAGAGAAGGGAAGTTGTAAAGTCCTGTACCGTAATTGAGAATAGGAAGAGAAAGAAGAGGAGACTATCTAGGCAAGGTACTCTCTCCCCACTTCACAGTTGCCTTGTCTTTAAGTGAAATACTCCTTCAAAGCTCTTCCAATTGGGAAGAACTGTCCTGAAAGCATTGAATTAGGAAGAACATTAAGAGTTGGTTTGGATTTATACTCATAGAAGTCAAAACACTACCACTGCAGAAGAGAGAGGGGAAAAAAAAAAAAGCCTAAAAATAAGAAGTTACCAGAAGTACTTTTTTTCCCCCCTAACATTAAAATTTATTTCTGATGCTATTAAACTAAGCAGATGAAGGTAAGCACCATCCTGCAGCCTTCAGTTCTGTGAATGAAAATATGGCACAAGCAGAGAACAGGTTCGGGGGACACTTTACCTGCTGGAGAACGAAGGTTTTCATAGCAGCGGCAGTGAAGGGGCCACAAGAAAGTAAAGCACAAGTACACAGCAGTAACTCAAATTCCAGAGGGAAGAGCCTTACATTTCCTCACTTCCTTTAAATCTCCATTTGTGGACAACAACCACTGACTTCTGCTTGCATTCTACTCTAAAATCAGCTTCCGCACTGCTATCTAGACCCACTGGTAAGACAAGGAGCCCTTTAATCTCCTACAAACTGCGATATCCCTACAGTCTGATGGTTCATGCTTGCCAAAAAATCAACTGAATGAGACTTCGATCAAAGTACTTCCCATTGAACTAGAGTATACATGTATACTGCTCCCTACCTTTCCTTGGGAAAATACCACTTCAGTTACCTTCCACTCTGTCTATACCATCTGATTGCGAAGTTCACTAGGTGTTAACACGGCTCAGTAAATTCATTCTTAAGATGTCCAGAGAAGTGGTGAATACTATTATTTTGATCTTATCAATCTAAAATGTGAATTCCTCTTGAACAGAACACACTGACATGTCTTCTCACCTTTACAGCACTTGAACACAGTTCTGAGACAGTCACCCATCTCTGTCAAAGAAGAAAGGTTAGGTCCTCTGCAACATCCTCCTTTCATTTTTCTCTTTATTGGATTGGCAAATTGTCAGTCTCATTTGATACATGTAAACTGGTTCTTATGTGTGACCTCTGTTTAGCTATTTTCAATTCATAAATGGTTTAATTTCTTAGCTTTTATCTGCAACATCCAATTCCCAATTTATCTTTTCCTTAATTCTTAAAGATTTCAAAAGTTACAAAGTACAATGCTAGTTACTGCAACAGTTCCTTCCTTACAAAATTTTATTTAAATAAATAAATATTTATCACAGTTATTATTTAGAAAGCTGTATTTCAGAGTTGTCAACAGGAGCTGACCAGGAATAACTAAGTCAAACATTTAATAGTTTTAGATTGCACAAGATGACTGATGAGTACTTTAAGTTACAAATGCCTCTCCTAGAATGATCCAAAAAGGGACTTCCTGCAAGTTAAATATCTTAGCAGCTGAAGCCATATTTTCAGCTAATTTTACGGCTTCCAAACTCTCATCTTTGTGAAACTCATCATTATTGTACTACAAACCTTCAGCCAGCTACCAGAAGTGAATTGTGCCAGTCAGTGTAAAAACACCATCACCAGAGAAATTCACAACTGTGCAGCATAGAAAATTTTCGAGTGTCTAAAATATTGGTAGTTTTTTTGGTTGTTACATAACACAGATTTAATCATTTGAATCATTAACAGCATTTTATAAAAAGAGGGAAAAATAGTTCATCAATTGAAGTGGCAAATCTCTGGAAGATCAGTTTGTGACAATAAGCCAACTGCAATGTCTGGAGAGGCTTTTTCATTAAATAGCATCATATCACCAGAAGGAGATAAAATTTAATAGGAAGCTGCTAATCTTAGGGTCTCTGTTCTTAGTAATATGCTATTTATATTGTAAGAGAGAATTAATCAACCAAAACCTTCAACTCACAGGACTGAATAGCAATCTTGGTAGAGAGAGCTGCTAATATAAATTGTGATTAGTGTCCAAAATATAGATGTTGATCTACTACTGAAATTATATAGTAAGTTTTATCTTCTTTGTAAATGTTTTCAAAGAATCACAGAATGGTTAAGGTTGGAAGGGACCTCTAGAGAGCATCTAGTCCGACCCCGCTGCATAAGCGGGGCTTAATTCATGCACTTAAGACCTAGACATGTGTCTCATGGACAGGTGGAAAAAGACATATTTGAGGACTACTGAAGAGAAGTAAATGGTTTATGGCTATGGAGAGCTGCATTGGAAGTCACTCTTTTACAGGTACTAGTTCAGTACAATCTGAATGACACTAGCACTGAAAAATAGCCCAGGACTTTCCCAAATTAGACCGTAGGTTGGCTATATTTAATAGCAATCACAAACTAAACAGCACAAATTCTCCATTCTCCTTAATCTTTACTTTACCATTCTTCACCAGTCATGCTCTGAAACCAAAATCACGAACTAAGCCGCAACCAAACATCTTCTGCACCGTAAAACAAAAATGAAACTCCACACAGAGCAAGGAAGAAATTTTGTGATAGCACTGATGCTCAGTAAAGAAAGCGCAGTGTACTGAGAAGGATCAACTACAAGTCACGCTTAAAAAATGATTTCTGAGGATCAAAAGGAACACACCAAAGAAAAATCCTGCACACAGTCCGAAATTAATCGCAATCTTGTTTGCTTTGCAAAACTCCAAATGCCTTCTTTGCCTTCTAACAAAAAGCATCTAGATCAAAAATCTTAGTATGGTGAAAATGAAAGTGTAAGTTTTTAATGTCACGTCACCCATCTCCCATTTAGGGAACTTCTTGCATGCAATCTACATTCTTCTCCCATCTTTGAAACTACAGTGCACCTCTGAATCTGAGGACTGGAAATTTGAGTTACTGCCATGTGAATACAGACCTAATATCAAAATAATGTAATTACCAAATTCCTCCAGGACAAAGACTCCTCGCACAGTATTGCACTTTTTAATGTGATTCAGCTCTATGAAAACCTAGAAAAACAGAAAGGAAAATAACACAGAATTAGTCAGAGGGTTTTAATTAAAAACAAAAACAAACAAAAATACCACCACAGCAGATATAACCTGATGTTGTAGCATACAGTACCAGTTCATTTACAGTTTAATATATAAATAAAGGGTGAAATAAAGATTCAAAAGACAAACTTGCCACAATGCTAGAAATCAACAAATAACTTAAAAGCGCTAAGAAGCAAAGACAGCAGAAGATGAAGTACCTTCCGCTCCTTGCAGGAGGAGAAAGCATGGAAGAGAAACGAAGGAGTTAGTAACTGACATATCCAACATTGCTACCCCTTCAGGCACTCATTTGAGTTATTGCAAAAATACCAACACACCTGAAATACAACAGAAGAGGGGGACGAGAAAAAAGCTGGCTCCCAAATTTGGCATGATTTGTAGCCTCTGGTTCATCACAGTTAGTTTCTGCCCCTCCATGCATCCTCCTCCAGCACAGAGGGCAGGTAAGGGGCACTGTGCTTCCCACCCTGACTTTTATTATCCTAAACCATTCAGGAGTCAAATTTAATCAAAAGAGAAACCACTAATCTTCCTCTTCCCTGAAAGCACTGTGATTTAAGATTTAGCTACAGTTTTAGGATATATAATGTCCGTGCTTACTCTTGAAGAGTCAGTACCAAGCTGCTGCTCCAAATAGCATGAAAGTGTTTGGACCCTTCTCTGCTGTTTGCTCACTTCACCCAGTGCCACTGCCAGCTGAAAAGTCACTTAGAACACAGAACTGGTTTAAACTCATGTTTTACAATCACAAACCCAAAAAGACAAAACAGCCGAACTATATCACTAGGTTTTTCAGTCTAGAACCACTTGCATGCCATTTGCATGCATGAGTGTATTAACCTGAGCATAAGGATTTTTTCAGTATCCAATATAATCCAAGGTATTAAACACTTCCTTCTCACATGCCCTGAATGGGTTGTATCTCCAAAAGAGCAAGAAAAAACATTTGGATATGACTGCGCAAAGCATTACAGGGAATCAATCTCGTATTCTAGCTTCCATTGTACTTGCTTTTTCAAGGAAGAGAGACACCAAGAGTAAGACTGCCCTAATATTCACAGTAAGTCTCTTTCAAAAATCTTAAGGACTGTAACAGAACTATATTATAGCAGTATATCTTGATACTTTCAGTTCCTACAGAGTTATGAAGCCCTGATCCTACCACCTTATTCAAAAAAAGTTATTGGAAAAATTACATTGGTTTGAAGAGAAAAGAGAGGAAATCTCTACAATTCTTTTCAATCCAACACCAATAATATCCATGTGGCCCTCGATAAGAAGAGTGTGAGTGTTAAAGGAATAGTCTTATCAGTGTCAGCAGAGGTGAGTAAATGGAATCACCATGTGTTCTGGGGAAGTCACCTTAACTTTCAGTTAAACAGGGCTTTACTATTAGTTTTTATCAATAGAAAATAATAAATAATCTCAGGATAGTTTATTGCATGGCATGAAAAATTAACTTTTCAGTTACTTCACCAGAAAATCTGTAGTTTCTCTTGCTTACATTCAAGCACTCAGAGGAAAGACTAATAATCTACCTATTTTTTTGTCTATTTTTCTGCTTTCACTTGTGTTTAATGTCAGTTTACTTGGTATAAGTTGTGGGTTTTTTTTTTTTTGAGGGAGAGCAACAAAGGAAATAAGACAACAAAATAATTCAAAAGCTCAAATAGCCTTCTTTTTTGTAATATTTTTCTGTGAAAAGTTTCTGCTATAATATAAAATTTAGAAACTCAATAGAAATGCTCATGTGAAACATGGGCTATTTTTAATCTGACAGCAGTAAAGCTGCTTGGACTAGATTTGACTGTCCCAGATGGTCCTGATCTACTTGTGCATAACATTAAAGTGTTTTGCATTTCTGCATAGGAATTATGGCTCAGATGGGAATTTATGGAGTTTGTAATAATTATAGTAAATTTTCAACTTTAAGTTAATTATACATATGGGTTCAAGGCTAATTTCTATATATTTTGATACTGCTGCATTTTTCAAGGGACAGAAATGCTCTCCTCTCAGTAGAAAATAAGCAAGTGTGTAAAGGGAGTAACAACTACTTACCCTACAGAAACTGTGGTTCTTCAAGACAGAGCAGTCAGTGTGGATGCTACTGTATGGAGGGCATGTGCCTGCTGAATTATAAGCTTTCATCTGTTTTTACCCCAGCTGAATTCAGGGACAGAATTACTGAGACCCAATAGCATAACATATTTTATAGGTGAAAGCTCAGAATTCTGTGAATAGTATGCCAATGCCACAGGTACACTTGATTCTTCCTTATTACCAAGGACTTCCTCTGACCTGTCAAGCACAGATACACTTGATTTTTTTTTTTTTAAACTTACAAGTACTGCCAGCATGGGAGACAATTTGTGAAGACAGTTACTGCTCTAGATAGTCCAAAAGACAACTAGCATATGGCAGTAATAGGCTGGCCCACCATATGCCTAAGAGATATCCTGGAAAACTCACATGAGGCAGCGAGAATGGACACACATTGCAAATCAAGGGCCTTCAGAAATAGTTTCATGAAAGCAAACACTATTCTAACACTGAAGCTTATCTTCAGTCTTCTAAAGTAGTCTAAAACAGATCCCCCCTGCCTTTTATTTTCTGTATGAAAATAAGGAGACTCATTCATATATTCTAAATAAATTATTTCTATGACTTCCAAGCAGAACAGAAGATTCCTTTTTTGTAAATGTCCTTCTTAGGGGAGAAAAAAAAAAAAAAAGGAAAGAAAGTCTGTGGAAAGAGCACCAAGAAGGGGGCTTGGATATGGAGTAAGCAAAGGAAGATGAAGAGGCAGTTGTGACTGATGAGGTCTTGTAGGCATTTGCTGGTCAGTACCTCTGTCCAAACTCAACAGAATTAGGCATTTTTTTACCACAGAAAACTGGCTGTGGGCTCCTGTTTTTAATCATGCTCATAAATATTGTTCTTAAAACAGCTGCCTGAGGGAGTTTGATATGCAGTAAGAGAAAAAGGACAATTTGTCTAGAACAGCAAACCTTTTCTTAGAGGGTAAGGCAGACTGGTTGGTAGGTGTTGGAATGAGAATGCAAATATCCTCAGCCTCCACAGATAATATAACTAGAGGGGATTTATATATATACATACACACACACATATATATATACATTGCAACTAGTAGTAGTGTTTTACACAACTGCTACAGTTCTCCATTCTGTGCACTCTCAAATGGCAGACAGATAGAACAGATCTGCCTAGACTGTTTGCTTTGAGATTGAAGAAAATGAGACTATACATTAGGTCCACTAAATGGTACTCAATACCATTGCCAACTGGCAATGTAAATCCAATGGACCAAGGATTCAAACGTTGAAAAAAAAAAAAAAGTATATTTTCTTAACACAGTGGTAACACAGGACCAACCATCTGTGGTGTCAAATTCAACTAGCAGCAGTCATGTCACTATAATAGCAATCTTTGTTACTAGATTTCTCTACAGTTTCTTTTAGGATGTCATTCCCATCTTTCAGAAAAAGAGAGACTTTGAATTTGCAGACAAAGCAATGTTCTAGGATTTGGAGTCATTCTTCTGGAAGTAGCCTGCTCAGCTCAGGTCGAGTGTCTTTGTCCTGTAAGATGCCTCTTACACTCAAGATATTGCCATTAACAATGATGTGGCTAAATCCAATATCACTGCAACTTCCTGACTGCTCATTCAAGAAATCAAATCATCTCCACTGCTCAGAAATGAGCAATTTGAGCTTAATATATTTCTTGACTTAGCAGCAGAAGGCAAAGGAGGAGCAAACTAAATGTTTCTTGTGGTGTGTCCTTCCTTGAGGCAAGAGCAACTTCTATTATCTATAATATCAAACTGTTGCTTGAAGAGCCAATTTTAATCTTCAAAGGCTTTAAACCTTTTTCCTGTTCCGAGGAAAACTGATTTTGTAATACCAAGGAAGCCCTCTTGCAGTTATTCGGCATATCCAATAGAAGTTAAAATCTAAGGCAAGGTGGTAGACACTGTTCATCAGTACTATAGCATGTTAACTGTACTCCAGGTTCCACTCTGGTAACAGAAAGGATCTTCACAATGACTTCACCCTTTATACTGGCACAAAAGAGTCTAAAGAGGTGCATGGAGCTCATGGTGACTTTGGGAAAAGTATTAAATAAAGATTCTGAACATTTGTGTTTGAGATGCATGTGCACTTCCAGCGGGGATCTACACTGATGCATACTGAAAGAAGAGTAAAGGTTTGGGGGGCAGCCTGGCAGGGAGAGAGAGGAAATCTAGTCAGGAGGAAAGGCAAAAAAAACACTCCACAGAAGACTGACTAACAGAAGCTTTTCTTTCACACACACTCAGACACACTCTCCTAAAAACTGATTCTACTGTCTAGCACAGCACGCCTTTAATAACATATGCAAAACAAACAAACACAAAGCAAAAGAAAAAACAAGGACAAGAGGAAGCAACAGAAATTGCATCAAGAAAGGAAGAAATGACAATTTTAGTAGTGTTTCCTCTATGCCCAAAGCACCTGCTATTTGGAAGGAAAAAGAATCAGTGATTTTATTTTTATGCATTACAGCAAGGGGCCACTTTCATATTTAATTTTCAAACTAGGTTCGGCAGATGCTTCCTCATTTTTTAAAAGCAAAATGGATTAAATATGATGCAGATGATTGCCAACTATACACACAAGAATCAAATACTATCTTAAAGTTGACTACTTGTGCCAAAGAGGTATGCTCATGATGAGTTACAGCAGTTTAGATAATCATTGATTGCTTTTTCCTCCTATGACATGCTGTCTACCGGCCTAGACAATTTTGACTACCACAAACAAGAAGTTTGACACTTTTTTTTTCCAACTGATTATCTCTAATGGCAATATATCATTTTTGACACACACACGAATGCATATATACACGCGCATATATATATATACAGACGTGTGTGTATGTATGTAGAGCGTGTGATTACATGAACACACACACTCAGAGTCACACTGCCCCTCGTGATGATACAGTGGGAAGAGGAAACACAGATAGAGGCGTGCTGCAAAAAGCTTCATGCTCACATAGTCTTGTTATAGATTTCCCTCCTACCTGACTGTGCATAAATTTCAAGTTAATTCCTTCCAGTGTGACCTGCAGAAGACCTCCTTCACCAGTTTTCATATCTTGCACAGGGAACTCACCACCCAGCTCAGGGCCTGTAATATGTTAACGACAACAACAAAAACAAAAAAAGGGGAAAAAAAAAAAAAAACAGAAAGCAGTCAGCCAAATATAAGTGCATCTAGATCATCTCAGTCTGTATTATTGCAACTCAATATGGAGCTCAAATACTGTTAAGCTCCCAAAATTTCAAATCTACTTCTCTGAATTTTTGACTCCACAGGAAAAGGAAAGGGGTATTTGCCAAGGAAAATTTTACCATTATAACTATCTTATCCTAAACGACAGTGCTAAACAAAATTCTACAAGAGAAGAGTTACACTGATATAACGAAGTTGGCTTAAGTGCAGTGCTTGGTTTACAGCCAGTTTGAGACTTTCCAATATAAAAAAAGACTTGCACACTGGAAGTCTGCAAAAAGCTATAGACCCATCACTGCAGATTAAGACAAATGAACATATTTATCTCAACAGGAAGAGGACCTATGAAGTAGGTCCACTACACTGGCAAGCTAAGTAGCAGCTGGCCTGCCATGAAGAGAAAATTAAACTGAAGTTGCATTAAGCAGTACTCTCAAGTTACTATTTTACTGGTAGCTAGTCCTCCTTAAAAATACAACTCTTTTATACAGATGTTTGGCTTTTGCATGGAGTTGGAATGAGATATACAGGTACAAATTAACTAACAATAATTCTGCACATGCACAGGTACCTGAAAAAGCTAACCTTAGATTTTCAAATAAAAGGACATCGCATTCAGGGGGATGGGGGCAGGGGGGGAAGGATGATTCATCCCAGATTAAACAAATTCCCAACAGGCAAAAATCTTTACCTGGTTTAATGCTTTGCTGTCTTGCTGCTGCTCGCTCCATACTGTCTTTTACACAGTAGTATAATTCCCGACACTAAAATGTAAGGAAGAGTAACCCACTGTTATGTTCCCAAATTATTAAAGGAAGAGAACAGCAAGGTTCTACAAAAAGAACAAGCCCCACCTGGTACATAACATAAAAATTCCATAAAAAGTTCAACCACAGGAAGTTACTATACAATATTTATATTTATTTTCCAAATTGTTAAGCTAGTGAAGAGTTCATGCCTAGGCAGATGTCACGAGCAATCTAACCAAATTTACTCAATTTTCTAGTGCAGAAAAAGCCACAGAACAATATCACAATTCCTCCCTATTTTTCTCTTCAGCAGTCATGACCACGTAATCTTTTTTACTCATATCAATTTCGTTATGTCCTACCCCTCAGCTCTTCTTCCAACTTCTCTCTCTAAAATCAACTAATACTTGCATGAAATCAGCAAGATCAAACATGGGTCCACAGCAGAAAAGTTTCCTATATTCTGTCAAGTTTGGCTTTACCATTAAAGCAGCACAATCAGCTCAGTTACTAAGATACAGGGTTTTTTAGCTTCTCCTTCCAGTGACACCATCACAATATTTCTACTATCTTTGCAAGCTGGCATGTAATCAATTAATAATAGCAAGGCTTTTCTTAGCTGAACATAGGTCAATCAAGTATTACACTCCCTCTGCATTCTTCAAACAAACAACAACAACAAAAGGAAAGATCACTCATAACTTCTTGAAATGATATCCTGCTTTAGTACTGTCTCAAAGTAAGTGATAGAAATAATGGCAGCTTCAGAACAAGCCACGAAAATATGTCATACCAAGGATTTGATTGTTTTGGTTTCCCTTCAGGATAGTTAGTATGTGTTAAACAAAACACGTACCTTCTTGGTGTAGAACTTGTTCAGTTGTGTCTCTTGGCCGTTCCTCCTCCAGAGGCACAGCACTTTTGTTTTGGGACAGTAAGTCATGTTGATGAGTTTCTCATACCACCACCGTTCATACACAGTTCCAATGTTACTTCTGAGGACAATGCAGTCGTCACACACCTGGCAGCACAAAATCATAGATGAGATTTCTGATGCTATTTACTGAAGGGTACTAGATGTGCTAGTATTTATTCTTATTTCTTACTTCCATGAAGAATATGTCTCCTGTTGTGTCTGTCCCAGCATGGACTACAAAAGTCTGCTTCTTGATGTGGCGGCTGCCACTGGGTCTCACAGAGAGCTCCCGGCCACTCTAGAGCAGAAAATACACAGTCATTAATGAATTTTCATAATCAATTTCTCTTGATCTACTTAAAAACAGTGCGTGACACAAACATTTTCAACATAGAAAAAAATACATATAATTTCAACGTAGTTGATGGAGGCAATTTTGGACAAGCCCTATGCAACATACTCCGAAAGGTTAATTTCAGCAAGAGTGGCTATGGGAGTTATCATATACCACTCAAGCTGATATCACACTCAGTGGGCCACAGTGAGGTACCTAGGTTTCAGTAGCTGTTAACATTGCAGTAAACTAGTCTGTTGTTCTCCCCAAATAATTATAAGAACATTTCCCATAATTCCTGGGCACACAACCAAGTTCCAGTCATAAAAATGCTCTGCAAAACTAGCTTTTAAAGGACATAACATGCATCCACTTTAGTGATGGTTAATAGCTGGGTATTTTTATTAACTTGTATGTTAGCCTATATTATTAATTGGCAATTACAGAAGATGAGGTTTAGTCTGCATGGCAAATGGTAGCAAAAATGCTTGCATGCAGAAATTGATCCCCACAAGATTTATTCTGACCTGGTAACTCATGAAAAACTAGATATTTGTTACAGAATTAGTAAGAACAAACACTCTTCTTCCCTTTCTCCCCATTTGGTTGTTTTCTTGATGAAGTTGAGCCCATCTAGTCTCTCTACCTCACTAAGCATGAACTGTAGGATAAATACTTGAAAATGTAAGTATACCAAAACTTAGTAGCTGACAAAAACAAAACAAAAAACAAACTCAGTTCAGTTCCTTCTCTCCTCTTTGTGAGATCTCATTTGATTTCTTTATACAAGAAACTTTTAAGTTATTAATTTTTCTTTAAATCATTGGTCTACAATAACATATCTCATAAAAATGATATTAAAAGAACATTTGGATTGCACAGAGCTGATACTGAAATGTCATGTTTACACATACTTATGTTGAAGCTTTAATTGATAATTGCATAGAGTGATATTATAAACAGTATCCTACAATCACAGTCTTTGTACTTTACACAAAAGCAGTATTTAATATCTCCTATTTAATTATTTTTAACTTTAGTTTTTCCACAGCATTTATAGAGAATTTTCAGGCAAATGATTTTATTCTACCGCGGTTCCTACAGATAAATCATTCCTTGATGTTTTACTTACCAGATTGGCAAGCTTATCTAGAATATCATTTATTTGCTGGCTGTGCACCAATCCAATATGTGATTTTCCCATCAGACGACGTACCTTTTTCCTAATATCATTCTTGTTCACCTAGAAAGCAGATAAAAGACAGAGTTACCTCCCTTTCTCTAAGCATAAGCAACTCCTCATCCCTCTCCAAATCAACATATCTTGATTCCACTGAAAAGACAATAAAACAGCAAACTCCAGTTCAGTTACATTACATCCAGCAGTGATGTTTGGCAACTTACTGCATCACAATATCTTACAGGACTGTTAATGGTATAAACAGGCAATACGGTTGGTTACAGGCATGACAATTTTAGATCTATTTTTCAGTTACATCCAGTGGAAGATTTAGACTCCTTAAGAAATTATTCAGATTAAAGGGAGGGTATTGCTTGGAGTCACCTAAAGTATTAAGGCGCATCCAAACAGTTTACTGAAGCGGGGAGGGAAGGGGCTGGGGGAGTTGCTTAGCGCTAACCGCACATTTCTTGAGTTATTCTTATGCACAATCTGTCCACATGTTCCTTTTTCTTTTAACTGCCATAAGAGAACTTGAAGTTGCAGTTGAAAGAAAATGAGGTTAGGAGACACTCTACCAAATTTATAACCCCTGCACCTAACAATTAAGAGTATCCTCTAGAGGGCTAAAAGGTTTCATTTCAAATGGCAATATATATGCATGCCCATAGTACAGAACTGTATAAACTGAGACAACACATCTCAAACAATCTCCAGGCACTGAAACAATTTCTTTTCTCATTATGATCAGGAAGCATTTTATAGAACTTCTGTCATCCTACAAAACAACACCTACAAAATATACTGCTTAGATCTATTATATAGAAAAAAGGATCACCTTGATCATAAGCATATAGGCAATCATATTATGCAACAGTGTAGCCAACAAGCGGTCCTCATCATCCTCCAAACGCTTTCGATCGTGTTCTCCCAGGGAAAGATACCTGTCATAGAATCATAGAATGCTTAAGGTTGGAAGGGACCCCTAGAGATCATCTAGTCCAACCCCCCTGCACACGCAGGGTCACCTAGAGCACGTGGCACAGGACTGCATCCAAGCAGGTTTTGAAGATCTCCAGAGAAGGAGACTCCACGACCTCTCTGGGCAGCCTGTTCCAGTGCTCTGTCACCCTCACTGTCAAAAAATTTTTCCTTAAGCTCCTGTGGACCTTTCGGTGCTTCAGAGCAGCTAGATTTGAAGTAGACTCAAAGGCACTTTTCATCCAACTCACTAAACCACTGACAAAGCTCAGAGCAGTATCTATGAAAGGTAAGGCAAAGGAAATTTCCAAAAACATTAAGCCAAATGGGCATTTCCTAATATCATGTTCTGTTTGTTAATTAAATATGTCCATTAATTATTAAGCAGTAAAAGTAAATAACACATTTTCAGCTGCAAAGTTCCTAGTAATCCAGTGGGTCTACTTCCTCTCTCCCATAGCTGCAGGTTCACAATAATTACAGCTGCTTGAAGAGGACCATATAACTCAGTGCAAGAACTACTTCCTTAAAGCTTTACTTCTGTTTTGCAGCTACATTTAACTGATACAGAAAGTGTTTGGTCTTTGGGTAACACGCCCTCTCTTTTCCAAACTGTGTTCCTTTTCCATAAACCAGCATCCTACAAAATAATTCTTATTTTGGCTCCAGATCTTATTTTGGCTACCCTTCTACATGGTAGCAATTTTCTGCTGCAGGTGGTATAAAGAGAAGAGAATGATCAGATTTTGACACAGCCGGGGGTGGGCGCCGGGAAGCAGGCAGTGAATACAGACAGCCTACAAGCAGGCTAAGTTAAGCAGCCACACAAGTATTTCTAGAGTGGTTCCCTCTCTCTGTTTATTTTAATTAAATATTGTCAACTAAAACCACCTATAAATATCTTTAAAAATGCATTTTCCAACATGCAAAGATATTTACATCTTCAACTTTACTCCAATGCACTGGCAGCTTCCTTATATTCCAGAATATAGTCATCCTGCCTCAGAATTCCTTTGCTTTATTACTGCTCTAGTCTATTTCATCTATTTCTACTGTGATTATAATCACATTACTCATTTCTCTGGAAATATCACCTCTATACACATATTAAAATAAACATGTCTTGGCTGACGATGGTACATAGGCTGTAGTAGATGCTAGACAGCACAGAAACAAGTGGTTCATTTTTGAGCCTTCAGTTATAGTAACAAGGTTTTCAAAGTGACAATAGCATGTGCCACAATTAAATTAATTTTTGACTGTTTTAGCTGAGGTGGAATAATGAATAGGAAAAACAACTACCAAAGAACTTTACCTGTCAATCATCTCCTGGGGTCCCTGGTCCATCCCCATTCCTTCTCTCTCTAACATCACAGCATCCAAAAAGGCATCTTCCCAGAACTGCATCTGATCCCACAAAGTTGAGCGCTCTTTGCCTGTGCAGTGAACACAGAAAGTGAGTGTTTATTCCAGCTAAGTATTCAAAGATTAATTCCCCTTCTTTGTCATTTCTTGAAAATGCCGTAAACAGACTAAACAGACACACAAATATTCCATACTCAAAAAGACAAAAAAATTTTTTTTTTAAATCACAGGCAATATCACAACAGGAAAAAAAGAAAAAAAAAAAGTGAAAGGGAGGACATATCTCCTATTCTAATGCATGGCACAGTCTTTCCAAAACCTTTTATTAAAGAATTTCTCATTCCTATTCCTCAAGAGCATACCTTCTTTCATCTGCTGTTAGCACTGCTCCAAAGAGACAGGAATATCACACACAAACACAGATCATAGTAAGCACACAGAGAAGTGGAAAGAAGAAATTATTACTCATAGAGAAGGTTTCCATTGCAGCATCCTCTAATTGGTCCCAGACAGATCCTTTATCCCTACCTGCATCATTCCAAGCAGGTTGAAATGAGAAAGAGAAAGGATGAAAAGGAGAGAGAAAGCTCTGGATTAACTGCAAGTCCAGATAAAATACATCAAAAAGAACAATAACAAAAAAACAGCAACAATATCCTGTTAATTCACAGAAATGCTCACAGGGCCATTAGTATTCCAAGAATATCATCCCTCTTCAATGAGTTAAACTGAAGGATCTGTTTGCAGAGAACAGCAACGCACTTCAGCCTTCCACACATAGTGAGCTTAGCTGTTTCTCCCCTCTTTAACCCAGCAGTCTATAGCATTTATTTATATTCGAGTACAGCACAGGGCTTGGACAATCTACATTTTAAGCAAATTACACCTCTCACCCACCCTCTCTTATTCAATATCCCAGCAAATCTTTCTCTCTAGTCTGAACACCATAACGAGCTGGCTACTCTGGTAGTACGGAAAACATAAATGGTTAAAAATCCAATGTTTGAGAAAGTATAAATTCCAGCCTGCTAATATAACTTCAGTCTATCTCCACATAAAGAAGAAAAAAAAAAGTTTACCCAAAAGCCCTTCATAGAGATAGACCCGCTGGTTCCCATCCTCTGGGCCTCTCCCTGGAGAACTGCCTTTGTTATCCTTTGTGCTCTGCTTCAGATTATGAGACTTTGCCTGAAAATAATATAAAATAGAGTCAGAAAAATCAATCTGGCAGCCTGAAGGACCATTAGTGCAAGATAAAGCAGATGACCCTTCCTGTCTCTCTACCACCAGATAAAATACACTGCAGTACTTCAACACTTGACATTCATCACGTACCCCTGAATTCTCTTTTCTAAATCCCTCTTGCAGAGCTCCTTAAAAATTCACATAGTTTCAGTGATCAGGTAGAAATATCCATAAAAGTGGAAAGTGTTTTTAACAAGTCCAACTCTAGAAACTGAGTGACATGATTACATCATATTCATTCTATTTGAAGAAACTTGCAGTGAAGCATAATGATTTTGTTTGCTACTTAAAATTAGATGTGAGCATGTAAAGGTTTTAACTATTTAATTAGGATTATAAAATGAACATAGACAAATTTTGAGGCATTACCAGTTCATGTGGTTGGCAGTTCAACTTAACTAAATCAGGCATATAACTGCTTTCTTGGTAAGAATATATATGTTAGTCAAAAACTTGAGCAAAATGTGCTGTCAAACTGCTTAAATTTTATTTCTCACAGATACACTAACTTGGAACAGACATTTAAAGTGAGGATGACACTTCAGACAATATTAAAGTAATGCTTTTAACAGAACAGTTGCTAAACCTATGATGGGCCATTGTTTCCCTGTAGCACAGTTACTCCTACGGAATGGGATCAGTTCCTCCTAGTTAAGGTCAAACAACATCTAACATGGTCAGGGAACTGAAATAGGATTAAGTCTTGGTTGAGAGCAACACTGAATGAGGGATGATAAATATTGCTAGAACCTGTAACATCAGTTGAGATGTGAATTTACTATTTTCAAAGGAGTACATATTCCACAGGAAATAAAAATGGTTCATGGATCCACACAAAATGTAATTCTTTAACATTTTGGTAGTGTACATATTTGATAGAATATATTTTAAGTCAGTGCTGATCAACTCTTAGGATAGGATCAGAGATCCCCTTTCAAGCATATGCACACATTGAAATAATTACAGTACAAGATTTAATTTAAAAAGAAAAATAATTAAAAAATCTGGACTGTCCTTACAAAGATAGAGCTCGTAGCAGAGTTTGTCTCAATTTCGCTGTCTGACACAGTACCCCTCGACCCTGTCAGATTGCCACCATTTTCCACACCCGGGCCATCACCAGCATTGCTGCTTAAGTCACTGTCTGCCCCTAACGTCTCTCCAGAGCTGTTACTAACCTGTGGAGAAAAAAAATAAAGCAATTACCCTCAATAGACAAGACACTACAGAAAGAAAAGTTGAAAGGTATTACCCTCCTAAGGCGTAAAATAATAAGCAGCACAACTGAAAGCCACTTTCAGCTTCTCTCTTTTATTGACATGATCCTCTCACCAAATCCCACTATGCAGAGCAAGGTGGAGAGAGACTCAAAAAACTCTCAGGAATTCTAATTTCTGAGTCCATTATAGATACTCTGAGTATTATTCTTGTTCCATGCTGAGAATAGGTCATGGAAAGCTACTAACAGCTACACTGCAATTGGAAAAAAGAAAAAAAAAACGTTCCTGAGGCTTTACCCTGGAACATGCCACATGAGACAATGTGTGGGAAGGAGGCTCATTGCCCATCTCTGAATGCATTCTGCGGGCTTTTCTCTCCAGAGCCTACAGTTAATCAGAATCAAGCAGCCATATTTTAATGTGGTTCAATTACTTTATGCTATTACATCAGAAGTTTTGTGCTTGCTCTTAATGCATCTTAACCATCCACTTTTTTCACTCTCACGTTACACTTTTAAACTTTTATTGTTCATAGGCAGTTTTACACAGGACTAAGTCATACTTAATAAAGTGACTGTAATCTACCAGTTCCATATACACACCTATATGTCACCAGTCCATAGGAAGATATAATAAAGAGCATCACATATGAAGACACATATGTGTCTGCATGCCCCATCAGGCACACTTGCTTGCCAGGTACACACTCTTATGCCTGCATGGCAGTGTGCAGCCATATCATACACAAAATGCATGCACAAAATGCCTCCCCACCCCTTGCCACTTTACCAACCAATGAATCACATCAAGTTTTCACTTGAGGGATATCCTACCACTGTGCTAACTTCAGAATCCTGGCTTGTGCTTCGGACCATTACTGCTGGTCCTCCACTGGGAACAGAGTCCAAATCGCTCTTCTGTAATTAAACATATAGAAGGGACAGGAAGAAAAGACACATCAGTTCTTCCCTCATATAAAAAAAATGATGAACACCACTTTCCATGCCTTTAGATCCTAAAACATAGGCCTTCTATTTCCTTGCTGCATGAAGCCAACTAAAGAGACAATACTGTCAATGTATTGTCTCTTCAACCAAACAGACCATGGGGTCATACAACTTAAGGAGTTAGCAAAGCTCAGTCCCCTAAAAGAAGGGAAGAAATAATAATAAATGAGCCTTTAGGGAATTCTCAGACTCTAGAAGTCTTCCCACAATAAAGTGGTAATTAGAGGAATCCTTTCCCTCATCACATAAGTAAAACAAGCACAGGAGAGACTGACCTGAGAACCTGAGGCCAAACTGACGCCACTGTCTGCACTGATTTGTGATTTTTTCTCATCTGTTTCTCCCAAATCAAAGTGTTTCACACCTTCTGGTCCTGAGCAAAAGGAAAAAGTAGATCATTATTGTACTAAGGAAAACCAGTATGGCAGAAAGCAGAGGACAGATTGGAAGCAGGGACAACAGTATGAAAACAAATTTGCTTTCTTATTCCTTTTATTTCTTATTCCTCAGCACTGTAAACAAGTTGACCAGCAGAATACACCTGCCATTCTTAAAATTTTAGTTTGGATTTTAAATACTCCAAAGGCATAGGCCGTCTGTGACTATCACTAAACAGTACCTTTACCAGCTATTCAAAAGACAGAAGAGCACAGACAAAGATCAAATAGCTTCCAGTTATAACAATACATGCAGAGCAGTTGCCATTCAACTCTGGGAAGCCACTTGTGTAATTTCTGGTAAAGTAAGTAATACTTAAGTATGTAAAATCAGAGGACTTTTCTGAACAGCTAATTTGCTCAATTTCTTGGACAAGTTAGGTTGCAATCAAAAAATATTTAGGCAAAGATCAGGCAAAACATGGCTTGAACACACAAAACACACAAAATCAAGGAAGAGGCTTGTATGATGTACTTCACACTTGTCAATTACATATCAAATGGCTCTCCAAAGTTTGCAGTCACATAGGTCAGTAGTGAGAGAGGGATTCAGCAAGCCTTAAGTCATGCATTCATTAATCTACCCAGTTTGAGAAGGAAATAGGAAAAAAAAA
>NW_010584028.1:0-11550 GCF_000705375.1 Tinamus guttatus | reverse complement strand
TTGTGTTGCATTTAATTTTTGTTCTTGGGACACCGATTGTCAGGCAATTGCCATAAACCTATCATTTATCACAATCCTTAAATTCACAGATTTATAAAAACAATCCTGGAAAAGAGTTATAAAGCCAATTAGGCCAGCTCCAGGACAGGACCAACTAAAATATTAGGCCTATAATCCACAATTCAAACATAAAATATATCATATATGAAGAGTAACATGCCACTGCAGAAAGTGTCTATTCAAATCAGTTGCAAGTCACAGCATTACAGACTCACAGAATTGCTGAGGTTGGAAGGACCTCTCGAGACCATCTAGCCCAACGCCCCTGCTCCTTCCTTTAAAAGGCTCTTGCTGGGCAGCAGAAGCAGCTGCTGTTTGCCCTGTCCCCACTGGAGCTGTGGAGCCCTCCAGAAGGAGCTCAGATGATGAGCCAGCTCCAGCAACAGCTGGACACACACTAGAGCAGGAAAGGCTGGAAAAAGTACTGAGATTCAGCCAGCAGAAGCAGGGCAGGGCAGATAAGGACAGGAGCACACACAGGTCTGGGAGTCTGAAATGACACAGAGAGTGAGATTTTATAGGGATCTTAAAGGGATTCTGTGCCTTTTTTTTTTTTTTTTTCCACCCAAGAGTCTTGGAGCAAATGCAGAAGCTGAAAGCCTTCATAAATCTCTAGTTTATATTCAAATAAACCTTGATTTCTGAGTCTGAAAGCCTCTTTTCAGGTCGCTGTCATTAAGATCTATGTTTGCCAGCCCTCGAGGCTTGGGATTTCATCCCACATGTGCACGAGTACAGCCCAGGAGCGTGTTCCTGTGTGCCGGCCCTACAGCAGTTTCTAGAAGCAATTACTGCAGTAGAGCAGAACACCAAGTGAGCAAAGCAGATTTTTGGAACAGCCTGTAATTCAGTGGGCTGCACTTGCACGCCGGCAGCAGAGACCCGGCAGCTGCCTCCACTCGGGCTGCAAGCACGTGGCACTGCCCTTTCCAGTGGCTGGAGAAAATCTTGCTGGATGTGCCCGCTGCTCTCAGAATGGATCACAGCGCAGGGTTTAAGAGCCAGGAGAGCTGAAAAGTTCTGCAGGTTGTATAGGACACCAGCTTGCAGGCCAGCTTCTACTTTTATCCCACGCAGAGCTTTTCTGAAGTTTACACGCGCTTCTGAGTACTGCCCTGCAATCCTAGACAGAGCCCTGAAGGTCCCCCCGGGCACCGGCCCTCCGCTCACAGGCCGAGGCTGCCAAGGGAACGGGAAACAGGCAGATTAAAGGGCTCATGGGATCCCCGCAAAGAGGCTGGGAAACAACGACCCGGCCGTGCCAGGCGATTCCGGAGCACAGAGCTGTTCTGGATGGCACGGCAGCAACCGCCAAGACCGCGTTCCTGCGGAGCTACTTCAAACCTTCCCAGGCGGAGAAGACAGGGTGATGCTGACGATAAAGCTACTAAGGGGTCTGCATCCACATTCCGATTACCACTGCACATGGAAATCTGAGGAGACATCTTCATTACCATTACTGCCTTGCAAGCTAGATTAAAATAATCTAAAACAGATTACTGCACAGTACCTGTCTCTTGCTTCACAGACATGCCTTAATGTGCAACTAATGGACATGCTTTTAGTGTCACATTTTAATTCCAAGTGGAAGAAAGATCTCACCTCTTAAAAAGATATATAGAAGTTTAGACACAAAGTCAGACCCCTAAATAAACTTTAAGTGTCTAAACATCCCGGTAAATATAGACCTTTTGATTTTTAACGTTTTCAAAAATTGCAGCATTACTTCAGTAAGTCAATAGAGAGACTTCCTCCATTTCATCAGGTGGTAGAGGCAGAGGGTTTGGAGATTATTAATCCTCTACACAATCACAAAACAGTGCATGCAACTTACTTCATAACCAGCTCCATCCTGAAATACCTGTAAGACACAAGACTGTGTATGCTATAAAGGAAAAATATATTTATATATTTCAATGAGGATAAAAAGTACAGGATATTAGAGAAATGTAAAAATCACTCTTCCAAAACATGCAATTAACAGGGAATGCTTGCCTCTATGCTCTTCTAAAAAAAAAAAAAAAAAAAAAAAAAACACTACAAAACGTACTGGTATAGAACATTTTAGAATACTTTGTCAGGATGCAGATTAAAGTGAATGTAAGATATGTTCAATTCCCAACTCCAATACCTATTAGAAGACGAAATTGCAAATTAATACTTCACTTTTTTTTTTCAAACTAATTCTGATTGTATTTAACTTCACCAAATTCTTAGCAAATAAGTTGCTTGCAATCAAGTCCTTTCTTGCCAGCCAGTTCCTACACTATGCAGAGGGAAGTTGTGCTGCTTAAATCTTGTTGCAATCAAAGTGAAAAAACTTTTTGCTGAAATTTTTTTCTTAAAGCCAATAAAGAACAGAAACACTGCTTTGCACCAAAATGTTCTTGTTACATTATGCATCACAGCAGATAATTAGAGCCACAGGGTAAGGCAAAAACATTGTTTGCTGCGCAAAATGTTTACAGATTAAAACATATGGAGAGGCTGAGTGGTTTTCATAGTCATTAGGATGTTTAATGCTGCACTGACAGATGTTTTGGGAAGAGCAGTTTGAGAAACCAGTGGAAAGATGTTTAAGCAATAACGTTGATGCCTTTTTCTCCATCTTATAATCAGCTCTTGGAGGCATAAGGATTTATATAGACAAGCTGAAGTTTGGTTCTGAATCCATGCTTCACTGCCAATGCCTTTGGAGAGCACTCAATACTCAAAACATCCCAATATTGAGAATTTCCATTAGGCTTTTATGTCAAGAGCCCCATTTTCATTCTTTTCAGTAAAGCTTTATCCTTACAGGGTTCTGAATAGAGCAGCCTTGCAAGAAACTCAGCCTGTCGGTTCTCAATAGACCATGAATCTCTACTACGTCACTTATTGGGAAAGGAATCTCAGCCAGGATAAAATCCCCCAAAACGCATACAGTGGGGACAGCTCTTCTTCACAATACACCATTTCTTCACAACACGTGGCTCTACTTTCTCTAGATACTACTAGAATCACTATATCCCACCTCTGCTACTTGCTTGTTTAGTCCATGAGCTAGTACAAACAAATTCTTAATTTTTACTGCTTTTATTCAAATCTTGATTCAAATCCTAATCTCTTCAAATACTCAGTTTCTTCACAACATTTGCTTTCCACCACTGCCCTGCAAGATTAAATGCGGACTATGCACACTGACACTGCAATAGCATTAGAGTCAGCACTCAAGGTTACACAGGGACTAAAAACAACCCTTTTGCCAGACTCCAGTATTTACATGCAATATATCTCAAACTCTCCTGAAGCCCCTCTTACTGAAAACAGCATCCTGGCAGCATTTACCTCGCCATAATAAACCCTTCCCACCTAGGGCTGGCTAGCAGTTTCCAATATCCTTCCTTCCTGCCCTCTAGTGCTGTGGTTTTACTCAGAATGCACTGGAGGCAGTTGAAATTGGAAGTGATTTAATGAATCATAGAACAAGTTCAGGACTGATCTGATGCAAACTCCAGGGGCTAATTTTAAACAGCAGAATCTCTCTCTGGGTCCTCTGTAGTGCTGCTAAACCAGGTTTCCTTGAATACTTGACCACAGCTTTCTAGTCTCAGGAAGTATCCCCACGTATATAAGCAATCAAGAAACCAACTCCACACAGACAAAAATAATCCAGCCACTAAATAAAAAAATCACTCCTAATAATCAATTAAGTCACATGAAAAACAGATCTATGCCACAGATCTATGGGTATTTTCATTTCAGATTAGAAAGGTACAGGATATAGCAAGCACCTACAATAAGAAAAAGATGTTGAAGTCACAGTATTTTCACAGCAGGTAGGGTGATATTTTCAGTAAGCTGGCAAGAATAACAGAATATGCTCTCTAAAAGATTATTTTACTTCAGAAAACAAACACCAGATCATCTTTTCCCAAAATTATGGACTAAAGAATAAATGGCAGGGAAAACAAGAGTCATTAATATAAGATTTTGCAGGTTACAAAGCAAAGAAACCCACAGTCAGAAGCATGGAGCTCAAGGCATCGTCACTTCTGTGCGGAACAGGCACAGAGTCTGCACCAGGGAGAGGAGCACGAGGAGAAGTCTGCTCTGCGCTTCTCACAGCGCGTGGAAGGAAACACAAAACCAGCCAGGATCCTGACTGCTCTGTGAACTGTTTGCCACTTGCATGACATCTTTTCACACCAACAGCTTTAAAATTTGAAATTTCCTTTAAAGCTCTTCTGTCCTGATCCTTTCACACCGGCTCTGTGCCACCCAGAAAATTCCCAAATAATGTGCCCTTGCTGACTGACTAAAATGAACCACAGTAACAGCTGCTTTTGCATACAGTCCAAAGAAACGCATTTCTCTATCTGGAGTTTAATTTCAGATTATTCATTACACCTCAAGCAGGAATAGTCAACAGAAAGCTAATGAAAAGAAAGCTCTTCAACATGTAAGGGAGATTTGGGAGGCACCTGCAGAAGAGAAAACCATGTCCGGCTCGTTTGCAACTGAGGAACATAGCACATGGTCTGGTTTAGAAGGACAGTGCAAGTGGTATTCTGGAAGAAGAAAAAACACCACTGGAGGAGCACAAAAGGGATATTATACAAGCTAGTCAATCATTCACCCATTTTTCCTTACTGAATATTGCCAACATGTCTGGTAGCATTTCCAAAAGCAAAATATTCCCACATCAAGTAAAAGTAATAAATGCAGACTTTTCAATAGCTCATAGTCGATCATCGTATTTTGTAATTCATCATTAGGATACAATTTCTGTAATTTAGAGCAATACATTGATTATTTCACTTTGTAGATTTGCCATCTAAATAAGCATTGATGTGTTATGATCACTCAAAATTTGCATCATTTGTGGTCAGGTTCCATTATAGGAAATGGCACGTATTTGGGAAAATTATTTAATGAAATTCAAGGAGAAAATGAGAGAAGCTGTTCATCATTATTGGTAACCTGTTTTGGATCCCTAGTGAGCAGAAAGTGATTTCTGTCAGCTTATTAATAATGCTTCCTGAAGCTTGGCACACACTCATAACTAGTAAACTGATACGAGGCAGCAGAAAGAGCTTCTTGCCGTTTTTGACATCTCTGTTCACAAAATGAAAAACAAAGACTCACCCAGACCTTTTGAAGATGTCAGGCATTGGCATGAGGGAGAAAAAACAACATTTTTCTTCTTACAGTAATAGCATTTGCAGAACATACATTATATTGTCACCACCATATTATCCACCAACTCCTCCAGCTGTGGCATTATTACAATATTACTTATGTCTTTATTTGGTGTCTAGAAAACTGTGACAATGGAAAAAAGTCAGAGTTATTTTTCTCCATTAAAATGTGTAAACTGTTCTTTCTTCCAGCAGTTGCTAGCTCATATATAAAATCCCAAACTAGGTCCCTACACAATGACAAGACTGGAGATATGAGATTGATTAAAATAGTTACCTTTTGTTTACTGTTCTGTTTTCCCCATTTCCAGCTCCAGAATTACCCAGACTGATTCTTTTAATTTTTTTCCATAATTTGTTCTGTTGGAGGAAGTTTGGGTTCATAAGCACCTTAAAGACAACTCAATACTATCACTAAAGTGACTTACCTAAGGACATCAGCATCAGAACTCAACCCCTAGGATGCAAGAGGAGAGAAAGACCAAGAGCGCAAAAGCACTTTTTCCAACCTCATTTCCTGCTTAAATTTTGGAGATTTTTTTTCCTTCTGGTTATATTTGTTTTGCTTTTACCAGAAAAAAATCCTTCTTCATAGGTTTTTCTCACAATTGGTGCAATGTTTATATATAGTATTTGCAAAAGTAAACCTAAAATTAAAAAGTAGAATTTGCAATTCTGTTTTTTTGGTTTTTTTCCTCCTATAAACTAACTACCCTGGAATATATAATGACTCTTTGTCTTCCCCTCTGTTTTCCTTTCTGCTTGTGCTTTGTATAATCTTGTTCTAATTCTTTCAATTTTTAATCATCTCTACTTTCATACTAATCAATACTAATACAAGACTAATCATCATTCCTGCTGTCTTTTCTTTCCCCTCCCCAGCAGAATTCCTCTTCTTCTCCTAAGGAGAACATGTTGCCCAAGATAGGCAGTGAGGAAAAGGCTCCAGCTCCCACCTGGGAGCACTCAGGCACTTGGACATCCCCTCCCCTACCTTACCTCTGCACAAAACTCTTCTTCTCCCCACTCCTTGCACAGAGAAAAATGGGTCAGACTTGAAGCTCACAGCTGCAAACAAGTGCCAGTCGCCCTCAGTTCTTGCCCTCATCCATTTCTGTCTGCCAAAGCTGGGCCTCTTGGTCTGGCTGCATCCTAGTCTCATACCACAGCAAGGTCAAGGCCTTGGTTTCCTGAGGAAGAAATCCAGGATCAGAGGTGAGAAGACTGAAATGATCACCTCTTTAATACAAAATGACAGGGCCTGAAGACACTCCACCACAGGCACTGACTGGTCAGTCTGTACTCAGTCTCTAGCTGGTTAGTTCAGATGAGCTTTGATAGAGAGGTATTTGGCAGATTTTCTAAAGTTTTACTTTAACCACACAAAGAACAATCTCACCAACAGAATGTTCAAGGCTGTAAGATTTCATATGTATGTAAGTTTACTTCTTTGTTGCTTATAAGTGACAATATGGGATATTCTCCAGACATTTACAAGATCTGATATAAAAATATGGACTTAGATGTGCAAATTGGAATTAGCCTGCTAGGAGTAGTTTTTTCCCTTATACATAATGATTCAAAAAGTACTTAGAATTCACCTGTTTTGGAATTACTCAGAGGTGTTACCACTGTCATCTAGGCAAGGGCTCAGGAGTCATAACAGGGACAATATGGACTTCCTCCATGTTACAGGGAAGCTACTCCAAAATATTCCTCTCCTTTCTCATGTGCCAGCAGAAAATCCTGACTAGTTCTGAAAAATGTCTCTCTTATGCCAACAGATGCTGATGAGTTTGCAATAAAATATTCACTGAAGAAACTTGCAAGCACGAGATGCTGGCCCCAGTGACTCACATCCACTCCAACACCAGCTCTTTCCTCTCTCCCCACCCAGACTCCACAGGCTCAGGCATAGCTCAAGGCATTTAAGAGAAGACATGCAAATCATTACAAAAAGCAAGCCTCTTTACCCCTTTCCTCATGATTCATGAAAGTTTAGGGAGGAACAGTTGTGTTACAAAGAGCGGCGTTGCTTAGCAGCTCCGAAATTGGAGGCACGGTATAAGCCAGCCCTGCGCCCGAAGGAAGCAATCCCACTCTCCCAACTACCCAGGGTTTGTCCCACAGCCTTCCCCTCTCGGGTAACTTCTGGCTGGAAAAGTTACTTGCCAAGCAGCTATGTAAATGCGGCTACAAAGAGAGGAGCAGGGCACTACTGCAGAGAGAGCACGTGCAGGACTGCCTCGGTGGCAGCAGCAGGGCTCTCTGCAAGGGCTTACCCGCTCACCAGCTGGTAGTTGTGTCCTGTATAATGATCCTGGACACCTGAGAGATCCAATGCAAGATGCAAGCAGAGCCTGGGCAGTCTATAGTCTAACACCATGATGTGCTTTCGCTTAACAGCCTTATGTACGGGTGCCACATGCGATGGAGATGATGTGATGGCCTCCTCTGGCCAGAGATTTGAATACCATTCTCATCACGTGGGTTCCCTGTGAATGTAGCTCAAAGGTATCAGATTCATAAAGAAGAATCATTAGATTTCACTTTTTATTTAACTCGGGAATTCATTCTTTGTGCTTAGAGAAAACACCACCACAACACTCTCTGGCAAACAAGGCCTCAGGTTCTCCCATTGACCTGCAGTTAAGCGCCTACTCAGAGCACAGGGCCGCTGAGGTACTGCAGGGTGCAGACGCCTCGAGTGTCAGGCTTCAGCAATTGCATGTGTCTCGGGCAAATTTCTGTGCACTTTCTCATAGCTTTTCTGTATATTCTATTTTAAGTCTTTTGGATTCTTAAGTCATAGCTTTATGAATCAGCTGGCATACAGTAATCCTGATAAAATGGTTTTAAGATTTTATGACATTACTACAAGCATGATATTACAGTGAAAAATCATTGCTTCAAGCCTTTTCCTACAGAGGTTATGAGCTGACTCTTCAATAAACGATAACAGTTAGCTCTGCATCAGCTTAGCACAAAGCCTGGCCAAGAAAACTCTAAATCGTCTGTTCAGATATAGCCAAACTAATGAACTAACTTCATCTGGCCAACTGAGTGACTAATTCACATATTAAACTCTGGGTTGGATCAACATGGGTTAGTAACAAATATCTCATTGCCAAGGTTGGTTTCAGTCCTTGATTTCTGAGCACTTTCTCAATGTATACTGTAGTCATTCAAGTAAATTTAATCTTAAAGTCTAATTTAATCTTGCTTATTATGCATTGCAGTGGCATGTTAACATTTCATTTTCTGACTACTGGTTTCTGATACTTTTATATTAATATAAAAATCTAGAAAAATGTGTACCTCCTTTTTTTTATATTAGCTTACATTCAAAACAATATAACATTTCCTTAATCTCCATTGCAATCACCCTCACATTTTTGTCCTCACTTATTTATTGAGCCGAGTTTCAGAAAGCAAGTTAAAAATCTGTCACCTATTGAGTTATTCCATTTTCAAAGTTTCAGAAGTTTGTAATATCAAGAATATAAGTCTCTTGCGGCACCACCATACAGCCTCACATATTTCACTGAAACTGGTACAGATTATTATAGCGGAAAATACATTACAACCATCAAAACAAAAAAAGCCACTTTAGACTCATTATCCAATCATTTTTCCCCAAACTATTCAGGAAACGTCTGTACTAAAATTGTTTTCATAACCTCTGCTCAGAAAGCTTTTCACCTCTCCACCCGAAATACAAGGGCTGCCCTGCTCAATGTAGGCCTTTGAAATACATTTTGAGAGCAAGACTGCTAATAAAGTAATAGGGGATTGTCGTACTGAGTTCCTTCCAACTTTTTGCTGTTGTTGTTCTTTTTTTATTTTTAACCCATTCACCATCCCTATATGCCATCGTGGGCATGCCACAGGTGCATTCCATAAAAATTGTCCTCAAAAATCAGCAACCACTGTGCAATACATCCCCCCTCACACACACACAAATTCACAGGGTCCAGGTGCTTAAGGGAAGCCTGAGTGAAAAGGATCTGCCCCAAGGTCAAAAGGATCAAGAGGACACTCCATAGTGAAATGCCTCCCCAGCCTTGCAGCAGAGCCCCTGTTTCCCAGCTCCTGCTCTTTCCAATGGAGACCTCAGGGCTTGGATGGCAAGTTTAGGTACACAGAGGACTAAGGACGGAAAAAGTAGGAACTCTTGAGCATGATCTTTATGGGGCGCCACACAGAGTGAAGGAAGAAACCCACTCTCATAATATTTAATAAACCTGCACTGGAAGAAGCTCCTTCCAAAGACATGGTGGTTGTAGGGACAGTTTTGGGGTAGATGACACAGGTCTCTAAGGCTAGAGACCAGCCCCTTAGAAATAGTATGCTTGTTCAAAATCTCTTTGAAGAACGATCAGAATCAGACTGGAAAACTATTCCGTATATCTTGCTTGGTTCTCTGTGTTACAAAAAACAAGTGTAAGATTGTTGTTTGCACCACATCAGTGCTCCATTTTCAGGACCTCTCTGCTTGCAAAAATACAATAAAAGCTTAAAAGCTAAGCATTTACAGAATTTGCTGTATGGAAATTTATGCATCCATTCAACATTTAGCTAAAATCTCTCTCCAGGTGTGCACACCAGAGAACCATGAAAAAGAACAACCATTTAGTTAATTTAATTAGGCTCTAATAAGTATATTACATAGAAGTAGATAAAGTACATATCATAATAAAGTCAGACGAACCACAGGCCAAGAGCAAGTTAACAGATGATTAAGACTTCAGGCAGAAAAAGTGTCAATTTAGTATATTTTCCAGCTCAATATTCTTTCTCATCTACACATACCAGTAGTGCCATTAAAATGATGGATAGGATGACAGAATTTCAAATATTCCATACTTCCAAATGAATTTCCTACACAACATCTGATCATTAGTGATTCATGCACACTATCGTCCCCCTGGGTAACCAGCCTGTATTTGTGCAGCGTTCTCAGCTCTTTCTTGGTTTCATTACCACAGTGCCCGAAAGGGAGAAACTATCACTGACTTGCTGCATGGAACAAGAGACTTAGGCTTTTGCCTCCACAAAAGGGACAAAACTCAATTTTTATTTGCAAAAGGCTGTCTCATGGCAGACAGAGATGGATCAAGAAACACCTGTGTTGCAAACTCCAGCTGGACCTAGTCACAGAAGCAGCTGAGCAACGACAGGAGCGGTGCAATTCGGGGCCTGCCCCAAACCACATACTAAGCATTTAAGGAACATCACTGCAGGTTTTAGGTATTTGCATCCTTTTATGCAACTGCCTAGTAATGACTAATGTTTTCCTGAACTTGGACACCTGTAACTTAGAAGTTCCCTTCAGTGACATTAAGTTCTGAATTTGACAGTACAATTGTAAAGCAATTGAGAATACAGATATTAATTTAATTCTTCTGTTAGTTATGCATGGTATTACCAGTAAAATGTTCTTTGCCATCACTCCTTCTTCAAAGTGCATCTCTGCAAACAACTGGATGTTTATGATTAGAAGAATACCATCAAACCCAGCAACAGGGCAGAAAGTACAAATTTGGAGGAAAGGATCAAAATGCACACAGATACTCTTTCAGAGGGAAAAGCAGAAGACTTAAAGAAAAGTCTCACTTTTGCATCAGCTTACAGCAGGATAACATCAGAGGGGATTTTCTACCAATAAACAGAGGAGTGAATGAGCACAGAATCAGGCTGATATTCAAACATGATTAGCATTCTCTCAAACTACCCAGGTCTAAGTCACTCCTTTATTTCACTAGTATGTAAAAATCTGTATCCAACTTTATGTAACAAAGGTAGCCTCAGTTAACCTGAGGTTCTGATATTATTATATTGTGTTTACATTTTTTTAAACATCCCAGTTCTCACATTAACGTCCCCCAGATTCCAAACACCAGTCCCATTTTCCATTTTTTTTTCGTGTTTTGGTCATCAGTAGCATAGGACAAACATAGAATCCTGGCCACAGCAACAAAAACTAATGAATTGAATCTATGTTGCTTAAGCTACCTGTGCAGTTTTATAGCTAGAAAATAGATTAGCTTTTGTTTTGTAAGTGCTAAACCACCACAATAAACCAGTGCTTTTCTAAATGATTGACTTTCAAAATAGATGTTATTTCTCTCTGTTCTTACCGAGTTTCTGTAACATATACTCTCTAACGATGTTATTCTTGCTAGAAAAAAGATGAGTAAAAAAAGATCGCTCAGCCTGATAGTGAAAGCATTTTTTTGCAGGCCAATTATTAGTGTGTTCTGCAAGGTTTTCATTATCTGTGGATCAGAGAATGAGTGGCAATCAAAAA
>NW_010584026.1:62510-81100 GCF_000705375.1 Tinamus guttatus | reverse complement strand
AGGTATGCAGATGGATTACCATAACCTCAGTTTCATGTGACTAATGATATGCATATACCTATAAAAGGTGCAGCTTAGAGAAGTAATCAAAGGGTTGTTAGTACTGTTGACCAGTCAGAGAGTAACTCAAATAATAAGACATTGTCTGCTCTTTAGTGGTCTCAATTAGATGGTCTCATTTAGTGAGGCCAAGGTAATAGCAACATAATCAGGTCATCTGGAGATAGAACCTGTCCTTCATCTTTAGGAATGCCTAAAGATTAAGCATAGGAGAAGTAGCTTCTACTACAAAGAGTATTGCAGTCTCCCAGGCTATCACTCTATTACCTTTTACAAATGTCATATTAAATACCTGAAAATATCATGAAATACCTGATCAAAGAGATGCTTTACACCAACTCTAGTCTGCTAGATCTGCATTTAGATAATAATGAAGCTACAGTAAAAATGTACAGCCATTTGTAGGTGTTAAAACTTGATAGCACTCTTTGTTCTGTTTATACAAACATAAAGTTTCAGTACAAGTTTCTCTAAAAGCCACAGGTTAGTTATGTGGTCTGACAATGCAGATTACATTGCAGCGTCAGTGCAGTGTCTAACCTCGGTCCTGATAATGCCATCCTCCAGTGTAGTACTCGTCCAGGAGGGCTGGGGGCCTCCAGGACTGCAGGATGTAATCCACCTGGTACTGCTTGCGCCAGGTCAGGGACTGACAGAGCATCTCTCGAGCTTTGTCAATGTTGAAGTCACGAGCCCTCAGGAAGCGAAGGATATGTTCATCTTTGGGGATCTGAAAGAGAGAAAGTCCAAGGATCAGGACTGGTACATTACTTGTACCACTGTTCCATAAAACCTGCAGGGAAGCTTGCAAAGCATGCAGTAAGTTTTAAACTCTTAAAATTATGCAAATATTAACAAAGATTAAACCTACATTCTTTCCTTCTCCCCCCCTGCCTAGCTAATCCAGTTCACTGCAGCAGATGGAGCTAGCAACAAGAAAGAAGTGACTAATCCCTAACCCTTCCAGAGATATGGGCTGCTTTATCCGAGCAGGAATTAAGCAGCCTGCGAGGAGGCACCGCAGCGACCGGGTGGCCGGACACCCCAGCAAGCGAGCTGTGAGCTGGCCAAAGCCTCCCTCTGCTCGCCCCACCAGCACAAGCAACGAAGTCCTGAATGAAAGCAACAGAGCTGCACGATTCTAACCCTGTAAATCCAATTGGAAAAGGATGAAAAGCACCCTCAGACAACACGTTAACCACATTAATCTTACTACTACTAGGCAATTGATCATAACTGTACAATCTTCATAGCATTTTATTTCAGCTCTTGTGCAGGCTCCTCTTCTGCTTTGCTGCTGACCATTCTTCAGTGGCCTTCTCAGGGCAAAAGGTTTCAGGTTCTTCCCTTTGTGTCAGCCATTACAGTCTAACTCTTATTAGAAAGAAATATCACAACATGCCCCCAACTCTATCACTCATGCCAGCACTTTTGACTAGTAATTCTGACATCACAGACACAAAAGCCCTTTCAAGCTGAGTCTGTAAAACAATTTATTACAACTTCCTTCCAACTCTCTCAAGTCTTCCCTTTAATCAAAAGCCAAGGAAAAATTGCCATCTAAAATATTAGGCAGCAGTGACTAACAATAATCCTGGCAGATCCCGGAATAGTGCCAAATTTGAGTAAAAGTGTACCAGTGGTGAAAACTGGATTCCAGCTGCAAATGCTCTTGATTGCTCTTCACAGCCCCTTCACCCCAGTTCCCCAAAATGTGTTTGATCAACAGCTGTATCAGGTTTCCATTAAAAATGCAAGTTGTTCAGAGCAGAGAGAGCCTCCTCCAGACTATTTGTACTGTGTTTAGCACAGTGCAAGTGATCTGAGCTCCACTGTAATAGATGGAGAGAAAAAAAGGGTGTGCTCACGAGTCAAAGCTCTTTTGTTTGTTCTGACGTGCTGATGAAAATAGAAAGCAGGGAAGAAAGCAAAGGCACCAGGAGTGTCAGGCTGGGAACAAGATCAGTTTCACAAGCTGATATGAAGCTGCAAAAGATAATAAGAATCATTTCCATGGAAAGAAAAAGGAGGAGCTCAGAGAGCCTGAAGCCAGAGCCCGGTGTCACCTCAGGAGGAGATGGGAGATTAATACTGTTTAGCACAACGCTTCATTTCTAACACTTTGCGAGTACCATATTTGCATGTTGTAAACAGGAAAAGGACAAGCTTTCCCAAGTCAGATCGCAGAAGGATTTAGAAGAATGCCCACAACATTTTTCTGCATTGTAGCAAGATTAAAAGACAGAAGAATTTTTATCAGGTGATTTACATTTTCCTTTCCTCTTCTCAAAGAAATCCTTTGTTCGAGGCAGCACACAAAATCCACAACAGCCCTTGGATCTCCCGCTTACAAGGAGGAGAGGGGGTGGCTGTTTTGCTACTTTCAATGGTTTGCAAACCTAGACTGTATATAGCTATTGGTAAGATGCTGTTTTATGTGAGACAGTTCATTTCACTACAGAATCTAGAAATTGGAAACTGGGTGGAGAGGGGGAGAGAAAAAAGAAAAAAAAAAAATCAACATTTGTATTTGGACCAGAGAGCCAGGTCCAGAGACCAGAGAGGACCAGTGTCTGAGCAGACTTGGAAAGTCTCTCAGTTGTCTTTGTCCAACCAAGGAAGTAATTCCCACATGCAAGAACATGAAGTTTTAATTCCAGTCTGTTGTTCTGCTCACTGCTAGAACTACATACACTTTTCCACATGGTACAAAATCATTGACTAGCAGCTTGTAGTTTCAATTTCTTCAAATACACAGCTTTTTAAAGCAATGACAAATCCAATTATAAAGAGCACTGTGTTTTGGAAGAAAAAGGGGACAGTGAAACAGAACAAGAGAAAAGGACAAAAATAAGATGAAAATTTCCCAAGAAACAGGAGAGCTACAAATATTTTTTGACAGAGCAATAAAGACATGCCTGCTTTGAAATAAAAGAGCAGAAAGTCATAGCAAGATGACAACCTCTCCAGAGAAAACTCAAGTCATGCAGGAAAAGTTTCTGATTTTGCACTATTCTGACAGGCAATCTGCATTTCAAGAGAAGCAAGAAGGCTTAGGATAAAGCCCGAATAAGCCAATGCCATCCCACTTGCTTGCTCAAGATCACGAAGCCTCCAGGAAGGGCACAGTGCTGCTCCCCGGTGTCCCTGGAGCAGGCAGCGCTCAGCTGCGCCCTGTCACGGCACCTACCCGAGCAGGCAGCGCTCGGCTGAGCGAGCCCCTGCGCACGCAGAGCTCCAGGCGCCGCGGGAGCCGCTGCCTCACGCTGCTCACACGTCTCTGCTCTGCCTTCCCCAGCTTCCACTCCCCACACTAACCAAGTGTGGGGATGGGGAAGGGAATAGGGAAGAAAACAGACATTCAGTGTGTGCTTCTTCCCACTGGAACTGGGACCCTTGCAGATTCGAAGCGTGGATAAAGGCCAGCAGACTCACCCTCAACTAAAGCTGGTTTTCAACAGGACACTCAATAGCCAAGACATCTCCTACCACTGACACTAAAGCTCCAACTGTTTAGCTAGACAGATCACAGATGACTTGAAAAAACCCAAGTACTAGAGCATAGCAGAGAAGTAAAACCCCAGACACAGGTATTTCTTATTTGTTTTCTGGGGAGGATTTTTTTTTTTTTTTAAACTTCAAGGAAGTCGATCTGCATCAGCCATTTTTAGGGAAGTTTAATTTGCTTTGGGTTATATTTGTTGAATTCAGCCCCATATGCCTTTGATCCCTGCCCTGTTATCTGGTTTATTTCAATTCCCTTTTCCCTGAGAGAGGATCGAATCATTGGAGACACGGATCACAAGCAATATTCATTAAAGCACCTTTTATTAGTTATGCCACTATTAGTAATAGACAACCATTCACACAGCTCACCAAATACACTCACAGTTACCTTTATGGGAAGCCAGCCCCAGCTGGTGTTTAGAAAGCCCCTCCAGGGTCGTTTTTCATCTGGTGTTTTATCTAGCCCTGTAGTCTTACCTGCCTACACAGCAACTACTGCCATCCTGGACATGGTCCAAATGCAACCTATTGCTGATGCTGGTGCAAGCTGGTGGCCTTGGACAGACCTGGCAGACACTTGATGTTCTGAATTTAATCAGCTCTTGCAGATTCAACAGCAAAACTAGTCTCCGGAGCTTGTCAGCTATTTCACAGCATATTTTATCTCTCTTCAGCCTGTTCTGTGCTGTTTCTCCATCAATAGGTACCCACAGCATCCACACACACTGAAGGGGACTTAGAGGTGCTTATGAGTTCACAAACAGCAGAACTTGGCTACATGTTTTATTTCTGAATAAGTGATGTGCATTAGTTTCTCCAAGTGAGGTCTTTAAAAGTGTTTAAACTCTTAAAATCGTAGATGATACATTCATTCCTTCTCTTAGCTTTGAGCAAGATATAGCAAGACATGCAGAAAGTACTGGCAATGCTCTTTGCAAATAACACTTGATTTTGTAAAGGACAGTTAACAAAAAACCTGAGGCCATGAAAGCTGGATGCCTCCTAGACCATTCTGTGCAACTGTAAAGAGTTACCCGCTATGCCAGAAAACTATTACTATTGAAACCTTACCTAGCTATGGACCCTTTTCAAGGGGTATCAATTGCTTCAGCCATCTTTCTCCTGTTTTCCCCTCTCCCCAAGCATTCAATTGGGTGGATGTACCCAGTTCACCCAATTACACCTGCCTCCCTTCCCACACAACCTCTTTGCATCAGGAAACTTGAGGGTTAGGCTGCCTCTAAAGATATTCACACTACTTTAGGCTTTTCTCAGCCACAAGCCACTTACCTCTTGGCCTTACACACAAACCGCCCTTAGACTAGGGAGGAGCTGCTAGTGAGAATTGCCTTAGACTAGCGAGCAGAAGTCGAGTTGCAGCTGGATCAAAGAATCCATGCTGCTTTTCAGGGAAAAATATTTCCTCCTACACTAGTTGGCCAGCCCCAGCTGTACTTGTCCCAAACTAGTGTTCTCAGCTCCTCTACTTACAGACTTGATCAATGTATCTCCAACCATGAGATAAAAGAAAGACCATCTCCTCAAGTTCTGCATGTTTTTGACATTGCTAATTTTGATAAAGGAGATTAAAACAACATCAGGGTTAATTCTCCTAAAACACATCAGCATTTGACTGTACAAACTTGCACTGGTTGCCTGGTATAGCACACACAGCCTACTGCTGACATGCACCAGGTGAGAGAGGTGCTACTGCCTGCCCCTAATGAGCAGCATCTGCCAAGAGACAGGAGACTTTGCCTAACTTTGCCAAAAGAGCGAAGCCCCAATAAAAATCATCTACGATTCTCCATTTTATGGGGGAAATTGAAGGCATACGGGCTATGAGAACAAGACCACTCGGGTTTGCCAATGGGTGTGTTTTGCCTCTTCTACCCACCTTGCCTTTGTGCGTTTCCTGGAGCCACTGGCGAAGGCGGATCAGACAGCTCTCTTGCATTGGGGTCAGCTGGCCCAGATACCGCTCGATGTAGTCGGCGTCCAGTTTGTCAGCTGGAGAAAGAAGAGAATCATCCACGGGAGGATGGGCAAAAACACAAGGGAGAATGAACATGCAGTTAGTTCCACACACCAGGTTATGATTTATACTGGAGGGCTACAGAAGCCCTCATTTTAGCTACCTGTCCTGAGGAGGGGGAGGGAACAGCAGGTGAAAAAAATCTCATGGTGATGAGTGCATGAGGACACAAACAGTATGTAGTTATCAAAGCAAGATCACTCTGTTTCTAAGAGTGCAAATATTTCATTTGGCCCTGACCTGTGCAAGCAGGAGCTTTCAAATAAATACCCAGAGCCTGGCACTCACCTCTAACAACTTCAGGTTCTGGGCACCAAAATCTCTAAAATTTTCATTACTCACTATTGCAATGGCAAGAGGCTAAAAACAGCCATCTGAAAACTAAAATGCTATCCTGCTTACAGACACCAGAGGGATAGGGTGAATAAAACCAAACTCAGACAGCAAGGGAGACTACTTTTGTCATGGGGAAGCCCTGTGTGTCCCAGCAGCTCAAGGTCCTTCCAGATCAGAGACCAAGGACAAGCAGGATTTGACTCTGCCAACACCCACAGACAGAAGCACGTGAGCTCAGACACTTGCGTGGGCAGATGCCCCTGAAGAGAACGTGGTAGCCACAGAGGAAAGGGCACAGACCTGTAGCTGTGCAGGAGACATGCAGGCACACAAAGAGGAAGACCTCTGAGCTAGCTCTGCATCCGGCAGGATATTCTTCTCAGTAGATACCATTAGCTATAGAATAAGGACTGGACACCCACAGGACACACTGCTGCTGACTGATAATACTGAAATTATATTTGATAAGCTCTGTTTCCTCACAGAATCTATAGAGCTAGCAAGCTGAGGAGCAAACCCAGGGAGGTTTATCAGTTTACAAGCATGAATATAAGCAGAATGAGCGCAGCTGCTCTCCTCTTCTGCTAGATGAAATCTACCACTCTTAAATTAACTTTAACCTGAAGATCTCCAAGTATGTGGACATTTCTTATAGTCACAGTTCCTTTATCGATTTGAATTCCTTTTACAGACTGTTTCCCAGAGACTAGAAAAGGTAAGAATCCCAAATTCCATGCTTTTTTCCTAGGTACAGTCAAGGAAAGCAGGTGCTATCTTTGCTTCTGAGTAATGACAACTTCTATTCAGTATCATAGCTCTCACTATATTAAGATGACTCCCTATTTTCCACCCCCCACCCCCGCCCCATTCAAGACAAGAATTTTATTTTGTCTGGAAGATATCCTCAGATCAACACAGAGAAAGAAAGCTTTGTTTGGGCATCCTAGGTGGGAAACACATTAGGCCCAAATCCCAAGAACATTAATTGTGAAAGAGTCAAAATTGTATGGAAATTATTTTGCATTCAAGATACTTTAAATTGAAGAAACCTTAAAGTATAAGATAAAGAGCAGATCAATGGTGTTTTCTCAGCTCACACAAAACATACTATCTGCTTTTTCCTGTCTTTTCAAGTATGTTTTTTCTTGGCTTTTCAGCTGGAATGGCAGAGAGCAGGGAGAATTGGTTTATGTTTTCATTGAAAAAAAAAAAATCTAACTTTCTCTCCTCCCTGTCCATAGCCTAGAAGAAAAAAAACTCATGCCAAAAAGAATAAACCCATTGGTCACAGTGCTACTTGAGGCGTTCAGGTGGCCAGGTGCTGCTACTGCCTGGACATCACATACCATCAGGACTGACCGCCTCTGCCGAAGGGCAGGAATTGCCCGCTGGCTCTTTGGTAGCTCCACGAGCCCCACTCTCGGCCGGGACGTCATCGACACCGGGTCCAACGGCCAGGGTTTGCTCATCCTTCTGCCCGCTCTCCAAGGGAGGTGTCCAGCGGGGGATGAATGTGATACCCTGCGAGATCAACTCCTTCAGATAGTGTTCAATCACTTCCTTGCCCTAGAGGGGAAAACTCATATTAATAAAAACACTACAACCCCACTCCATTGAAAATCAGCAAGGAGCAGAAGTTTAACAACTCCCTTCTGCATGAACCTGTGGAAAAAAAAATATATAGCGCTTTCACACTGGAAAATGGCAGAATACAATACTGGTCAGGCAAACTCTAATGGTATTCAGCATGATTCAACTCCCTTTCTAATACTTTTATCCTGATCTCCTACTTTCAGTGCATCAGGTTGCTGCATTGTTCCCCTGCAACCCAGGGGAAAAGGCCACCAAAGGAAATAGCCTCTCCAATAGCTTCTTGTAGGAGAGGCAAAGTGCTTATTTTCACCCAAAAGTTCCCTGTATGAGAACAGTGCCCGCAGTGCCTGGCACCACAGCATCCACTGCAGCCCTCCGCTGGTACAGCCTGCTCCCTCCTCTGCACAGAGGCATCCACTGAGCAGCTGGTTTTTGTTCACTGCACACTGCCTCTGTTTTTGTTGCTTTTGCTGTTCTTACTTTTCATTCGTCCTACTGAGCTACTTCAGAAACAAGCAAAACTAAGGAAAAGTATAAAACTATACTGGGTCTATTTTTCAGAAATAGAAACCCAAGGCGCACTGACAGCAGGTGCTTGCTTTAATTTTGTGGCACAAGGGGAAGCCCATCTTACCCGTTTGATGTTTGAAGTGTATTGCTTCATGGCAATTTTTTCCACTGTGCTTTCAAAGCCAAAAAATGACTTGATGTCGAGAGATGCAGACTGTTCAAAGCAAGTCCACTCTTCATTCTCAGGGTGTACCTAAGCCCAAAGACACATGTAGGGTTGCATATTAGATGGTAGCAGACAACTTGGGTTATGGCAGGGCCCTCACTGCAGGTACCCATTTTGCTGCTTATTCTCCAGAGCTACAGACTGAGCTACTGACAGACCCACATTTAGCAGCCAGGCTAATTCTCCCAGAGTAACAGAAGCACATCAGGAACTGGAGGAACATTTGTGGCTAAAACAGTATATTCTTCACACATTAGGAAATTAGAACCCATCTCTGCCTGGCACACCTAAACGGTAACATCAGTCTGTTGCAGAAATTGCACTAAAACAGTAGCCAGGCTGCCAACTTGAAACCATCATATCAGTGCTCCTTATGGAAAGATAGGCACTGCCTCACAAAGTCTGCTGTTAAACAAAACCTCTGTAACTCCAAAGAATCATAGAACAAGTTTTCTTCTTAATGTGGACAAGAAACTCAGCCCAAGAATGCAGGTCTTCTCCATAAAGCATAGAAAATACATGGCAGACCAGGCAGTGTTCCCTCATTGTCACTTCAAAGTTCATCATCTCTTTCTGGCCATTTCCCCTCGGTTACTTTACGTGCAGTAAGAATCAGAGTAACCTTTCCCTCTTCTAAACTCAACTCTTTTCTAAGGGACTCTGCATCTTTTCTCTGTTGGTGCTTCTATTCACAAACTGGCACGAAAGAAAAAAGATCTAGCTCCTGCCCTCAACCCTGCCAAAAGATACAGTGAGCTCTACCAGGGACACAAATTCCCACGGGGGAAAATTAAGCAACTGTAAGAGAAGGATCATATTTCTCCAGGTTGCTTCAGGGAACATTGCAGAAGTAGAAAGATGAGAATAAACCTGTTTCCGGTGCACTCTGGCAAGGAAAAGGAAACTGGTAAAAATAGTCCAAGGAACCATCTTGAGGATGCAGGCAGCTAAATCCTGCTCTGTTCCAGGAAGAGTCCTCCCTCCAGGACCAAGCTGTTGACATTTCCTTATGAGGGACACAGGCCGGAAGCGATACAGCCCCAACCAGCAAGTGCAGCAAAGCCTGAACAATTCCAGAGTTGACCTGGCAGTCTGTCAGAACCATCATCACATGATGCAAGTTTGACCTACAGTAATTTCTGGGAAGCTCCATGTAGACACGCAGAGATCTCTAGCTCAGGAACTCCGCTTCACTTCAACAGCTAAAAGCTTTTCAGCTACGTGTTCTTCTTGAAGCAGAAGCTCCTTACAGTTTGCTTGCTTCTAAGAAGCTGAGCTGTTGTCCAGCTGCCAAAAGGGCAGGTAAAGTAACATGATCTGGTCTTTTGTTTAGGGAACAAAAAGCAACCTGATTGCTTCCAGAAACAGATGAAGCTATTTAATGGTGACTGAACCCCAACAGCCCAGATACAGTGAAATGGCACAATGCTGCCTAAGACAGGGCCCCAAAGTGAAACACCCCAGGCCACGAATAATGCTCAAGTTCTTCAGCCAAATATTTAGAACAGGAACAGTGTAACAACCTCTTAAAACTTGCACTTATCTGCAGGTAAAAAGGAAAGTTAATTGCCAGACTTCTATCCACAACATATGTCCTATTGTAATAAATACCATGGGCTTCCTTCTAAACACCCACATCTAAATACTATGTCTAAGCTCCAGAAGTTAGCTTGAATTCCAACCATTTTTCCTACTTCCACTCGAGGACGTAACATCCCAGTCAACTTAAGAAGTGTCTTAGTCCCCAGGAAAACATTGGAAAAGGTTTGCTGTACGTCCCAAAGGCCTTCCAGTAGTAGACTCTCCCACTGTAGTATGTTACAGCTCGTGTTCAAACTCATTCAAGCAACTTCACCTTGTATGTTAGCACGTGACTTGCAACACTTCCTTCACAAACAAATAGAAAAAAACACTTACTGAGTAGCTACACGTCTCAAGGACAACAACGCGGTTGGCGAAAGTCTCATTGTGGGCTTCAATGCGGAGAGTTCGTTCTTTCCAGTTCACTGTGTTTTTCTGTATGAAGAAAACATACTCTACCCCTGCGATCTGAGAAGGAGGAAGAAACAAACATGGAAAGAAAGGGGGAAAATCAGAAATCGACCCTTTGCAAGCTTAGGAGTAAAGGCTACCGCCTTAGAGCATTTACTCATCTGTGCCGGCCAACAAAATCCAAGACTCTGGGCCCCTAGATTTTACTTGCCTTCTTTAGCAGCCTAGGAGCATCCACATTCAGTTTGCAGCTCCGTTCAATGATATGTATAGATCCATCATCACTCCTGGATTCATGCAGGATTTCACTCCCCAGGAAGACTGGAATCTCTGGACATGTGGGAAAGCGTTTTTCATATGCCTGGAAGTAAAAACAGAGCAAGTTTCACCTTCTGGATAGAACCATCTTAATTACTTCTCAATTTATGAATTGCCTTGCAGCAAGGTTCCAAGAAAACAGACTTTCACCTCTGAGGAAAAAGGGGCTAATGCAGAGAGAGAAAAGTGAAAGCAAAATAGTCATGAAGTTAGCTGGCCTTCGCTCCTCAGTCATCGAGCTGAGCGTGCCTCAACATATTTTTCCTTTCACACATGAAGCAGAAACAAAAGCTTGTTATTAAAGAATATTAGTTAGGGAAACAAAAACTTAAACAACAAACTCAGGTCTTCACCTAGCATAATGTCTGCTAGCTTAAGGCTGTACACATAGATAGCAAATTTTAAGTCAGACAAATGGCCTGGATGAAAAAGCCATTTTAAATAAAATACATAATACATTTTACCTTAAAAAGATGTGTTTAATAGCCAGTCCTGACTATCAAGATTGCCAGTTCCCGACTACTCTGTTTGCTTTGATTCACCTGCTTCTAAAATGACTCTGTCCTGGATGTGAAGCCTTCCTCGTTTTAACTGACCATCATCCCTTTGAAAACTTAAAACGCACTTTTCTATGACACTTGCAGCAAATAAAGTTAAATTGCATAAGTGTTACTTACTGTTGCTTCCCCTCAACTTCTCCCTACTTGTCAGTCTCATTAAATTGCAAGATCTTTGGAGGATGAAATGTTTCTCTTGAATTTCTCGAGTGCCTCATGTATTAGGTGCTACTATAAGTGTATAAGTGAAGCTACACCAGCACACACTGCGTAAGAAGCCCAAGACCAAGATCCAGCCACAGCTGTCACTGCAGAACCTCCGCATGCTCTCACAGACATTCAGACCATCTTGGTCATTAGACTTTTCTACTGTTGCTCCCTGGATGCACTTAACCTCTTCAAGCTAGTACCATCTCCTCCTCTTCCATAAGAGGACCATGTCACACAACACGTAGTTCCCCACATAAGGATTCGCACTTTTATCTTCCACCATAAGGGAGAGTTACTGGGATCATGACTGCGATGAGCTCTGCCTCTGACATGCACAGTGCTATGGGCAAGCCCAGGGCGGCTGCATTACCCGTTACCAGAGCAGTCCCAAAGCCTGGTGGCCCCAGTACATGCTCGTGTCCCTGGTGCTGGGAGTGCCTCCTGCTTTTAAAATAGCTCAGACACTTAAGGACACATTCCAGATCTCCTTTTCCTAGATCTCCAAATGGAACATAAGTTATTTCAAGTTACCGCATTGCTGCGGTATCCAAAGGGGAGTGCAAGCAGTGGCTACCAACCGACACATGGGACATAAACAAAGTACCTAAGTCTTTAAATCCTCCTCCCTATCACTAAGGAAACTTCTGCCCGCTTTGCCACGTTTGTTGGATAACAACTGGTGTGCCTGTTGGATGCTTTCAAAAGCTCTAAAGTAAATTTTAGGTAAATATAAAACTTGCAAAGGCAAATGACTATTTCTAACAGCTGGATGCATATGTCAAATCAAACTCATTGCTTTAAGATTGTCATAAGGGAAATTCATGGAGCGATATCAGGCACTGCTGAAGGATTGTCCCAGCTTCCCAGTAAACTGCACTTTTCTCAAGTATCGCAGAGCAAAAGTTATATTTTGCACCAAGCTCTGCAGCAAATTCGTGCTCTCAAGGCAAAATTAGTACTTCTTAGCTGCCCCTCTGCCTGCCCTCTCCCAAGCCTCCATTCTCCAAACTACCAACTTTTGCTGGCTCCAGGTGCTCTTTTCTCCCATGATAAGACACAAGCAAGGGTCTCTGCAGGCCACCCAGACTCTGCATTCTCAGTTGCGAGGGCCCCAGTGTTCAAACAGTGAAACTTGTGACACCTGGTAAGCTACTAAGACACCACAATACTTGGCAACTGTTTTCAGCTCTTTGTCCCATGCCACTCCTTAGATGTGCCCGTAACGCTCTTGCAAAAAGCATAACTGGAAACCCTATCCCAAAAGAACACCTCCCCACAGTTAATCCCCTCATTTCAGAGAACAGCAGTTCTCGGAGCCTAGAAAACACCTCGAATGGCAGGAGGTTTGTATGATACTAGGATTGTCCACACAACAAATGAAGCCTGTCTGCCTGTTGGCAGAGCAACAAGACCTGTTCTTCTGACAGGACACGGTGATGGGAGCAAAGGCCTCACTTCATTTTTACCAGAAGTGCGGAATTTTAAGAGCCTCCCTTCAACTGAAAGGCAACATTACAAACACGAAGCCCCATACAATTCTATCGAATGTCACATGCACGTGTCTGATTCTGAAGGTAAGACTGCTAGATCTCCAAACAGAGCTGCTTCTGTCTCCATTACATGAGCACCTGCCCTAACTGGAGATAGGTTTCTCAAGAAAACTGTCACTAAACACAGCAAAAACAAGATCAGGACAACTAATAAAACAGTGCAGTCACACAGTCAGTGTTTCAGAGAGTTAACACCACCCAGAGGAAAAAAACAGGGAACTGACAGACACATCAATGTACAGCCCTAGTGATTTAACTAAGAAAACAGTCAACCCCCTGCCACCTAAACAGGCAGACAATGTTCCCATATTTGAAAAAAAATAAATAAATAAAATAAAAAATTCCTTTTACACACTGCAATGTTCCCATATTTGAAAAAAAATAAAAAAATAAAGAATTCCTTTTACACACTGACGTTAAGCCCTTTGCTAATTTTCCTTGCCCAGCAGCAACTCTAACACTACAGCAAGTCGAAGATGGCTGGATCACAGCAGAGCAGCTGTAACACCACACTTCAGCACAATAAAGTGAGACTCATCTTTAATCACTGAAGAGACTGAGCTAATTCAAGACCCTCTCCATCTCTGGCACGCAGCATCCTCTTATCAGAATCAGTATCTGCACAGTACATTTCTGCTCCAACACCACATTGTTGGAAATTACAAAGACGTGCCTTGGAAGGTGTCAGCCATTGCCAAAACTGGCCCTTTTTTCTTCTCTGATTCTGCAGAGTGAATGACAGAACATCCAAGTCAAATGAAAGGCAAAGGGGACTTAACATTAGCCTGTTTTAATACTTCAGCAGCTAATCTGCCTGCATTTGCCCTTTCATCTCCTGGCCGCGGTAGCTCTGCACTCACTAGTATTCAGGAACCAGGATTTGTCTCTCCCATCTGTGACAACCCCACCACTTCCCCAGAAACAAGGGCAGCAGTTATCGGGTTATTTCTCTTTCCCAAGCCCATGCCCACAAGGTTTCTTAAAGTTTGACAACTGAAGTCTTGAACAGAATCAAATGCATTTGATCAGAGTGAAATGATGTTTCACTTTCAAATTTTAAATGATGCAAGTAAAATTCATACAAGACTCAGAGCTTTGATAGTGGCAAGGGAAGGCAAGAGAGGAAACGTGTGCAAAGGCTACTGGCAGCTTCATACAAACACACACAGCAGTGCGACCTGCACAGCTATTTCCAAAGCACCTCAGCCCCTGAGCTGATAGAAACCACGTGGCTGGAGAGCAAGAGGGTGCCTGAAGCTGCACAGGACGCTGGGGAAAGGGAACATCCAGCTTTATTCCTTAAGCATGATTAGAGGCAGTGTGGACAGGGTATTTCGGACTGCTTAGAAGCTGACCTCTACATCTCAGTGCAAGACGAGTTAGCGCCACAGGAGCTGACAGCTGATTACTGATTTTAGTCAACCACATCACAGCTGATTAACTGTGTGGTTCAGTGTGGTTAAAGAGATTTGACTGAGGGTTTGCCAGGCAATAACAAGGTCGGGCCAGCAATCTGCTGGGAAACGTCTGCAGAAAGCAGTTTTACCTATGCTGGCCAACGAGATTACAGGGCCAACACTGTCATAACATTTTTTTTTTTTTGGTGCAAGAACAGAGCCTTTGAGGGCAACAGGAGGAAGCTACACTTAAAAAGTATCCTAATCACGATAATCAGTTTAAAAGAAATGCATCTGTGACAACAGATTGCTCTGAAGGTCAACTGGATGCCAACAGAAAATGTTATATAAATGTATGAGCATCAAAAACAAAAATGATACTCTAAAGCCTCACAACTACCGAGAAAAGTGAAGATGATCCTGCTTTACCCTTTGACCACCTCATGCCTCCTTATCCAAAGCACAGAGATCCTCCCTTGAGTCCTTCACAGTACCTAGGTGTTACGCATGTTGACGGTGCAAGAACACTCCTGCTCCCCTCTCCCATCTGATCTCCAGTGGATTGACAGCGGCTGTAACATTCTTGTTTCGTACATAATCCACTCAACTATAGCACATGGCCGGAGGTTTCGATTTTTATAACAGCTACTCCTGTTTCTTCTCCGTGGGTTTCAACAACCTTTCTGGCAAGTGACCTTGAAACCAGTTACACAACAGGGGCCTTAAGAATTCAAAACAACAAGGAAGTCCAAGCAGTGAATTACCACATGAAACAAAACACCTCTAAAGCTGAACTTTCCTGCAAATATACAGACTCCTGGCATTTTATTCCAGCCCACTGCCTGCTAGATCTTGAGTGGCCCCAATGTGCTCCAGCAAGACACAGCTCTCAAGTTAGATTATCTTGTTCTGTATCATAATATCCTGGAGGAAATGTTACCCTCTTTGTTCATGAAAGCAAACTGAAATGGAAAACACAGGGAGTCAGCAGCACAGCCTGCACACTGACTCCCAGGGCAGCAGTTCTGCCTTTCGCACCCCACCAGTCACCTTTCCAAGGCAGACTCCTCGAGCTTCCCGCTGGCACTCAGCAAAAAGGCAACTGGCTTGGAGCTTCCCTACCAGCAATATGGATGGAGGCCCTTAGAGATGGCTAGCAGCATGGAGAGGTGCTGTTTCAAATGCAGGCAGGAGCACAGAAATGGAAAAAAAGTATGGACTGACTGCTATATGCTAAGCTGAACTCAAGGGGGATCTTCACACATGTGAAAACTCAGTTACAGTGGAGTAAGTGATACTGAATAGAACACATGAAGGAGCTAAACTAGCATTTACCCAATGCAGACAGAGACTGCCATGCTTAATATTATATGAATAGGTTACAAGTAATAGACTTCACCCTTGGGCTAACAGCCGAGACACTTCAAACATTCATGACTGAACAGAGTTTAAATTTGTGTTAATTAACAGGATTCCTCAGGGTTGTGTTACAGTCATGTGCGATTTGTCAGGATAAAGGAAGAACATGCACCTCTGTTCAGGTGAAAAGAGAAAGAAGAAGAGATTATACCAAGTTTTAAGTTCAAGACGCCCAGATCATCATCCCTTTGCAAAGAGATGACTAAGGAGCAAAAGGTAAGGTAGAAGTGAATGGATTTTGCCCAGCTCTATGCAAAGAGATGACTAAGGAGCAAAAGGGGACTCCTTGTCATTGCTAAGGTAGAAGTGGATGGATTTTGCCCAGCTCTGATAATACATAAATCTCTTTCTCTCTCTCTCTCTTTCTCTCTCTCTCTCCATATTCAGGTGCTTTCAGAATTTGGCCTTCCAAAAGACAACCATTTCATCAAGAATTCCCTTCCACGATTAGTGCAAGTGTGGAAGGGAACCCACAAGGCCCACATTTCCATTCGCCAGATGTAAGAATCCATTTTTTCCATAATGGCTAAAACGGATACCTATTTCTTGCTAGCCACAGGCAGCACAAAACAAAATACACAGAGAAATTGGGAGTGCGGTGAAAGGATCAAACAGGTATTTTGGGTGTGAAAATGCACTCAAGTCAGAGGAAAAGTAACACTTTTAAGGAGCTTCAAAGCAGCTGCTGAATTGCATAAAACTTGGCGGTGGGAGGGCCTGAGAAAAATACCTTTGCTGGGAGAAAGAAAAAGGCCATTAGTCCTCAGAACCCTAGATATAAACACTGACCTAGTGTGGCCTCTGCCTGGACCACAGCCAGTTATCTGCCTCATTTCTTCAGTTTTGGTGAAAGAAACAATTCAGAGAGCACCAGCTGGTTATTAAAATACAGACACAACGGAGTGACACAGCAAACTTACTAAAACCAGGACATGCACTGCAGCCACACACAGCTAACTGGGGAGGTCACCAATGTGTCTGATCCTCCGCCTGGAAAAAGGGGAAAAAAAAAAAAAGTGAAAAAACCCAACACCCTCCTCAAGCTATTCTGCTACAGCCTTTGCCTTTACTCACTAGAGAGGAGAAACTCAGGGAGCAGTTCAAGACAAACTCCACAGAATGCACTGGCCTTTACAAATACCCATACAAATTATGCCTTATTCAGGAGGGCCTGCCAGCTAGTTGCAGCCATCTGCATACTCCACGGTGGGTAGAGGCAGAGGCACTGAACAAGGCAGGCACTGAAGCAGGCACCTCAGGTGACCACAACCTGGAAGAGCAAAACACACCAGCATTACACCAAGTACATCGTGCCCAAGGAACTGCCTCGAATCAAAAGGCTAATTCACAAAGTGGTCCCAGGTGCTTGGCAGGATGACCTGTCACAGCTACAAGATGCTAGACAGGCCACTGTGCTTACAAATTAAAAAATAAAACAAAAAACAACATCCCAGGCCCACCTGCATGCTGGCTGAGATTTAAAAACTGCTGTTGGTTCTAAATTTTCCCACCTCTTTCAGATAACAAACTGTTGAGCATGGGCCATCCTCTGCATTCATATGATGTGCAGAACAGGCAAGGGTTTTTTTTAGGCACTACTGAGATATAAGATGTTGGTGACACCTGAAGCCCCATTGTGTCTCCTGTTGGACTGTCACTGAGAGCCAGCACTGGAGTTCCTCCATCCTAGCACTAGACTGCACCAGGCAGGCCTGGCTGGAGAGGCTGCTCACCCTGCTTTAATGCAATGAGCCTCCCTTTTGCAGCTGGAGAAGGTAGTTAAAGAAAACTGGAAAGACCCTACACAGATTCCTTGAGTGACAGAACTGCTGTAAATCTTAACTCCAAATCTACATATTGTAACCAACCCTTGCTGAACATTATTTTCAAGCAAATAAAGTCTTACAACTGGCAACAGAAGGCTACAGAGGAGACTTGCATGATGCCCACAACATAGATTAAGCAGGCCAGGGTATACAGATATTGCCAGCAGGTGTGTGCCAGAACCCTGCATGAATAAAGAGCTCTTCTCTTTGCTCCCAGCAGCTGTTTCCACAACATTACCAAGCCTCTTCTACTCACTGGGACAGATCTCACGCCACACACTCCCACATCAGCTATTTGCACAGCCGAACTGGTGCTCACTCTCCTTCTGCTGAACACTGGAAGGAGGTGGTGGCAGGACTGAAGGAGGGAGCACTGTTCAGATCTTCCCAGCCGACATGGGGATCAGTCCCTCCAGATTTTTGGTGCCATGTGTTTCTCAGCAGTAAGATGCTGTGAGGTTTATACTGTATCCTGCCAGAGTGGTCCCAAACCATCATAGTACACTGAAGCAGCATGCCTCGAGTTAACATTAGATCTTCTATAAGTGTATAAAACAATAACCCAGTAACTTCTGACAGTCACAAGAGCTATCTTCAAAACGTAGCAGAAAGGAGACATGGGAAGTTGCCTTCCTTTACAATACCTGGCACAGATCATGGTTGAAGAGAGCACCCAAATACAACAATGTTTTGTTTGCACTCAGGAGGCAAGTTCTGTATATCTAACAATGCTGCTAAAGAGTAAATAATTCCATTTGAGGGGGATTGAACACCAAAGAATAACCTTTTTTATTAAAAAAAAAAAAAAAGGCAAAGTCCCCTGTATCCTGGCTTTCTCTCAATCTCCAGCATACTGTCACCCTGAAATACCATTTCAGGATGGAGGTGCATCCCAGCAGCTCCAGAGGAACCCCAGGCATGCAGGCCACACGCTGCCAAACACCCCTGTGGGCTGCGTGCAGGAATCCAGTGCCAGGGCGGGGAGCAGCCACCGCGGGCACCTCCTCCCTGGCCTTCCCTCGGCCGCTGCCCGCAGGGCCCCGCTGCAACCCCG
>NW_010584026.1:11347-50672 GCF_000705375.1 Tinamus guttatus | reverse complement strand
GGTGTTAGCGCTGGGCTCTGTAGTTAAAAGTTAGAGCGTTCACCAGGAACCATGTCTAGCATGTGGTTACTGCTCACTTCCACTTCCCCAGTACTGAAGGCTTTTCCCTGCAAACTCTTCCTTGCAGCCTTCTTCCGTGATCTGCGGGCGTAAATTTGAAAATCTCGGCAGAAAAGCCCAGTGCATCATGTGCTGAAAAGGAGAACTGGCAGGGTTTGCTCACGGTGCTGTTATTTGTATGGTGGGTTGCCCTGTTCTTTGTTCCCTCCTGGGACTGCTGGGCTGCCCTTAGCCCAGGGGAAGGATCCCCCTTGGATGGCTCCTTTCCCCCATGGAAAAGGAGCATCATGCAGCCAGCCCCGTCCTATCCACACTGTCACACGGAAGCCACTTTCCAGTCCCCTCCACATGTGTTCAACAACCTTAGAAAATCAGCAGCGCTAAAACATTAAAGAGTCTCTTTAAATATTCAGCATGAAAGTTCACCTGGTTTTTAGAGCCATATTTAAGGCAGAGTGGAAGTGTTAGTTCCACTCTCTAGGTCTGGGCTTTTGTCCAGCCAGTGTCAGTGAATGGGGCTGAGAGCAGAAGGAGGCTCCGCAGCCTCCAGCCCGGGGAACAGAAAGGCCAGTCTCCTCCACAGCAGTGTTCAGGCTTAGTTTTCACCTCTGCTATGAGACACATATCTCTCTAGACAAACTTTTTACCACTTACCTAGTGCTATTTTATAAAGCTAAGTAAAAGTTCAGCCTGCTGTTTTAAGAATCAGCAAAATAACTTTTTTTTTCCACTGAGAACACAGAACTGCCACAGATCATCCCACAGTGTTCGCCAGGCTCGCTTGTACTAGGAGGTCGAGCCTGTGGTCCCCTTCCCCATGTCACTAGACAAAAGCTGGCACTGTCCTTCCCGCTTCTCTGGTGCGACACTGGGGCGAGGCGTCGTGCCCAAGGTCACACAGTGAAATGGCAGAGATGGAAATGGAGATTTAATGAGCTCCAACCCAGCACATCTTGCAGCAGATTCAGTTACCTTACTCATCAGCGTGCAGATAAACAGTGCTAATGGCTCTAAGCTACATTCACCTTTCAAGATAATGCCCAGGTGGCTACCTGCCCAAGCCTCCTTTTTCGCATATGTTAAAATAGTTCAATATTCCTGTGTTGGTTTATTTCACTAGACGAAAAGGATTTGCACCTTCTGACCCACAGTTGTTGAGAAATTAACTTCTGCCATTCTTAAGAAAAATGCAAAATAAAAACATGAGGTCAGTAGTATTTTACACCCAAAACTTCCAAGTGAACATCTGACTGCAGTGATGTTCTTTAAATGTATTTTCATGAGTTTATACACATCGTGTTCCAAACATACTCTGTTACACTCATTTACTGGCATAGTTTGCATTTCCCCTTGTGGCTCATAAAATACTTCCCATTTTCCATCTTAATCACTCAGCGAGATCTAATATTCTCCAAGACTCTCATTTTTATCAGTAACACCTCACCTTCTCCGGCTTTCTATTAGGACATGCTAGGGCCCTCCTGCAAAGATACAACGTGTTGTGACAGCAGCAGATCTCCAGAATTCAGCTCTTCATGAACATCAGGCAGGCCCTGCATAAATAAAATATGTTCTGGCTAAATACCATGTTCTGCAACTTTTCTATCTGTGCTGTTGGCTCTTTTTTGCCTCTTGGTAGCTCCATGGGAAGATACCATTTTGTGACTGAGTTCTGCTAAATCAACTTGCCTAGGAGTGAATGATGCCATAGGTTTGCTAGTCTAGGTCAGCAGAGTCAGCAGCACCTCCAGGAGCACAATTCTCATCATACCTTAGCTTTCAACCTTTCTCTGAGAAGACAGCAACAGTGCTATTAATAGGAAATGGAAAGTTTTCTGTGCTTGAAGCAATGGCAAAAGGAACATGATGAGCTTAACATGATGCTAAGAAAAATAAACAAACTAAAAAGTTTGACTGCTTTTAAAAGCAAAATATATACAGCACTTGATGTTCCAGCTAGTAGGAACCTGGATGCTTTCTCTTCCAAAGAGCTTGCTGGTACGTTAAGAACACAGGATTGTCTAGGCTTTTTAAAAAGCTAAAATCCTCACGGCTCTTTTTCCAGCAGACAGCCCAGGATGCACAAAATACCATGGCTCTGGGTCAACAACAAGTTGCCTCTGCCTTGGCTATGCATTTATGTCACCTATGTAACATGTGGGCTTCGGCAGGCTTGCTTCCAGGACACCTTGGCACATAGCAGTACTTTCGTACAAAACTCTTCTTTCTTGGGATAAGAAGACAAGTCACCCGACAAGGGAAGAGGCATCAAAAATGTTCCTTTTCAGCTCACGTAGCTGATCCCTTGGACAGGCCAGACCCCCCAGGCTGTAGCTCTCAGGGAGGGGGAGCTCAGTGCTCACAAGCTGACATAACTCCATGGTTGTTGGAGTCATTAGCAAAACTCCTGTTAACTTCTACAAGAACATAATGAAGCCTAAATTAATTCCATTTTCCCCACTGGCCCTTTTCTATTAGGTTTCTCAGATGCCTTTCAGTGTATGTAAAAATATACCTGAAAACATCTTGCTGGGAGGGAACAACTCTTGCCGAGTGCCTTTGAACAGGCACCGCTAGCAGCAGCTTGGTAGTGCTGTGCTAACCCCGGGGAACTGCAGGTGTTTGTACAGAGACAGAGTAGGCCAAAGTGGTGGCACTGGATTTTGCTCTATGCATTTCCTAGTGGTGCGTTGCAGCTCTGCCCTGTCTATATAACACATGAGATGAGAACAAAGCCATAGGACTAAACTCACAAGCAACATCAGTAAGTTCTGTCATTCCATTGAAAGAGTACCGGGGAAAAACAATTAACCATAGGGCATCATACCCCAAGAAGATTAATTTTTTAAAGTAACTTTTTTTTTCCTGGGACAATTCCTCACAAATTGTCCAATGATTATGTTTCCTTTAATATACTTTCTAAGAGATATATTAAAAAGAATTTACCATGAGCTATAAAATTAAATTTTAGACTAGCTCTTTATGTCTGCAAGATTCTACCACACAGTTGCTATTTTAGCAGCATAGTGGTTTAAGTATAGTAGATACTCACTGTTATCACAAGTCTCTCTCAGTCTTTATATCAGTGTATAAAGGACCCACTTGCTTTGAACCCTCATGAATTATATTTAAAATAATAGTACCAAGTTCTGAGAGAAAGCTAGAATATACCACACTTCCTGCATCTTCTCAGTGCATCTTGATAGTGGCTGCCAAAATAAGAGAGAATGAATGAAGCAGGGAATTCATCTCCGAAGAACTGCAATGATAACGCAGCTCGGAAAGCAAACACCATGTAAGCAGAGTTTCCATTTTATTTTCCAGACCTCAGGCTCAGCTCAGATCTCTATCACCTTCTTTGTTGACACATACAATCTTGCACCCTCTGTATCTAATTTCCAAGTGACACCCTGGGCCTGTGTTTAAGTATGTTCATGTGTGCTCTGTTGTGTTGCAAAGATGTTTGGTGCTCAGTAATGCTACGTCAGTGGGAGTGTCTGCCCCTTTCTCCAAGGGATCACAGGGATGGCGCTCTCCACGTCAGGCATTGCAGCTGGGTAAGCTATACAAAAAGTAAAAATAAACGTACCTATCCCAAAACAGCTAGGACACTACAGATTAAACTGGCTTTATTACAGTCACTAAGTGTACTTTGGTTTTTCATAGGAAATACCAAAAGGAATCTGTTTAAGACCCCTGAGTCCCTTGGTAAGTTCATGCTCCTCTTTCTACGCAGGATACGAGCTCTAAAAGGCTGCCAGTGAAATCCAGGCATTTGTATCCACTTGAAAGTATTTTTTCCTACAAAGCTGCAAAACCAAGAGAAAATAGCCTTGTACGATAACTCAGAGGTAGACCTGCAGGGGAGGGTGCCAAGTCTTCAGCGGCTGTTCAGGAAGAATCAGTCTTTTTAGAAAGCTTGTTTCTCCCTCCGGTTTGCCAGGAAGCTGAACCACCAGTTGTGTGTTCTTTCCATCTCCCAGGAGAGCAGCTGTGTTATGAATATGCACAGTTCTGAGCAAGAGAAAGTTGTGGGAGATTTATGTAGGCTTCTCAGGCAGCTTGTTGGTTGAACTCTGGGGCTGTGGCTCATCACTCTTGTTCGGGCTTGAGGGAGGGGGCCACGTGGTCTTCTGATGAAGATGGCTGCAAATGAAGAATATTTTATGTAGTTGGGGAAAAGGACACAGAAGATGCCGTGGAGACAAGATTTGTTATTAAGGAAGGAAAAAGGGAAGCCTCAAATCTTGCCCGGCTATTTGGTTGTACTGGACATTAAGAATTTGTTCTGTCTGAAAAGGCTTTTTGTAATCATGAAGGCATGTTTGCAAATGTTCATTTTCTACCTCTTAAGGTAAAGTGAAGCGATCAATTAACATTATGGTATTAGACATTTAGGTCTCAAAAACAAACACCTTTAAGCATATATCTTTAGGATATGGCTCTGTTTAGAAGAAAAATGTCCCTGAAATCTTTTAAGTAAATGAAGAGGAAGACGACCCAAATGGAGCCATGACTGTCATACTATCCTTGGCAGGGACTGCACAGCATCTTGGTTCCATGTTAAAATATTAACACATTTAATGAGGATTTTTCCCATGCTTCAGATTTCATACTCATCCAGAAGAATGCCTGTTAGACAAGCCATGGAAGTATAAATTTTCATCTGGCCAAAAGGAAAAAAGGCCTCTTAGAACTAAGCCAAAAGATCCAAGAATTCACACTATACTTCACTATGTTGGGCAGGAGGATCTTGCTGTCTGCTTCCCCAGCCTGATCATCTGAAGGCCTCTGCTAGATGATATGGTCAAGAGTTGTCAGGGAAATTTTTGATTAATAAAACCAGGAATTTATTATATGAATTGTCAGAATTACAGACCAAGCACTCTTGACACCTACTCCTTGTAATTTGAGATTCCTTCGGTAGGCAGGCACTGGTCCCAGTCGCATGGCAAAGCTGCAAATGTAAGCACACAAGCAAAGTGTAAGCAAAGGCTTAGGAAACATCCCTGATACAAGCAGCGCTGCTGTATCATGAGGAATGCACATTTAAATGATGCAGGAACTCTGGAAACACTGACAAACTCATATATTAGCAGTACTCATTAAGGACTACAGTTGTATTCTGCATGGTGTGCTTTGGGAAAGGGCTCTAGCATGAGAATGTCACGGCAGCATGTTTTGCTGGAGAGTGGTATCAAAGAGCAAAGACTGAACAATTGTGTGCTCACCTGATCATGACAAGGGGAGATCATAAACTCTTCTTTTGCACAGAAAGAGACAACTGGAGTCAAACAACTGCTGCCCAGGAAAGTTTGCAGCCCACCAACTAAGTTCAAAATCCCAAACTGGGAAAGTTATGTTAGACTTTCACAGAGGTAGGGTTTTTTTCTCCAATTTTCTCCCACTTGCAGACATCTGAGTGGAAGGGAGTCTGGGCTGACAGACTTGTATGCCAAGGAAACGGAGAAGTTACTATCCCCCTCCTCACAGCATTGGGGTAGTCATATCTCGAACCACAGAATCAAGTTTAGGTCCCTTCTATCAAGGCTACTGGACAAGGCCCAGCAAAGGGAGGCCTGGAGCACATAATCCGTGAGGGGAAGCCGAGGGAACTGGGCTTATTTAGCCTGGCAAAGAGGAGACTAAGAGGCAGTCCAGCAGCACGTGCTACCAGTTCAATGGCAATTGCAAAGATGTCAAAGCCAATCTCTTGACAGTGGCAGAAAATGTAACTGAGAGCAAAAGCTAAAAGCTGAACTTTGGAAAGTTCGGAGTGAACATTAGAAAAACTTCTCTATGTAAAGGAGAATAAAGCTCTGCAAGACGTTATGCAGAGAAGCTGTAGATCTTCAACCTTGGAGGTTTTAAAGACTTGGCTACATAAAACCAGTGCTCACCTGATCTAGTGTGGGCAGTAGTCCTACTTGGAGCAGGAGACTACTGATCTCCAGTGGTCCCCTTCAAACAGCATTACTATGATTCTGTGAAACTCTCCTCTTCCCAGTTAGTTCCTTTTCTGGATAATGCCTTTCTTCTGGCTCTGGGCACATGGCATACCCTTTGACTCCTTACACTATATGCTTGCATGTCAGATTGAAAGATTAGTCCCATGAATGGAATGTAAATTACATCTCATTTAGCCTGTGACAATCAAGTACCTTTATTGGAGTCTTAACTGGCATAACGAATAAATATGGAAGGTGGTGGAAACTGCAAATAACACTGACAACTTTGAGACTTCCTTAGGTTCAGGCTTCTCTAGTTCATTTAGTGCTTACCATCCTTGTTGGAGAGCATTGGTGCTAGCAGCTCTTTAGCTTCTGATAGCAAAAGGTCAACAAGATCTGAAGATGGAAGAGATGTATCTGAGACTGCGTCTGTTTTATCCTCTTCTCTTTCACTGTTGACTCTTACAAATATGGAAAGTGCCATCAATACTTCTATTATACAATGATCATTAAAATCCTGGCCAGTCTCTTATGAAGGATATTCTATGTAAATTACATAAACTCCATCTCTCAATCACAGATTTTAAACATATTTGTATTATTGTGTTTCAGACAGTTATGTACCAGCAAAGTATTTCTTTGAGATTCTTGACAATGTTTTCCTTCATTATCTTAGAAATAACCATCTTGGAATTTTATAATCTTTTTCCCCTTACCACTGTTCTTAAAAAACAGCTTTTCTTATGGGACTGGTCACTGCCGGTGAGACAGTACCTTTCAAACAGTTCATCAATTAAATAAACAGACCTCTAAAAATAGATGGTCTGATGCCTTCTTTCCCCAAGTGATAGGAGGTGGGCTCAGCTTGGGGGAAAGTCCAAAAGCCTGTATTTCTGTAACCATTTATGCATTTGAGTCTCAACTGCTCTTTGCTTGCACTCTCACTATCAGCTTGTGTAACTGCTGTTAGAAAAGAACCAGGTTCTAAAGTCAAGAACTGCCTAATACTAGGAAAAGCAGGAGCATCACAGCTCCACTGCTTTGATGCAGTCTGCTCTGGATCTCTGCTAAGAAGATGAACTTAATCGGAGAAGTGTTTCTCTTACGATGTTCAAAAAAGGCCAAATCAGAGGCCAGTCTGAAACGGAGGCCTTCTGAGCACTGATCCACCAATAGCCTCCAGATCACCTTTTCACAACAAATTATTTTCCAAAGGGACAATTTAGTTAGAAACTCTGGGTTAGAAGTGCATGGATCACATTCCCTTGAGAAAGGTTGAAAAAGGGCATTTCATGTTTCTGTTCACAGTTCCCAGAAGCTGCCTCCTACCTTTTCTCATCTGGTAAATGACTGGATGTGCTCAGGACCTTGTGAACATTCTGCCACAAAAAGAAAAAAAAAAGAAAAGGGTTTCAAACATGTAGGAATAAATAATACCTGAGCACAAACCCCAGGGCAGTTTGCTGGTGATCAGATTTAATCTGACAGCAATCAGCTTCTGCTTATTCGTTGCCCTTGAAGCTAATATCTCAAGGCTCTTTGCAACACAGGCAACATTCACAGTCTATGCAAATAAACAGACACATCTAAATTATGCATATTAATGCCAACGCTAAAATATACCAGATACAACATGAAAACACACTTCTGAAGAACACTTTGGCAGGTTACATTTCAGGGAGCCCATGATCAGCACTATTAGCAATCCCTGGTTTCTGGGTCCTGCCTGCACATGTTATCTCTCATTGCTGGGCACAGGTAGTGAGTTCTCAAACATGACCTGGGGACATATAAAGGAACATATTTTGTTCCAGTGGTCAAAATCCAGTGACATTTGACCGCAGGATAAAGTCAAATCCATTTTTAAACTCGAGCACCAAGTCACTTGTGTGCCAGTACCCAGCACTGCAGTCTTGAGGTATTTAATTCTTTCCTCACCAAAGCAGAGGACACAGCTTCTATGCCTCCCTTCATGCCTGTTTCCTATTGATTTCAGGAGCTCCTGAGATAGACTAATGACAACTGTATCTGTGTATACTGAATCCTAGTGCTTCCTATGCCAGCCAGTTTACTAATTACACAAGCCTGTATTTCCAATACAGGTAACAAAGTGGAAGAAAAGCCACCTAAATGGCTGGAGCAATTACACATGTGATCCACCAGAAAAGCTGGGAGAAAAAGAACACTGAAGCAGCAAACTGTTCTTGAGTTTGCATTTGCCGTACAGTCAGAGAAATAACAGCCCAGTTACCCAAAGGGAATGTTAAACACAATTTAGATCAGGTCCAACAGAAATTCAGAATAAGCCTCAGCCCCAGCAGCTGTGCTGAAGAGGAGGGATTGCCAGAGGGACCAGTGAGCAGGGACTGGCTCTTCTCAAGCAGCAGAGCAACAAGAGTCACACAGGGCAAATAATGCACCACTGTGTTTACACAGCTTGTATGTGTATGAGTTCATTCTCAAAGAGTTTCCCTAACCAACAGAGTCTGAATGAGATGAAAGAAAATTAAGTCTTGCTTATGGACCAGGAAAGGATTTGGACTTGCAAAACAGCTCTCAAGGTAACAGGATAGGGTGGTGCCCTCAGCACAGCTGGCAGTTCAGTACTTCACCTGCACAAACAGGAGCAGTTTCCTATTGCAGATCTCCAGGCGCTTCCGTGAGACTTCTGATTTTCGTAACTGTCCATCAGCCAGGGACAACTGCCTTTTCAGTTCCAGAATGTCCCCCTGAAATAGAAGAAGTGGTTACCACACTACAGTCCTGGCTTTTGGAAACACCAACGTATAACAAGCCATGTGCTAACAACAGAAGAACATGGTTGGTCTTCCATGGTAACAGCAGAACTTCCCAAAGCAGCCAGAGGTAGTGAGAACCATAAGATTTGGCATATGCCTTTCCTTGAGCACCTCATTTCAGGCTTTCGCACTGTGATGAGGTTTTGCTGCAAGGAGTGGCCAAACAGAAAAAAAAGTGAGTTTCAGTGGGGAATTAGTGGATGTGCACTAGTCATCAGGGAAAATTCTAGCTGGGGTCTGTTTTTTTTTTTTTTTTTAGGGAAAGCTTTCCTTTTGGAATGCAGAACAGCAACGATACAAATTCCAGCGCAGGCATAATGCTCCTGCTGGCCTGGGACACAAAGAGAGAAAAAGATCATGCAGTGGTTGCTATGTGCAACATCACGGCTGTGAGTGCCACCATTCATTTTCATTTGTAAAAAGAAAGGTAGCGGTGCTGGTGGGGAAGTCAATAACTAAAAAGAGGAGCTTGGGAGCTTGGGTTTTATTGTTTTTTTGTTTTGTTTTGTTTTCCACTGGTCTGTTCCATTCACTTACAGGCCCTTGCGGGCTCAGGGCTTGCATTACCTCTATTTCAGAGACGTGTTTTGCTTTCTTCCCCGCCAGCTCCGTCTTCAGTTCTGCAATTTCAGCCTCCAGCAAGTGGATCACTTCCTCGTAGTCCTGCTCTGCGCTGTGCGCCTGTCTCTGCACCACTTCTGCCATCTGCAGCTTGTTGTGCAGGGTCCGGTTCTCAGAGAGGAAGCCCAGTGCTTTCTGGAAGGAGCAAGGAGTTCTGGTCAATATAGTGTCCTGCGTCCTCACCACAGGCACCCTAACAGCTTCCTAGGCCCTGCCCCAGCACTAGGGACTGCCTTTTCCCCCCACCAAGATTTTTGCCCACTAAACACGTCGCTGGCATCGCTCTGCGCCAGGGCAGCAATAGCTGCTGCCTCCGAAGGACCTTAAAAAAATTCTTGATCATGGTCATACTGTTGCCCAGTATCTTTGTTTTCCCTTGAGATGGAGGCCCATATCTATGCCAAATAATCCCTGTTTGGTTCCTGAGTACAGAGACCCAGGACTCGGGTTCTTCTTCCAGAGACACGAGTGCACAAAGCCACCTGTAGGGAGATCCTCCAGGCGGTGCTGGCCTTGCCCGAGACACACGATCAGTAAGAACTGTGACAGTGCCATGGGTGGGATCCAAGCTGCAGGCTTGGATCTGTGTGGGAAGAGGCTCCAGTTTATTTCCTGTGGTAGGCCAGGGCAGGCCTGAAGGACTGAAGTAATCAGAAGTGTGAGCCACAGCTACTGCCTCACGGATGGGCTGCTCACGAACCTGGTTCAGCCTCTGAAGTTCATCTTCCATTGACTTCTTACTGGTCTCTACCTCCTTCAGGAGAGACTAGAGAAAACATTTTCACTGGATTAAAAAAGTGATTCCCAGGAAGACACCCCAGTATTTTGACTCCCACCCCCAGAGCACTATTTTGCAGCAACAGTGTACCGTGCCACTGCCACGCAGACAGCTAGTGTTTCTACTATTCACAAATTTGACTTACTTGTGTAACATGCTTTTGGTATTTAAAAATACAATTTACTCTCTGTTAACACAAAGTAACTGTCCACAGTCAGCAGAATAGGTTTTCATTTGAACAAGAGCACATGCGAGAGTCCCAATTAAAGAGAGCAGAGCCCATGACCCTCCTTTGTACCAAAGGCAGCACTGAATGCAAAGCAGTGACTTCGCAGGAGAGCCAAGTTGCTCAGACTACTCCAGCGTGCGACTCCAGCGAGTCACAGCAGCAGGCACCAGCCACAAAAAGCCGCTCAAGCGACGGGTTCTACCTTTAGCCGCCGGACTTCTTGCCGCAGATCTGTCATTTCCAGCTGCAGCTGCTCCAGCTCCTCATTGCCATTGCAGTGGAGAGAATCAAAAGTCTGGAAGGCAGAGAGCAAACGAGCACCACTGAGGCTTCCAAGAGCAGGTGGTTATATTGCTTTCCATATCCAGCACAGCACTTAACCAAGATCCCTTTGGAAAAGGGTCTCCATTGGTACAAAACAGAACAAATGCCACATTAAATAATCCTACTTTCAGGTTTTTCTCCCCACAAAGGATTCCAGTCTGTGATCCACGACACTCGGGATAACTGTGCCACAGTTCATTCTCATTTTGTGAGCAAAATAAAATTAATTGGAATTGATTAACTATGGTTAATTCTCCTTCTACATCACCGAGAAGGACAGGCCTCTTCCTTCAGATCTTCCCATAGGTGTTTACCTATAAAAATGAGAAGTCTGAGGTCTTTTACTCGATTTCCTATACTCAGAATGACTAATGGATATCTTTTCTTTATAACTCTAGAAAAAATAGAAAATGGAAGTTTAGCTTTTCCCTTCTCAGATTGTTTCAAGGCTATGTCTCAAGAGCAATAGCATTGTGATTGATTCTACACATCCACTCCTGCGGCCACAGTGTGGCCCGAAGGCCCTAACAAAACTTCTGGACTTAGGAACACATCAGCTGCTCATCACTTCATAGATGGACATACAGAAACCTTAGTCTTAAGGAGGGCTTTGCAGGCAGGTCACCTGCAGCTGGGAGTGGAGGAACATTTGACTCTGACTGACCAGCGAGTGAAAAGCAGACGTGTCCAGCAAACTGGCCACTTCGTGTTGGGTGAAGAGCATTGTGCTGGAGTCGAGGCCGGCCTCATCCAGCTCATCCCGCATTAGATCCCTGAGTGCTTGGAGAAAATCTGTGAGAAAGAATCAGAGCTGTTACCGGGCTGAAAGGGAAAAACGTACTGCACGCGTCCAGGAGAAAGTGCCACAGATCTGGAGGAAATTCACTCGTTGCCAAGCGGATCGGGTTTAGTGATGCCAAACATTTTTCCTTTCTGAAATTCGGCAGCTCTTTGACAAGCCCCTCAAACTGAAATAAGTTGACTTGATAATACTGAATGAAACATTAAAAAAAAAAAAAAAAGAAACCATCACTGTGTTTCTAAGAGTTCTATAATTTTGATCCAAACTAAGATTTCTCTGGAAATGACACACACTTCACCATCCCGACTGCTGCCATTTCTTGAGTCAGGAATAAACAAAACTAAATCACAGAGTTCAGTACTTAGAAATGGTGTTAAATTGACAGCACTGACAATCAGGATTCTTTTTGCTTTCAGACACTGTGGAGAAAAGCAGAAGGCAAGAGGCTGGGAAGGGCAGACCAGACCTTACACCCTAGCACATCCCATGCTCAGCCCTGGGCCACAGCTCCGTAGGAGCTACGGCAGCAGTGTGAGCCTTTGGGAAGGGCAGGCTTGCCAAATACCCCTAATCATTTTGATTTCCACTGCCACAAACCATGAGCCCAATCACCATAACCATCACTAGCTCTAACAGGCAGTGCACTTTGCAAGGCTATTCTATCTGATAGGAGTCATTAGTGAAAAGCACAGAGACTTCCAGGGAACAGGTAACTTACGTTCTGCACTTCAGAAGAAACAGAGCTTTCTTTTTCTGAGTATCTCCTACCTAGTTCCTGGGAGGCAAGCTGAGGATTTAAGTCAAATGAGTCATCACACTACTGGCTCTCATTCTCCTTTTGCACAAAAGCCCTTTTCCTTTTTGTGACTCATTCTTAGCTGTTTAGAGGCTACAACAGTGCCCAGCCAGAGAATTATTGTACCTGCCACATCTCGGCAGATGCAGCTCTCCTTTTTCAGCCATCAACAGAGCAACAGAAAAGGTGAAAAAGGCCCTGTTACACACACAGACCTGCCTGCTCACCTCCATAGGCCACTGTTCCCTGCGAGTCTGTTGTCAAACTTTGCCGTAACTGCCTCTTCTTCTCCTCAGTCACTTCCAGACCAAGATATTGCAGAACCTGTGGCAAAAACAACAAACCTGCAAAGAGAATCCTCAAAAAGCAACTCTTTGAAGGAGGTGCTGGCAGGACACTCAGTGCTGTGTTTCTCCTAGAAGTAATTTTTCAGGCAATGCCTCCTAAAGGAATGACTTGGACTAGGTTTCCAGTCCTCCTCCTTTCCTACATTTGTAGCGGCATGCTTGCCCTAATGTCCAAGAACATTTCACACAAACAGATTTGCAGCTATTATAAACAGAGCTTTATTAAAAGCTAGCAGAGCTGCCAGGCTCTTCTCTTACTCTTACTGCCCAGGAATGCAGCAGGTATCTGAGAAGATAAGGAGTATTTACAGCATTTCTGTGGTAACAGAAGACATTTGAAAATTTGGCCTCATCACTGCACCTTTTGCTTTCTTGTTAGGTGAGATTTCCCATCTTCGATGATATTTGTCCCATCAACTCAACCTCAGAGAACCTGTAAAGGAGATAAACCTACCAAAACAAAACAAAAAACCCCTCTGCTGACAGCAGGTAAAAGATTAGTAAATAAGGTCAAGCTCAGCAGAGAATCCGGGAAGAAGCCTCCTGCTCTTCTCCCTGCCATCTCTGCCTCCTGCCAGCGCAGAGCGATGCCCGTCTCGCCCCACGGCAGGGCTCCTGCTGGGCCCCAGCAGCTTGTCTCTCATAACAGCTATTCCTAAACGAGGGAGCCAAGTGTCCTTCGAGCCTCCTACCAAAGAGGAGTTGGTGCTATATCCATAACAGGCAGGAAATCACTGAGAAAATGCAGTCCCAAATTCTGGGCAAGAATTACGCAGGCTTAGAAGAAAATCTCTGCCTGTGTGCTGTCTCCTGGACCTCCTGGGAGGCTGGAGCAGTAAAAATGCTAGGGCTGCATTGGCCATCGGGTGGCAGCAAATGCCAGCTCATGTGTGTGCCGCATCCCTAACTTTTAGTCATCTTCATAGAATCATAATGGCTGGACAAGAGCTTCAAGATCGAGTCCAACCATAAACCCATCCCCACCATGCCTGCTAAACCATGTTCCTAAGCGCCTGTCTTGAACACTGCCAAAGACGGAGACTCCACTGCCTCCCTGGGCAGCCTGTTCCACTCTTCACCACTTTTTTCTGTGCATTTTTTTCCTAGTATCTAACCTGAATCTCCCCTGGCACAACTTGAGGCCATTTCCTCTTGTCCTATCCATAGTTATTTCTTCCCTGCACACGGGTACGGTCGCACCCCTCCCACCAGCAGCCAAGCAGCGCCCGGGGCGGAGGAGGCTCCCGCCGCTCCGGTGCCTCCTCCAGCTCCAAGGGCACCCTCACCTCTGCTGGGTTTCCCCAGCGAGTGGCCAGTTCCACTCCCTGCCCTTTGATGACACTCTTTGAATATATTTTCCATTAAAAGATTAAACAAGCAACAATTTTGCCTGGATCTCCAGCCCTGCGAACACTGCCCTTACTCCGAGACTTTACTCACTACTCTGACACATCTCCTGTTTCAGCCTAATTCCCACACCAGGCTGCCCCAAGGTTGCCCCAGCAGTGAAAGCGTCCCTGGAAAGCCCAGCCAAAAGCTGACAAAGTGGAGAAGGGCGGCTGACTTCACCCAGAGTCCTTAGAACCCAAAGCAGCACATCCATGAGAGATAAGACTGCCAGCCACAAACTTTTGGATCTCCCTGCAGCACTGAAAAGCAGCCAAGACAAACCAAGATTATTCAAATGCACCTTCAGATGTGATCAGGGTGTTTCACCGTGATGCATGCTCTCTTTTTATCTTTAGAATTGCTGAGGTATGACTCGATCTCAAGCAAATTCAGTCGAAGAGTTAAGATCCATTTTTCTTCCAGACTCCAGTGATACAGCTTGCTAGCAGACTATTATGCCTCTATCTCATTAATCAGATTAGGATTGAAATTTAATTGCATCACATGAGCAGCGTGATGCTAATCATGAAATCAGTGTTTTGAACGTGCTTCTGTATCTATATTCCACATCACCTGAGCTATTAATATTCCCAGTACAGCCCGGTTGGGCTAGTGATTAGAATAAAGCGGAATTAGACGGGCGCAGACTGTTCAGTGGGAAAGATATACGTGCAGATTAGATCCCTGACCAAGTGCTATAACGTGAGCAGGCAGACCTGATTCTCTTAGGCCATTTGCATTCAGGTTTGTGTTTTTAATCCCTCTGGAAAGCAAGCGACATACTAACCCCAATGCTGATAACTGACAATCCTCACATGCCTCAATATGACATAAGTGGAAGAATCAAACCCGAAAGGTCTCAGTCTGTTCTCAGCTCAGGATCATGTTTCCTGCACTGACCACCCTAAGTTATGTCTTTATGTTGCTCCATCAGCACACTCACCAGCCCAACGTAGTCCCAGTGCGGACAGTGTCGTAACTGAACAGAGAGCATTCCCCATGGAGCACCATGCCTTCCTTGGTACCTCTCATCTGCTTCCCTCTCTCCTAGCCTTCCCTCCAGCCCATAGACATTTCTTCACAGAAAAACAACAGGATAAGACCATTTGTTATGTCTTTATGTTGCTCCATCAGCACACTCACCAGCCCAACGTAGTCCCAGTGCGGACAGTGTCGTAACTGAACAGAGAGCATTCCCCATGGAGCACCATGCCTTCCTTGGTACCTCTCATCTGCTTCCCTCTCTCCTAGCCTTCCCTCCAGCCCATAGACATTTCTTCACAGAAAAACAACAGGATAAGACCATTTACATGAGCTTTTTTTTTTTTTTTTTTTTTTTTTGACACCGGGAAGAAAGGTACTTTGCTGCGTGCCACGGTTTTGGAGAGGGTTGAGAAGAAACCTTGCCTTCAAGAAAGGGAGTTGTTCCACTTACCAGTTCCAGTTTTCCATCCTTGAGACGAATATGGGGATCCAGTGCTACTTTTGGTTTGTTGCCCGAAGCTGCTTTCTGATTAGATGCTGAAGCAGGTGCTAAAAAGCAAGAGGCAGACATTAATGGCAGAGCACTTCGGCAAAGGACTCGAGACTCTGGTTGCAGGAAATACAATGTGTGTGCACACAGGCCAGATTCAAACAGGATCTAAGCCTGAACTCAGCAACTACTGGAAAGACTAGATGTCAAAGTGTGAATCTGAAATCATGTTTTGTCTAAGCACCTATGCTTGCAAAACATCACTTTGGAAATGTCTAGTCACTTTTTTTTTTTTTAAACTGAGTCTTGGGGTCTGTAGCTATGGTGATCTTAAAATGAGTTTGGACCTTGTCTGCTTTCATTGATCTAGCAGAACTGAAACACAAAAGTAACAACATTTCATAAAGTTCATCCCTGTCCTTCACAACCCCCACGGAAAAGGAAATTCAGAGATTAAAATCAATAGGGAAAATATCTGTGCAATATATTCTGCAAAACTGCAGAAGTATAGAGACCTTTTCACTCAGTTGCACATGTAAGTTGCCGCAGTAGAATTAACTGCGAGCTCTGAGATGCAGGTGCAGAGGGAGGGTAGCTGAGACCACAATAGCTGAAACTCTTCGGTTAAGAGGATGACTCTTTCACCTGCTGGTATCTGATTAACAAATACGCTAGAGCAGCTGCTGCTCAGGAATTCGAGTCAAAGTCCTGCTCTTCACACTTGGTGAGGGGAGGGAAGGGTTTTCAGAACCTTGTGTGCGACGTGAGCACGCAAGACTTGTTGAATGAGACCATTTCTTTTAAGCCACTCAAGCGCTTCTCAGCCTCACCCTCCTGGACTGGCAGAGCCAGAGACTGCACACGAGGAAAAAGCAACAGGAAGCAGCAGAGCTGCAGCACAAGCATAAGCCTTTTAATCCCAGGACTCATCCGCTCTGCTAATGCCAGCGGCTGGGAAGCAGGAAGAGGTAATGAGTTCCCTGGACTGGCCACCAGCACTTCACTGTGCAAGTTCAAGGGCAGAGCTCTTACCCTTCAACTCGTGGCTAATCGGGATTAGTGCCACGGGGCTTTGCCGTCAGCTCTAAGCAGAGACATATCCAGGGTGGCACCCTCGAACAGGCTGCGGCCCCTGCTCCAGACTCCAAGCGTGGCCGCTGCTCTTGCAAAGCCCGTGTTCAAAGTGTCTGTTCATGGATGACAGCACTGACGAAAGGCCTTCTCAGCATTCCACATAACTTGTGCAATAAAATCCCCTAGATGACTCTCTGATTATGTTATTGCTGTATGTCCTATATGACCCAGGGCTTCATTCACCCACGCACCTCTGTGTCAGTGGTGGCTACATAACGTCCTGAGGGAGATGGAGGTTACAGGATTCTAGGGGATGTGAGGACAGATACAAAAGTAGTCTTGTTCTAGTGTCTTCACAGCATGGAGCAGACAGGCCAAAGCAACTTGAAGGGCCCACGGTGAGCAAGCACATCCTTGGAGGACAGTGCAGGTTGTGCCATGCACACCTCATCCAACACACTTCATGCACACCTACATCTCCAACTAACCCCAGTTATATAGACCCTGCAACAAAATTTACCTCATAAAGCTCAGTCTTAATCTATCTCTACATCTCTGGCTAATCCTCTGGGACCTCATATGGAAATGACAGCCTGGTTGTGGATTCACAAGCAAAGCAGGTGCTTTGGCAGTGCATAGAGGAGCAAGGACTTTTATTTGTGGCCAGAAATTAGTCCTGACCTGCAAATGTGTGAAAACAGACTGCCCTGCACTTCCAAGAGACTCACTAAAATGTGATAAGAAGGCTTGTCTTGCCCCTCAGGTGGATTTAACCTTCATACCACAGGTATATGTGGTATCTTGCTAAAGGTCATTTCACAGGACACCGGATCAGAGGCCTTAATGTGCTTTCCAGTTATTCCTAAAGGAACTGTGAAGTTACACTGTGGCCAAAGTTAAGAACTGAGTATGTGACTCTGAGCATGAGGAAAAAATACAGCATGAAAATGTATGGAAAAAAAAGGCAAAGCTTGCAAGACAAATCTAGCTGACTTAATCACATCAGAAGGCAGTTTCCTGGTTGGAACTGCAGGCAGTCTTAATACATGTAAAATACCTGGAGCTGTCTTGTACATTGCAAGCATCATTAATTGTCTGTTTTTCATACAAAAAAACAAACAAAAACATATCCTGTGTCTCCAGGGACCATTCGTTTCCATCATAAGGGGCTGTTACCTACAATGAGACCCCATAGATAAAAGTCTGATATGATCTTTGGGGAAGAGTAAAGACAATACTGCAAATGAACCACAGGCAGAGAGTAGAATAAGCGTCATCTCCTATTTCTAATCCTCTGATTGCCTTAGTAAAGCATTTCACTACTGTGAACAAACCACCATGGACATAATTACTGCCCATTAATTAGTTAATGCCTACGAGTAAGCAAGGCTGCTGCTTTCCCTGGGTCCTAGTGGGCTAAGTCTCATTATCACATCATTAGATTCCACTACAGAAGTCTAAACACTGATCAAAATTAATTTAATCATCTTTAGCACTGAGGAGCTGAGGCTATAAATGTTTGTCAGCTACTCAAACAGAACAGGGAACAGGCTCTTACCTGAGACAGTGAGCTCTGGCAGGCAAATGTCTGGTGACAAAGAAGGCACAGGAAAGAGATTTTCATGTCTATTCTGAAAAAAAAAAAAAAGGCAAAGAAAAATTGCTGAGCAGAATCTGCTGTTGTAAATATAGGCAAAAAGATAGAGAAGTTGGAGAAAGACCATCTTAGCTGTCGCACAGCTTCATAAATTAGAAAGGCACCAGGTATACCTCCTGTGCAGATGGGCCAAAAGAGACTGTTTTCTAAACACTTGGCACAGGTCCATGCCAAGTCTTTCCAAAAATCTCTTTGCACACAGAAAACTCAACTCTCTAACTGTAATTGAAAGTCAAGGATGAATTTGACCTTGTGCATTTTCTCCATAGAGGTTTTCTCTAAAGCCCTGCATCTAAAACTTCAGTAAGGTCCTGATTCGGGTCAGGGCCAGCTGTGTTATTGTCTAAAATACTTCCAGAACGAGCACAACAGGAAGCTGAAACACAGTGCCAAATGCCAGATCTTGGCTAAATCACAAGTAAGAGAAAAAAAAGACTGACAGTGTGGATAAACTGAGGATCACTGCGACATAGTACTTCCACAGCTAGCAACCTATATGCAGACAGAGACCTGGGATTAGTCCTGAGCACTTACAGGCACCATAAGAGGCTGTGTAAGACTCACCAAAAGAAAGAGGTTTGGTGAATTAGGCTTGTGTTGGAGGACTCTCCACACAAACTCTCTCTAATACAAGCCTAATTCACCAAATGCCTTTCTAGAGAAGGGCAAAGGGCAGAAGTTACACCAGGAATTGCAATAAGCCAAGACAGAAACAACAAGTGTGCACAATCCAGCCACAGGCCTAAAGATGTAGCATTAAATCCCGTCTCTCCACGCACAGTTCAAGCACTTGCCTCTGCAAATATAGTAAGGAGCTAGGCCTCACAAGGGAATAAACCTCCTGCCTTATCATTAGGATAGGGAAGAATAGAAATAGACTGTTTAAGCAGTTGTGGATTCGTCCTCACCAGAGGTCTTTGGGAAGAAGACACTGTTCCTGCCTTTGGGTAGGGGACTAGATCAGACAGACTTTCAAGATCCCTTCCAGCCCTATGGTTGGTGTTGGGTAGATGTTGGAAGCTATCTCATTAGGGAAGGCCTTTCCCCAGTCTGAGACTTCTCAAACAAGCCATGCAGGCCATAGACATAAAACTCCTGTCATTACCTCCACAGATCCTTTGCCATCTCAAACCCAAGACAGAAGGAACAATATTTGATATAAAAGTACTTGGCTCTAAACAAGCATAAACATGGCCATGTAAATCACCATTACACACATTTCTTGGTCCAGAAAGGCTACCACTGAGTGCCTAAAAAGAGGGTTTTCTGACCAGTGAAGGAGATGACAGGATTGGTGACTGTAGCCTTAGATATGAACTTCAGCCTACCTCTGGGGACCTCACATGGACCTTCAGTCTGCAGGAATTTAGACCATTTCCCACAGCCTTTGGAGGTGGCGAGTGGATGTTGTTATGAACTGACACTCCAGGATGTAACCGTCCCCTTCCAGGAATAAAGGCCACTTCTGTGTTTTCATCATGTCTTAAACAACAAAACCAGAATATTTTATTAAAGAAAAAAAATTTTACATTTTCAGAACTTTTATATCAGTGTTTCTTTTCTCCATGATAATCTCACTTAAATGCACGTAATCTACACAGCAGAGCTGGATCTGTAGCAGATGAGTTGCCTTTCTGAACTTAACTTCCATTGCAGAGCTGTTACTGGGGATGTTCGCAAGGACCACATATCGGAAAGGCCTAGATGACACTTCAGGATGACTATTTATTCAGATTCCCTCATCTGACCACCTCTCAGAACCATCTTTAGCCATCATTCAAGACTGACATGACTGATGCTTCTTGAAGCCAAAAACTGATACGACATGAAGTGTCTCTACCTAAGACTCAGCAGCATCATGACAACAGAACCATTACAATGATAAAAAACATGATACATGCCTACCTGATCTTGGTTTTTGCAATTATTTTCCTGGCCTCTTCGTATGTGCTGCCTACCAAAGAATCTTTATTGATAGCAACTAGCTGGTCACCAGGACGGAGCCGACCATCCTAAACAAGGAGGGAGAAAGTCAGAGGAATAGAAAGGAATGTCCCTCTGCCCAAGCCCCTTTTCTGCTATATAAACCTTCATTAATCCATGTAGTACGTATATTATCTATTTATTAGAAATGCTGCTTCAGAACAGCTACAGCTTCTACGAGAGGTTCCCATTGCAGACTGATGATTTCCACTCTGACTTACCTTGTAACAGTCACCATCTGGCATAAGCTCTTGAACATAAATCATGGGGCCATCAGGCCTGTTGGATCCACCACTGATTGTCAGCCCCAATCCGGAGGACTTTGCTATAGAGATGCTCTGGATTCCTGATTCAATAGAGCAACTGCAAAGGACAGATGTTAACAGGTGACTCGAGGGCGATCTGGTTTATCTCCCATGACAATAAACATACTCTGCCTGATTTTCCTTCCTAGTATCCCTCTTCTAACTTCGCTCAACCTTTTTTTTTTCCCCTCTTTTTTTTCCTCCCCATCTTGAAAGAGGAGATAATGACTCCAGTTTCTTGGCAGACATTGCTTAACATCATGAATATGTTTGGCTTGGATACATATAAATGCTGAGGAATACTTATTTATTTTTCTCTTTAATTTTCAAATAAAAGGTTTAGCCAGTGTGCATTTGTCACCTTGTTGCTGTAGCCAGAAGCATACAAAGAATTGATGCAGTTTTCATTCAAATCCAGCTACACTTGCCTAGAACACTAGACAGGAATCTACAGATTGGTCTACCATGAGCAGCACTTAAACAAGCAAAGTGACACTCAGGACACTCATCTGAATTTGTCTCACCAAGGTTTGGATTCAAAACCTTGCAAGATGTCTTAAAACCTGAGCATATTTATGGCAATAACTACCACATTCATTTATTTCTATAGTACTAATGACTCACCCAGTCAAGGCTCAAGGACTCTGCACTGACTGAAACCACATGGAGAAGTGACAAGAAAACCAAACTCTACACTCAAAGACCTTCCTGCTAAACAGGACCCAGCAGGCCACCATCAGAATCATGGCAGGTGGCTCTATATGGGAAAGAAGAGGTAGCAGTAAGAGAATTTGTAGGAGGCCAGAGACTTCATTGACCTACCCTAAGACAGGTAGGGCTGGATAGGATCACAGCAAATAGAAGCTTTCAAGAAAGAATCGATGGGATCCTAAATGATGAGGAGGAGGTTTCCTCTCAAATGGAGCATGGCACAGGACAACGAGCAGCTGTGCTAGGAGCGTGAGCAAGTTACTGAGCTTCCATTAATGGCAGAGCAAAGGTCCAGGACCAGCCTTATACCTGGCTGGTTTTACTGAGTATTTCTCTTGCACATGATATTTTGATATCACATAACCTTCAACTTCCAGTATCAAAATCATCACCAATACCATCAGCAATGGTCAAACACAACAGTGAAAGAGCAATACTGACAGCACCCTTCCAAACTAGCAGCAGGGTGCTGGGAAAGGCACCAGGTTATGTGGAACAAAGGGGCTTTATGCATCTTAATCATATGAAAAACATCTCCAAAATAAATATTCTGGGAAAATACAACAAAACACAGCATTAAAATGCTACATCCAAATCAAAATGTCAGATAGTCAATCTGTGGAGAGACTGAATCATATCCGAGTAACACTGCTTAATGAGATGGAAGGACTTTGGATACCATCGTGATGAGAGACCAGAGTGTAAGAACTTATACATAATGAAATAGTGATGAGCAAAGACACAGCAGCACCAAGAAACAAGTGGAGGCAGTTCAAGCTGTACTGCCTGGCTGTGTCTTTGCGAGCAAGGAGTGCTCACAGGTCCAAGTTGGGGTTTGTTGTGAAAGGCAAGGAGGATAAAGCCTTCAGGTAATAGATGGCAGGGTACTTAACCCTTTCAGCCAGATGCAAAGACCATGACTGTACCTGGTCTAAGTTATATCTCTGTAGCCTGCAGCAAATGCTCAGCACAGTCAGTAACTTCAAATGGCCCTTGTTTCTCCCAAGAATAGCAACCTGAGCCCTCTGAATAAAGATGCTGTCAAGCTAGGTCCCCTGTAGACTAATTGCAGCATAAAGGCAGTTAATTGTGGAGCAATGATGTCCAGTTTATCCAAACCAGCTGCCAAATAGATGAGTTGGTCTCTGCTCTGCAAGGGTCTCTCGCTTTATGAAAGCAGCTTAAACCCCTGGTACCAAATATTTGTCCTCTGCAAATCCCTAATAAAGAGCTGATACTTAGCATGTGGCAGTTGTTACCTGCCAAGAGGATTTAGTGTGTCTGCAGTAAGGCCTGATTCTCTTTACCAGTGACTTGACTTTTTTATATTAGCAAAGGAAGAAAAACAGCAGGCTCTGAGAACTAATGGTCTCTATTCTAAGACAACTGACACCCTTCAATGTGTCCTTCTTAAGGAGGGCAACCCCAAACACCCGGAGACCAGACTCTGCAGACCATAAGCTCTGTCCAAACCTCTGATCTTGTGAAATATAAAAAGGACAGACAACCACATGATAACACACACTCTAGAATGGGGTCTAGACACAAAGGGATGCCCTTTTTATAGGCAACCTCTCTTTACACCAATGCAAAGAGCAACTGAAATGTTTGAATTTAGGGGGCAATGTTTGCACTCTTGTTGCCCTGGTGTAAACGTGTCAGCAGCAAGGTATGCAGTTCAGAATCACCTTCTGGAGGCACCAGTAGCATCACTGAATTATTCAGCTTGTGATAGTTTAAAAAGATGATATGTACTGACCTCTCAGATGGCTGTTAACCATGGCTTCTCCTAACTTTTAGAGGGCAAGAACTTGAGCAAATATATAGTTAAGCACATTCCAAACATATTAACTGTCTCATCGGGGAAGCTTTTCAGGCAAATGCCTTGTAAGTCATTATGGTGATATAATGGTGTAGAAAACACAGGGCTACACAAACCAACCATTCAAACACTGGAAATATTTACAGGATCTATTCCTAAACAACATATTGAATATATTAAATATTCAATGATCATCATGACTGACCAATGGTCTGGAATACCTCACTTTTGGCTGAAATCACATAGGAACTTCTTAAACATACATTTTAGAAGGGGGTGCTGTACACCATGCAAAATAAGGATCCGGAAATCAAGCAGTCCAACAAGCTACAGTTAGCTGCTCACTGAAACTGATGAATATAAACCTTGATTGACACTTGTCCAACTGACTTGTCATAGCAGACCATTTAAATTATGAAAAAAAATGTACAAAATTTGTACAAAAGGGTCAATCAGCAGGCAGGCTGTGGTGGGCCTACACTGTGCGACCATGTACATACTGTGAGTGAGGAGAGTGGGCCGAGTTCCCGATGACCGGGCTGTGAGAATTCGCAGGGCTCAGGAGCAGCGGACTCTGCGAACGGGAGGAGGACCCCGAGGATGTACTTTCCAGATATCGACCTGAACAGCAAAGACAAAATTAGTCCAAGTAATCCAAACACTCCAGTACCACCCTCCTACTCTATTCCACCACCAAGGGTTGACACAATTTGAACACCTCTTTACTTGGAGGAAAAACATGTGCTTGTTAAAGATACCAGTATATTCCTCTCGTAAAGGGCATTTTGCCTTCTTAAGACAACCTCAGCTTGTGACTGTTACCTCTTTGCAGAAGGGTTGGCAGCCTTTTGGGTGGGATATACCAAGCCAGAGACACACCTTTCCCCACAGACAGAGACATGATTTGACATGCTGGTCTATGACCCAGGCTAACATTGTTGTGCGTCTCTGACCATTTCCTGATTTGCAAAAGAAAAATAATCATTCACCACACTGAAACGCTTTGAAGCCCTAGCAGAAAGCAGCATATGCAGAGGCATTGTTCTAGGTCCAGTATTACAGTTAAAGTGTAGGTCAGGGATCTGGAGAGCTGTTAGAACTCCAACCCATTCTCCTTTATTCACCACAAGGAAGCTGGTTCACTTGCTTGCTTGGCATTTCTTGGTTTGTACAGGCTCTACTGCTCATACACCTTTGCTCTGTGACCCAGGATGCATCAAAGTGCTTCTAATAATGATGAGCAGGACTTTTTTTCCTTCAATCCTCCACCCAAACATGTATCACTGACAAGAGTAGGTTAACAAATCAAAATTCCCTCAAAACAGCACTTGAGTAAAGAAAATTGCCTTGGCAGAAGGACAGAGGGACTTCCATTTTTCACACAAGGGCACATCAAGCTCAGGCAGCTGTGGTGCTGACAACATCCACATCAGACATCAGTACTCACTTCCGCTATGCAGAACAGGAGAACTCCGTGCTGAACCTGTATTGCTCTGAGAGCCAAACTTCTCCATCAAGTCAGAGAACTCTCTCCTGGAATCAAAACACGATATAGTCATCTGCTGCTCCAGACAATTTCCTACTTGCTTTTAAAGAGGTTCTAATAATTTTGACATACTAATCAAGTTTATAGGCCAGATTCTCTCCAGCAGTAGGGAGCAAACAAATTTCTCTTCCTAAGGACAGCAATTCCCTGTGACTTCAAGGGATAAGGCTGATAGGAATTCTGCACTGCTGTGAGGTTGTCTATAATGGGCTGAAACTTCTGTGTCCTCATGAGAGACAGTTCCCTGTCCCAGGTGAGCTGCCTCTTGAAACACTCTTCTCAACCTCGCTAACCCTAAATGCCTTTTGCAGAAGGAAAGGGGCCTGCAAAGCTCCAGCCCACACCAGAAATCTTACCCTGCCATGAGGTTAATTATTGATCCCCTGAAAAGCTAACTCAGTGCTCAAATGCTTCCAGATCAAGTTTGGCCACCTTATAACTGTCCAAACTTGTTGACCCCCAGTGAGCTATAAATACCTGCACACAAGAGAGTGCTTCACAGCCTTCCTTGTGCCAAGTCAGACACACTGAGGTCTTAAAGCATTTACCAATTCCTGCATCATTTTCTTTAGCCTTTCTTTGAGCTGCCATGAGAATCTTCCATTTTGAACAGTCGGCTTGGAAGAGGGATGACATGTTCTGATATTAACCTCACCCAGTAGAGACAATTAGGAGTGACCTCTTATGCCAGCCTCCTTCAGGCATGGGGCTCCCGAGAGTGCACCTCTCCTGGGTCTGTTCTCCTCTCTCTTCATAATTCAAACATTCCCTGACACATCCAGCCACCCTTGACAGACAGAAAAGCCTCAAGAAGGACTAATTCCTTACAGGTGCTGGTAAATAAGCAGCCAAGCAGGGCAGGGAGACCATAAAAGCGCTACTTCTGGGGCAGTGGTAACAATATTAGTTGCTCACCTTTAAGACATGAGGGAATCCATGTGGGAAAGGTGCCCTCTTTATGTCACAGCCACAACAAAAGCCTAGTTATGAATGGCAAGCTCTCACACTTGACTGTCAGTCAACCTTGAGACATAAACCTGTAGGAAACCAGACAGGGCAAAGCTTCCCCAAGCAGCGAGGAGGCCAGTCCTGCATTGCTAGCACACGAACAGACAGATGTTACGTGTTATTGGCCAGAGGAGAGTCAACAATATAAAATGGGGGATGAATCATCACCTCCTTTGGTTCCTGTTGGAAATGCTCTCAGTAATTTATGTCTTCCCATTAACCATCAGCTCATTAACCAACTTCAAAAAGTAGTGCTTGCCTTATCTAATATTGCCATCAAATACATGCCGCATTCATCCCATTTAATACTAATTTTACATCCAAGTATCACACAATACTTACTGGAATGCCTTGGCAAGTTCAAATATTTTGCATCAGTGCTGTTGTCTTTATCAACTAAACCTATGACCTTATATAAAAGACAACTTCTTTGTTCAGAAAACTCATTGGCTACAAAACTATTCCAACTAGCACTAGTTTCACAGACCAAAGCTATTCATAAAAGCACTGAGTAAGTGGAAAAACAAGATACAAAGATCCAATAGCAATAGCAAATCCAATAGCAAGGATTCAATAGCAACAGGACAGCTGCTTCCTGTCCTCTGGTTTCCTTGGTTTAAGCATCTTAACAATTTTTTCCAATATTCTAGTAACACTTTTGTCTTTATGGAGGTTATTCAGAATCCCATTTAGACAGTAACTTAAGCCTTGATGGACCTATCCCTCCATGATTTCTTGTAGTGAAGGTCCAATTTTTGAGAATTTGATTAGCAGTATGAGCTAATATGTTATTTCCAGCGTTTACCTAGCCATCAGCAGCTGGGTATTTTTGGGCTGGGCATTCTTTTGGTCTGCTGTTGTTATATGTCCTTTAGATGATAAATCAACAGAGCTGGTAAAAGGTCACAAACTAAAAACGATAGGATAAAAAAAATCTCAGTAAATGAAAATGCAACTAGTCAAGCAGCTCCTATTCTTAGTCTTTACACAATGCAAATCCAATCACCAGTCAGAGCTGTCAAGCTTTTTGCTATACACAAGGGTAAGTGTGATTTGGACATTCTTTGTTGTTGTTTGCTTCGTGTTGTTAAGTTCATCCACAAAGGGAAAGGTTATTTGCTCAGGAGCCTGGACAAAGAGCTTTGAGCCTACAGGTGCTTTGCAAAGTGTCCAACCCATCCTTTTGCTATAGGGATGGTGTGACCAAGTCACAAACAACCATCTCAGCTGAATTGCGGCTTGCACTGACCAACAAAGCAGGAGCCAAGGACATAAAATACATGACTAATTTGAAGTACATGCTTATCCCAGGAGCAAGTGACACATTTTCTTGTATGAACCTCCCAAGAATCACTTTTGTCCTCAGCATTGTGATTGGAGGAATAAGTGGCCCGACATTACTGATTGATGACCAATGGCCCTGGAGGAATGCTAACAAACCTTTATGCTTTCAGATGCTAAAAGACTTCAGAAGCCCTCTCTAATATTTAAAATATGACCTTATTAAAATATCCCAAATTGTCAGGTCTCTAAACACCCAGCTTTATTTCAAGAAAAAAAAAATAGTAGCATTGCAATGGGTCAAAAATTCATTTTAGCAACTACTTCTCCAGCTATTTTTTTTTTTATTAGGAAACAGAAATTTAAGGATCTGGAGGCTCCTTGTAACCCAGCTCAGACTTGCTACAGCTGGACCCATGGAGCAGAGGCAGAGTTGCTAGCAGCAGCCAGCTGCAGACCGACTTTGCTGCAGATTAAGCAGCAGGGGGTCAATCTTTCTGCAGAACATGGTTGTTTTAGCTCGTAATAGCTCTGGGCCTGCCCTTTTGTCCATGGAAGAACAAAGGGTGAACGTGGCAAAGGTGGCGCGGGAGCAACCTCCGCACGCAGCGAAGAGGAGTCCGCGGCACCACGTGAATTAATAGCTCCTTTCAACAAACAAACCCTGCAGGTCAGTGGGGACTGTAAACCCTAGGCACTGCAAGCCACATGCAAGCAGCAGGCATCGCACAAGGCGATTTTCCCACACGCAGCACGCTGGGCTCCAGCATCACCGTCTCTTTGGGCAGCTCTGCACCCGCGATGCAGCAGCTCCATGCCCAGAGCTTGACCCGGGCTCTGTTCCTGCAGAACCACCTGGGAACAGGGCTGCACTCAACTGTGCTAGTGCTGAGCTTGCTATGCTGGGCTGCCCATGAGGCCGTTACTGCACTTGGCTTTTCTGGAAACGCCTGGGCACTGAGGGTCACACGCAGCCCTCACCTTTACAGCGCTGCAACACCCGAGGCTTGCAGGATTCAGCCCCTGCACAAGTCTTTGGGTTTAGCACTCAGTGCTCAAATGCACAATCCAATGGCTAAAGCTAATTTCTAGGTACTGCCTGAGCTACTGCCATAGTCACATAAATGGAAGGTAATTCAGCACTTTTTGGCTCATGATAAAAAGGGACCATCTTGCATTTGCAGTAGGCTAGGCATGGACTTCAGCAACAGCCTCTCCAGTAATTCTGGGATAGTGCTTAGCACGGGTGGCTTTAGCATGCAGGAGTCTGCCATGCTCACCTGCCAGCACTTGGTGGAGTGTGGGAGGAACACTTGGGAGATACTGGAAAAGTAATGTATGAATGAAAGATGCAACACAAAGAAGGCAAAATGTTCCCAACAGACCTGCGGGTCTCTCCTTCATGGTCACTCACAAAGGCAAAACCCTCTCACTCCACTTGTCCTCAGCAAATGTCCAAGAATGCACAAGCAACAGAGCAGAGATCATAGAGCTGAACCAAAACAGGATGAATTGACCCCGCAGCGCAGCCTTGCACTTGGTTACCACGCCAGGAAACACAGGAGCACAGGGCAACCCTGTCCCTTGGCAGGCACAGCGGGAAGGCTGTATCAGCGGGGCTGTGATGCGAGAGGTGCATTTTGTACTGAATACTGAGCAAAAGCAGCTTTATTCACCCTTTCCTGGATCAGATGTAAGCATGTGTCACTTGGAACTTGCCCAGGGTAAAGAGTACAGCACATTGACATGAAAGCAGACTACTTTCATTATTTCTTCTGATGCAGGCCTTATTAATATAAGAGAAAGTTTTCACCAGGGTGACTATGCAAACCATCCGCACAGAAGTACTGCATTAGCATTTTATCCTGCAAGCACAAGGAGGTGCAGCACAAACAGGCTTTCTCACAGTGATAAACCTGAAAGACCAGGAGGATATCTGTGCAGCTTAGAGAAACAAGGAACTATTGCAACTTGCAGGCTGAGAACAAATAAGCAATAATTACACACATGCACTAAGCTTATCTTCATTAGCTAGAGATGAGCATAGACAGAATCAGATCCAAACATCTTCCAAATTTGGCACGTTAAACTCTAAATCTGAATTTTCTGCTTGAAACAATAGCATTACTGCAGTTCTCTGCGGCTTTCCTGATGTCACAAGGGGAAAGCATGCATCTTATACACACTGGGACTAAGTTCCATTAACTGCACTGGCAGTTTGACTCTGTAATTAACTTCAGGAACAAATAGCAACATTTATAAGTCAAATTCACCCAAGGGAAGCCACAACAAAATGCTATTCAACTGAGTCACTGGGAAAATTGGCAAGCAGGTTGAATGTTCTTTCAAATCCAGAGCTATCACATTTCATCCTCCTGAGTACCTCATATCAGAGCTACATGTTCTGGATTTATGAAGAAAACTTGCCCGCCAGCATCTGCAAATAGGCAGACTTATGTGTCCCCTTGTGCGATTCCATGGCTTGCGTGTGACATGAGCTACTTTGCTAGGCATTCATGCCTGGGCTCAGAGGAAGGCATCCTGAGAAGACCCATTTCAGCCCATTTGGAGGTGAGGAGATGGCAAAGCCAATGCCGATTTTTTTGGCCTGTCAATAGAATAGCTCTGCCCTGCATCTGCTTCACACCGGGGTGATTTTAGGCTGACAGGACAGTGCAAAAGGCCTTAGTGTAAATGAGGATCTGGCTCTCCTCATTATCCACAACTGGCCAAGTCCCTCTTCATTCAAAACCCAGGCAATAAAGTGTCACTGGCCACAGCTACATCCACGTGGGCAGGCAGGGACACAGGGCAGTCTGCTTGGCTGAGCTGAAGGGCCTTTTTTAAAGATAATATGAAATAAAAAAGACAAAACTAAGGAAAAAAGTAGACAGCAGAAAAATCCTTCCCTCTCTTCCATAGCTCTTAATCCAGGAGATATGTATTCGTGTATTAAAGGTTTTGTGAGATGATTATGTAAGTGAAATCTCTGCAAATCTTTAAAAAAATATTAAACTGATTACTTCTCTGCTCTCCCTCTGGGTAACCTTCTGCAGATTTAACAGATAACCAATAGCAAACAGAGGCCAAATAAATTGTTTAAAGTTAAGTTGCCCTCACTGTCTCCAGCCTATCTATTTACAGCAATCTGCAACTCATGGTGATGGGAGGCTCAGCTGACAGATGCACGAAGGAGCTGTAGCTGCAAACCCAGCCACGCCACATATATTTTAAGGAACATCTGCTGCAATTTAAGAGACTAAGAGGTATGCTGAGATACACAAAAAGCTTGGAATAGATAAACATGGTACACGCAGAAAGTCTGCTCTGGGGGCACTGGCTGAGAAACAAGATGTTTCCACAAGGTATATGGGTAAGTCCTGCCCCTGCTCAGCCCATGCAGGAGTCTCCAGGGAATTACTCAGACAAGAGAATCAATCCAAACCCCTCATGGTCCTGGCACAGCACAGCCAGCAGTGCAAGCTGCCCGCTACTATTTCCTCAGCTAAAGCAAGGAAAACTGCTCGCCAGTGGGAGAGCTGCAATGAGTGACCTGTGCAAATGTATTCACACCAAAACAGCCACATCCCCAAATCTGAGTTGGATGATCTAATCACTTCATTCAGCACTTCCTCAGCAGCTGACTCAGAAACTTACAGGTTACTGTAATTATTTGACATGTTATTTTTACTTGGAGCACAGAATAAAACTAGCTGAAACAATTAATGCAAGATACTTCTTCCAACAGAACATAACCACACTAAAATTACCCTTATCCCTTCCGTTATAGTGCTCTCACTGTTTTGCCAAGGCAATAGTGTTCCATAGCCATCGATGGACAAGGAATGAAACTCTGATCTCCAACCCTAAGGGCTGCAGGAACATTGAACAAATGATCCCCTGATCTTAAGCTGCTAACGCTCGGTGCAAACCTCTGTCCCACCAGCCTCAACAGACCTTTGCGCCTGCCCTCGCGTTGCCACAAAGGGCTGCCTCTTGGTGTGGCACCCTGGGGAACTGCTGGCTTTTCCTTGCAGCCTTGTTCTGTCCCTGCTCAGTGGGAAGGAGCCACCAAACCAAGTCCCGTTGCCTCTCATGGCTGGAAGCCACCAGCATTTGCAGTTTTTTTGGAGAGGGGCTCTGTTCAATGAGCAGTTTTGCTCTGGATTTCACACTCAGCATCGTCTCAGACACCGGCTGCCTGCCCACAACTGCACTTTACCTTAACCTGCTCTATTTTCAGTGGTTACTGGTGCATCTTCCAGACATGTATTTTTTCCAGAAGATACAGAATGCTCCAGCACGCTGTGTCAGATACCCCAGAATCTGTAAGCTGAACACACTTAAAGTATCTCCCTAATAGTATCTCCCAGCTTGGTTTCTATAACCCTGCCCTCTGTCCTGGGATGCTCAATGTCTGGCCAGGACATAACTGAACTCTTTCTTTATCCTTTCAAATACCCAACTGTCTCAGGAAAAGGCAAGATTCTCCAGGAAGCAGGTAGTGAAGAGGCTTCAGGGAGAATGTGATCTCCCACTCTGGCAGAGAGGAATTCTGTGGGGAAGGTACCACTCTATTTGTAAAGCTCTTCCTAAGCCTTGAAACTGGGAAACACATCCAGGTGAAAGACCATCTTGGCATAATGTATCTAACCAGAAAGGAAAGGGATGGTAATAACAACTCTGTTTCTGTTCCTGTTATGACTTTCAAATGTTCCCACCATTTTAGAGCTAATGAAGACCTTTGGCCAACTTCCTCAAAGGCTTCAAATTTGTTTGTGCGAGCTGCCATTCCCATCGCAAGTGTTGTTGGTGGAAATGGAGGCCGGGAACTGAACAAAAATAACATCTCTGCATAGCAAGAGAAGAGAGGGCACGTGGCTCCAACACTCCTCAGCCAGACAAGGTGAGCCCTGGTCATTTAATAGCAGTGCAGCAAGAGCTGGTGCCAACCATGGCTACACGCATGACACCACCTTACCTGGCGTCGTCATCTCGGGCTATAAGAAGGCGCATGTGGCTGGTGGCAGACGCTGTTCGCAGGATATCCACAGCCCTGCAAGAGGACAGGCAAGCAAAGAACTGTAACATGGCAACACGGCTGCAGCAACGCATCCCCGAGCTCGCTCCTTGGCACGTCACAGCTCACGTCAAGCCTGGCAGTGAGCCGTGTCCTGGGCAAACCCTCAAGAGCAGCCAAATGACATTTTTTTGAGGGAGAGGCATCTGGTAGGCTGAATATCTGTTAAGCAGCCTTGATTTTCTTGCCTGGCAGCAGGGTTGGAGGGAAGCTAAGTCACCGCCCAACTCCCTACTTCTTTATTAACTTTAAAAGCTCCTGATAATAAAGCAAACCCAGAATATGTTCATGCCAGCAGGCAAATACCTCCCTGCACACCTGCTCCCTCTGGAAGGCTCCTTGGAGACATCCACTACTTCCCAATTCAAAATACATGCATCCCAGTTAGAGTCAGAGGTCCACAGACCAGACAGAGCATCCCTGCATAACACAGCCCCTGTAGCTGCAGAAATGTAATTGGGAACATCCTCCATCAAAAAGAGCAGGATCTGGGATTTGGGAGCAGGACAAGCTCCTTGGGCTGCTTTTCAAAGATCTATCCAGTTGTGGCAGCTAAAAAGTGACAGGCAGAAGTGCAAGGCAACCAGTGGTCTAGCACAATATTTAAAGGAAAAACAGTGTCCCAAAAGCGTAGTGTTCACCTGGATCAGTAATTAACTGGTGATCCAGGTAATCAGCAATTCTTGGCACTGAGACAAGGGGCTGGATCGCAGCTCTGGAGGGAATCCCTGCACTGCTGAGCTTGTACGTTGGCTAATCTCGCGTGGCTGTGGGGGGCCATAAGCAAGAGGGGGCATCTCTATCCCTCCTCTGCAGCAGTTCAGGGCTGTGGTATGACTCCAGGCAAGGCGTTTTTGCAACGTGCACATATTCTGACAGTGCTGCTCATGGAAAGCTAAAAATATACCGAGAAAATGACCATTCCCGCACGGAAAGGTGAGGCTAGATTGAGCCAGCATTGCAGGTCATACGTGAATTTCTCATAATACACTTTGGGTTTCCTGGTCTATTTTTATGTAGAAACTTTTCAGTCTGCCATAGTCCCATAACACAGCTGGCTCTTGGGAACAGTGCTGGGTGCTTTGCTTACATTAGGGCAGGGACCAAGCACTGGTGCTCGTTATGCAAGCCTGCAGCCTGAAACACTTCTCAGAATTATACAAAACCAACAGGAATGCAAAGTCCCCATTTGGATATGATACCTTTCACTTGTAACTCCAATTAGGGAATCTCCATTGACCTCCAGGATCTGGTCTCCTGGTTGCAGGCGACCTAGGAAAGAAAACTAATGGATAGAAACTGCAGCAAATACAGCTAAAAGGGACTCAGAGAAGTCAGGAAGTCCCTCCCTTTACACAAAGACAAGATGAAATATGAGTAGGTCATTCATGAGAAGCTTATCCAACCTGTTTTTCAAGATGTTCACAGATGAAGTTTCTGCAGCCTCCCTAAACAATTTGTGTCGTTGCCACAGTACTTCCTACGTTGCAGGAAGGCACGACAGCAAACAAAAAATGCAGTAAAGCTTTTGCTTGATTTAATTTTTGAGGTCAGGTAGAAAACCCATGAGTTTCACCTCCACCTGTTCTGGATTTATTTTCCTTTATTAGATGAACAAATGATGTTGTAACATTTGAAAAATCTTTCTAGCTTATGTTATAAAAGGTCAACTCTGCAGACCCTTGTCTAATACTGACTTATCTGAGGAAGTTTCAGAATGAGACTAATGGTGCAGTCCAGATCAGAGCAGAAGGATCTCGGGGCATTTTCAGGCTAAATACAATTAATGACACCTAAGAAAACAGAGAGAGCACAAAATGGAGAGAGCTCTTTCTGAAGCATGGATGTATCATGCTGTAAATACAGTGGAGTCATCTACATGCCTCAGAATCATCTAAATGTCCTTGGCTCCAGACGGAGGGCTGCTGTCAGACATTACAATGACTCCCCACTGCTAGCAAATTGCAGGGAAATGTCTCAGATATGCAGTAACACAATGCATTAAATGGGTACACTGTCCTTTGGCTTTTCTCAAGTTGCAATATTGCCCCTCACGTTTAACTCACCATCAGCATAAGCAACACCCCCTGGTAGGATCCTCTTGACATAAACTCCATATTCTTCTCCTGTGAGCTCTTTGATACCACCAATTACCTTAATACCTACCGAGAGAGAGAGAGAGAAATTACCTTATTGCACAAGGGCACCAACAAGCGTCGTTTCCACGGGCGAGTGCTGTCCTGGGCCATCACAGTGGGAAACAACCTTCCACCCAGTCCCAGGACGTCACAACAACAGCATGCGAGGGCAGCTTCCAACACCCCCTTTTATTCCACAGATTTCACAACGCACAGAAACACAGCTGAGGAACATGCGCTCGGGATGGCGTTATCTCCCTACGTTTAAGTATATGGGTAAACCATACAGAAAGGTGATTGCAAGCATTTAAGCATAACCATCAGATTTGCTAACGTGTCTTAACTGCTTTATTAGCTTCTTTCAGACATAAATAGCTCAAATTGTTTTTGAAACTATTTTTTTTATCCTGCAAATCCTGTGCACTGCATAAGCAGCAATGCACCACACGCACCCGAAAGGAGCTCTGGCAGCGAGGGAAGCAGCAGGAACGACGGGTTGTGGCCAGGAACACAAGAGTCTAAAAGCTTCTGTTCAGAACGACAACTACAGAGAGTTTTCAGGAAACAGAGAGGCAGGGAATGTCAACTTCCATCAACCAGAAAATTCATAATCTCCAGTGAAAGCAGTCACTGATGGAGAAACTTTATCAGCTCAGTTGTTGGCCACAGCTGGTGTGGACCGTGCCCATGTCTCTGATGGGGTCAATAAATTCTTGTCACAGTCAAAGTCACTGGGGACAAGAGCATTTCTCCAGAGCCTGGAAGCAGCAATCTTGGAGCTCTCGGGGTCTGAACCCCTGTGTTGCCACAGGGCACTCAGGGCTCTGCAACACCACCCTTGAGTAGCGGTGTCCGAGATGCACCGACACCTCCAAAGCCACGTAGGTCCGTGCAATGCCCCAGCCAGACGCCCTTCTCAGCACAACAATGGGTAAATATAGCAGGTTCTTGCTGGGTGCACAGGTCAAACGTGGGCACAGGCTCTGCAGCATCCGTGCTGGGCGCTAGCAGCACTGCGCGTTCACCCGAAGCTCTGGCCATCCCTAGCCGAGGGGACTGCAGTGCACTCGCTTCTCGTGGCAGGGCACAATTACATAAGCTGTCTGGCAGGAAAAGGCTGAAGAGACTTACTTGTCAGGGTCTCATTAAATCCTGCTTCCATGATCCGGGCTGTGGACAGTAGGATTAAAAAGCCTGGCTTTAATTAACAAATCTTCCCGGAGACCCACTGATCAGACATTTTGCTGTTGCGAGCACGCGGTGAGGAGAGGGCACACTGAGGACAAGGGGCATGGAGAGGAGCAGCTCCACACGGAAGGGTCACTTCTGGCGCTTCAGGCCACATAACCTTCTCTCCTGACAGCTCCTTTGAACTTTTAAATCACTAAACAGCCTCCCAGGACACAGGGAGGGACAGGCGGTGACCCTAGTGCCACGCTGAGAAGGAGGAAACGGTGTTTGCTGAAGGCCCCACAGAGACTCAGCGACATCATTCTCACCACAGTGAATTCTACAGCAAGACCACAGGGCAGCTGGATGCTCAGGAGTGCTCAGATGTCTGACCTGAACCTGCCCTGGGACACTTCTGACCTCTAAGGAAAGAGTTAGTGTCTCAAGGTACGCCCATTAAAACAGATTAGAACTACATTGCCATCATTCGTTTCTTTCACATACACACCCATCCATTGCTGCTTCTCGCAAACACAAAAACCCCAACGCCATCCCAGCGATGGCACTGCATTCCTGACTGGGTTTGACCCATCAAAATATTGAAGACAGTTCTTCTCCCCTGCAGTCTTCAGAAATGGAAAGCACAGTGCAGCAGAGGGGCCTCTTTGGGCCTTTGCAAATTGAATTCTCAAGCCCTGGTCTGGGACTAATGGAGCACATGGAGCACTGTGCCCTTAGGCAGGAGTACAGATGAGCCACTAGTAGTGGCATATTCCCAATCCAATAACATGTCAATTAGCTGCTTGATAGTATCACCAATAATTAATTCATTGCAGATTATCTGGCACAGGACTGAGATCATTTCAATGCCTTATCACTTTTTTTTCCCCTCAAGTCAAAAAGGGTACTGTAAAAGTCTCAAGAAATAACAGGAATTGCATTATGCAGAACAGCAAGAACTGGCTGGGTGATGTGACTGCAGAGACAGGATGTGTCGGAACCAGGAGGACCAGAACACCTGAGCACCGGGAGCTTCGCGGAGCAGGCCTGGCCCGGCCCGTCTGGCAGGTTGGGTGCCTTTGGACTCCAGCGCATTGCACTGAGAGCTGTTGCACCCCATCAGTCCCGGAGGGCAGCCGAAACTTCCTAAGAGCGACAGAAGCTAAAACAAACTCAGGCTACTCATCGCCAAGGATCGCCCGCTGTAAATCCGCTGAACTGGTTCTTGGCAGGACCTGTGGACTCCCGATGGAGCTGGGGTGGCTGGTGAGGGGCTTTTCATCCCAAACAGAGGCAAGGGGCTCACGAAGACAGCCCTGGATGGGAAACCCTGTGGAGCGGGCACTGAGAGTGGGGACATGTTTAGGAAGCTCCTGGCAATGGGATGCTCCAGCTCTATACACAGATCTCACAAAGTCACAGCATTTCCTGAGGGTAGGGAGGACACTAGAAGCTATATTTAAGCCAATGTGATGACTCAAAAAGAAGTTATACATCTTTCTATGCACCTAAAGTACCTAAAGTAATTAGAAATGATAAAGTGCATGAGACATCATGTAAGATTTGCATCTCAAAATAATTGCAACTATAATATCACATACCAATGCAATGAGGCCTTATTTCTGACAGAGAGGGTGGCTTCCGCAGGCTCCTCTGTCTAGGTATCAAAAGCAATAATGACTCATTTCCCTTTTGTGTCCACAAATCAATTGTAATAATGGCTTAATATAGCTGAAGTATCTACAAATCCTCCTTTATCCCCAACAATGTCAGTAGAAAATCCGATCTTGTTATTAAAATCAGTGATTACTCACAGCATTACCCCCAGACACACTCAAACTTTGACAGGAGGGAAAACTGACTTTGAACTCCCTTGTTGGCAAAACAAACCTGCCCTCTGCCTCCCTGCCCCTGCCACCCACACGGTCCTGGCAGCAGGGCCAGGGACTTGCAGCGCCCAAAACAGCCTTCCCTCCATTGGAAGGCTGTGCTTGGACATGGAAGAGTTGGAGGGGGCCATCCAATTCCAGGCCTTGTCCATGCACAGGATGTCCTCTTATATGTGCCACCAAATTCAAATCAAATTCTGAATCAAATTCTAGCCTTGCTCAAGCCACAAGATTTCTAATCTCAAACATTTTACAACAGTAAAAAAACCCACTAGTTCTGCATGGCTCAAGTGTACTCTGCAAGGGTTTGCTCTGGTTTTTGTTTGGAGCTCTTAGAATTTGCGATAGCATTCATGGGAATTTTTGTATTTTATAAACACTCATTTCAACCCAATTTATATTTGGGACACAGTTTAGGTAAATAACGGCTCTTTAATTATCACAGCATCAAAGCCCCACCATAATGCTTATTAAGTCATACTTAGGACTAGATAATCTAGCCTATTTTGGATCTCTCTCTTTAATCTTTCCTTCCTGGCAAGGGTCCTGGAGCTGATGCTGATGTCTCCAGGAGCTTCTCTTTTGCAGAATAAAGTTTACAGGGGAATTCCAGGTTGGATGGTAGTTTAGACGGACCTACACAGACTCTGCATGAAATTCTTAAAGATTCTTTAAATTGCTTTAAGGCTCTTGAGCTGCACTGGTGCACTTAATCCTGCTCCCACTAATGCCAGTGTCACAGTTCTCAACTTCTCAGGCCTATAATCTCACCTGCTCTTGGATCGCCATGCAGCTCCGTGTACCATAGGTCAAGGGGTGCTCCAGCTAATCTGCTCGTTTAGCCTAACTCTAATCGTCTCCGGTGGCTCAGAGGGCGCTTGGCATCCGAGCAACAGATATGTGGCACGGTCCAGGGCCTCGGGACTAGGCACAAGATCCAAAAGCCTCCTGGCCTCAGCTCTGCCTCCCAGTACAGGGCATACTTGCATTTTGGAGCCATCTTCGCCCTGCGAACTGAAAACCACGGTGGCCACCCACCTTTGGGGGCTCTTCTCTCAGTAAAGCGCTACAGAAGAGCTGATGCTTGGCTTGTGCTCAAGGGAGAGCAGCTCTGACCTGCTGCGTGTCCCTGTGCTGGTTGCACGCGGCTGTGCCTCGCTCCTCTTGGCGCACACCGTGGAGAGGACTCCTGCTCTGCAAACTCTAAGCTAGCAATGTTCAATTACATTTCCCTTAATCCCTCTGTTGATCTTACAGTCCCTGCCAGGTTCTTCTGTCTGGACAAAGGGACAGATTGCAGGTGAATCACTCACTGCTCTGTCCTAAGAAGATGAAGGTCAAGATAATGGGATCTCGGGGTTTCTGCGAAATACTTCTTAATCAACACTTCCCTTTGATGGCTTTTCTTTAATTCAAAGTTCAGGTTTTAGGAGCTGCCAGGTAACCTCTTTGAACTTTTGCTGAGGTTCACATGTGGCTTTCCCTTTAAAGCCACAGAGTAACAGACCTGGGGCCAAACGCTGACCTGCCATGCCAGCGTGAAGTGGACAGATTCTACTTTAAAGAAACTACGCTGGAATAACAGCAGGACCTGGATGCTAGCAGCAAACACGAAGGCCACAGGTTCAAAGGTTCACAGAGGCTTCTTTTCTCCAGCTAAAAAAATCTATGGCAGACATGGAGCTTCTGCAAAGACTACTCTGCTAGGTTTCAAGCAGAAAAGGATGACTTGGAAGACTACTGCGTATTTCGGATGTTTCATGTCTCAGAGGACTAAGGAAGCTTATGGTGGCCTTAGAAAAGCTGTATCATTACAGCCTACTACAGCATGTTGCAATACCTTGCCAAGCCCTTACCTGCTTCTAGCCACAGAGTGATAGAAAAAAAGAACATAGGGACTCAGCAAGGGGACTCTTCAGGGGAGGTATCACCAGCACATCTCTAAGTTGTAGCATCAGCAGCATCTTTGTTGGACTTGGGTCTCTTCCTTTAACAAGCTAATCTAATTCATCAGCTAAAATCCCATCAACTCAACCAACTCTACCTCTGGAGATCAAAATACCATATTCACTGAGCAAAGAACTTACTTTGA
>NW_010584025.1:322001-333828 GCF_000705375.1 Tinamus guttatus | reverse complement strand
AGGTCGGCAGTCAAATCGGCTCCGTTCCCATCTCTTCAGCAAGGGAGGCCAAGTGTCGTCCTGCCCTCTGCGCCGCAGGGAGCAGGGATGGCTGCTCTTGACCTTGAGGATGTACAGGTCACTCTGCTCGGCATCGCGCTGCTGTCATCTGCAAGCACTCCAAAACTTCATCCAGACCTCAAAACTCGTATGTCCTTATTTTAAAAATCTTGAGATATTAAAATGAAAGAGATTGCTTACTGTATTCCAGCTTTTCCAGAGGATTTTGGGGTTGAAAATTCTCTACCCAAAAAGGTAAGGCCAACCTCTTGCAGATAGCTAGAGAGACCTTCAAAGGCCAGAGCTACGGCAAACAGTCCTCATCTCTTCCCACCAGCTCCAGACTAGGGAAGCAGTGTCCCTAGAACTACAGTGGGAGAGCGGGAAGGAGGAACGATTCTAGGACATTAAACTGATGAAGGGCTCAGGCTCTTGGAAAAACACCAGTTACCTCAAGATTAATCATAATATTGTAAAGTTGGCAATGCCATATATACTTTTTTTTTTTTTTAAACACAAAATCTAGTAAGAAGAACAAGGAAGACAAAAGACAAATTTCCTTCTGTGTCTCCTCCATAAGAACATTTCACATTTACCACTGCAGCTCTACCAAAGAAGCATATCTGAATACACGGATAGGTCCTGATGGCAGAGGAAACATTACAATCAAGAGTGTCTTAGACGCTCATTACAGGGAGACACCACTAAAACCAGAGTCTACTTAACATGCAGATTACTGTCTTAGAAGCTTGGTATGCTTTCCAAAGATTAACTGTAATGATTTCAGGGTTATTATCAGCTACTATAGAAATATAAATGAGGCTTTTACAAGTCTTGGATTAATGAATCAATAAAGCAGTCACTCATATAAAAACACATGGTTAAAACATTTATTCAAATGCAAATAATTGCTTCTGCAGACCACAAATCACAACTCCTCCCTTTTCACCAACTCATTGACAAAAAAGGAGTCTGTTGCACTGAGGCTGCAATTACCAACGGTGACATAGAGCTATAGCTGCGGGGATTATCATGTTGCAGCCAACCACAAGTAAACACCCATATGAATTTCGTGGTCAAACACGAGAGGGTACAATTTTTATTTGTATTTATTTTTTATTCTGCCTTTCAAACACTGGCAGGCAACTGTCCATAACTACGTTTAAGAACAGATATTTTGTTAGAGTAACTGTCAAGCTACTTTAGGTGTGCTTTCTACACCAAATCCTTAGCACCACAAGCTGCCGCATCCTGTCCTGTGTTTATATATTCATGCACTCTTTCATGCAGGCACATTCAGGTCTCCATTTCACCATCGTGTTGTGCTACACAAGCACCATTATTTAGTCATCCATTCTGCATTTATACAAAAACACGTTTATCCACATTTTTTTAGAAACCTTGAAGAGAAACCAAAGTCTTGTCACACAGTTCACTGGCGATTTGTTGGACTGTTCACCATGAATAACCTGCCCACTCCAATCAGCAGAAAGTTTCTGACCGACCTCCACGGGTTTTGAACAAGTCCCTAAACATTGTTTTTGCTTTACTATTTAAGACAGCCACTTAAGACAATAAGTAGTTTTTCAAATGAAAGGAACATAAAAATGTGAAAGCATCGACATGTATTTATTTTTCTGTGCCATTAATTTAAAAGGGAAGGTAAAAAGACTGCTTTCAAGATCTCAACAACTGAACATGCTCTCAAAGTAAGTCTTGATGACAACTCTAGCACAGAAATAGAAAAAGTAAATAAATTAATAGCACTATTGAGTTTAAAAAAAAAAACTAGCTTTCCCATTTCCATAGCTTTTCCCAAAGATCATCATTTCTTTGTGGAATTCAGTTCACCCTGTGGTCTGCAGAAGAGTTATATTCTGCTTCGCTTTGAAAAAAATGGTCATGAAACCCATAGTGCTAACCCATGGTGTAAACTTCTTTGAAAGTGCCTGTACTACATTCTTATTTTCTCAAATAAATCTTTTCCATGGTTGACAAACGGCACCTTCCCCTACCACAATTTCTCTTGTACCACTTCTGGTGCTCCTCAGATCCCTTCCTGCCTCCCTCCCCAGTCTCATCTCGCAACATCTAAAGAAACACAAGGTGCAACTTTCAATAACTTTACTGAAAGAAAGCTCCACTCCAAAAGAACTAAAAAATGTGACCTTCTTTCTAGCTTGGAAGAAAAGACTTATCATACCAGGCTTAGTTTTGAATCTTCCAGCTGTGGCAGTATATTCAGCAAAATCCTCCGTAAAAGATTCTGCCTGCTGAATCAGCCAAGTCAAACCATTAGTTATTTGTGATACTTTCTGCCATTTTCACAAATAAAACGACTCTACATTTCACCCCTGAGAGCATCTGCAGGTGCCACTGATCACCAGCTCCTGGCATGGGGGTGCTGCCGTCAGAGAGAGGTGACACAGAGCACGTTGAGGCCACCACCAACTCACCCCCCAGCAGCACCCTGCCCTCTCACTCTCTGTTTGACACGAGTAGGACTGGCACAAACCCATGCCTTTAGAGCACAGCACAAGCCAGGCTGTGTTTCCACCTCTGTTTTGCACCGACTTCACCTGGGAGGGAGGAACTCAGCTGAGCGAGCGGCTCTTACTGAGATCAGCGCAAACCGAAGGCACCCGGCAGCAAACATAGAAGCACGCACCTAAAAACATCAATTCTCCGTTGACTTTTGACTCTTTGGCATCATGCTTTTTCGCAGCTCACCTAGTTAAGGTGAATGGCAGTATACGCAAAGGTGACAAAAATGAAAGGCTATTTTACAGTTCAATTATTGACTGACGCAGTGATTAACCACATAATATGACATAATATGACCTTTCATATGTGAGAATAGACCTGGAGCTGCTTTGCCAACTACCCAGCGTTTAAAAGCTCTTGTTTTATTAGGGAAAATATGCCTCATTTTTCTTAAGCCATGCTCAATTAGTCTAGCCAGAATAAAGAATTCTCTAGCATTTAGCAAGAGTTTATAAAGCAAATCCTGCTCTAGAGCCCAGCCACTTCAAGCTGTGGTTCTCTATGGTGCTTTTTAAAAAAAAAAAAAAGGTCTGCCTTTGCAGACGCATATCAGAAATTCATTTTGACCCTAAAACGATGAGGGAACTTTTATTCTCACTGTAGAGAGCTTTTTCACTGCATGTCGTACTCCAATAAAGCTCTGATAGAATTAAGCAGATATTTTGGCCGAGTGGAACAAAAATCGCTTTTCTTCAGAGCAAATCCGGAGAACTTAAAATTAAATTGACAGGAAAGAAATTAAGCATGTGAACAAAAAGTAGAAAACAAAGGTAGAAGGGGACTAAAGCATGCATGTGAATAAAATGACTTTTATGCTTCATTCTGTAATGTTATGCTTCATTCTCAGGGGCTCCACTCCCTGAGATAAAAAGGGTCTTTTGTTTTCAATTTATCCAAAAGCTGTACCAATAATTCCCTGCTGTGACAAGCATGCCACCTAATTCCCATTCAGAAATCACACATTCCACTCAAAAATAGTGGTTTGTAGTAGCAGCAGCTATGATAATAGTAGTAATTGTCAGTCCTGGATCAATTATTACCCCTTAAGGTAATCATTATCCCCGTTAAGGTAGTCACTATTTTGCTCCTGCTGCACTTACTGGGAGGCTGCACAAAACCCTGGCCAGTCTGATAGCCGAAATAATATATGATCTATTAATATATTAATGATATATTAAATGTAGTTGAGGGTAATATACACATGCTTGCTCCTGTGACAGCTCTGTCCTTGACTTAGATGGCTCTTGCAGCCTGTTTCCCCAGGTTGGCCAGGCCGGCTCTCGCAGGGGGTGTTTGCACAGCCCGTGGCAGGCACGCACACACACACACACACACACACCCACATACACACACTCACACACACACACACATACACGTGTTCTCCCTAGGCAGCTGGCCCAGCTGGGCAGGCACAGATACCAGCTGCAGGCACTGCCAGCACGTTACCAAGCCAGAACTGATGGGCTTTGGGTGGAGTAAGTTTGGGAGAGTCTCCAAAATAGCCCACGCACAAACCTCTGTCGCTCCCATGTGGGGCCTTACGTTCTCCTGAGTGCCCTCGAGCTTCCTCCGCAATTCTGCTGTGGCCTGAAATTAATAAGTTGATCTATGAAAAGCAACATGAGTTTACATCTCAGTTCTGGAAGCACTTACTTTTCTATGATTAACATCACTAAAACAACCTGAATCACCAGAGGCCAGCTGCACTGCCTGCTGATGCGCCGGGATGCACCCAGAATTACCCCGTAAGGTATTTCAGCCTTTGTCTTCTCCAAACATCCTCCTACCATCCTATAGCACCAGGCTACGGAGAGAGATGGCCAGAGATCGTGTCTCCGTAGAGCTTTCCAGGGAAGACACAAGCACAGTGCAGCCCATGGGGGCCACATTCCGCCCCCACCAGAATGGCTTTGCTTGGATATCCATGCAAAGGCTAAGCACCAAGGCAGGCGCGAGAAGCTGGGAGCTGCCCGCGTCAGACAGGAAAGAAAAATGCACATGAACTGCTGTTAACCAAATGTACTGAGTTTGGGTTTAAAAACACATGCTTCTAAAAACATTTCATTTCTTTTTTAGGAAGTCATGTCCAGTCACTGGGGTTCAGCTCAGTTTGCCTTAACTCTTCTCGCTGTAATTAACAGAGGAGCTGATAATTGCACAACAAGCAACACTAACAAAGTGCCAGTCTCGCACTATGATTGTGTGGATTTTGTCAGCTAATCCCAGCAAGCAGTTCAGTAAGTGCTACGATTAGTTTAGACCATTACAAAAGATGCTACATGCTATGCTTCAAGGAGCATGGAATCTAGATGCAAAATTACAGTAACATTCAAATTTATACAGAACATGCACCACTTTTACTACTTTCACTATTTTCAAATAACCTCAGAGGCGAAGACTTTAAAAATCCCCAGGCTACCAGACATCCGTAAATAAGCATTTCTTGATGTACTATTGACCACCTTCAGTAGCTGTTCATCAGAGGCAAGCACACAACAGGAAACAGAGCAACAGAGACCACTCACATTTATTATATTGGTGCACTGTATCTAACAAGGAGAGGCCTCTTAGTTTTGGCAAGGAAACAGTTTTTGTAACTGTTTACCCTTGGACCACTCCAGCTTTCAAAATAAATACTACCTACAACCCAAACACTGTATGGGGTTTGAAAACAACTGTCACTGACAGATAACGAGAGTAAAAAGCAGATTAGTTGTCAAACATACTCACATTTGTTTTTTGTCTGTGAGTATTAACTTCCATATATTTATTGTGTTCAAAATCAGTATGGAAATACAAACAAGACTAGGCAGGACTGAGAACAGTAATATGTCAAAACAGGAAGTCCCAAATTTCACCTTGCAGCTCCATCAGAGCTAACTGACCCAATTCTCTTCAGGCCGTTTTGCTCAGTGAACCTTCTCTACAACAGTCACTCCTATCTCATCTTTTATTTGCTGCTATTGCTTATAACATGCTGAAAGTTAGGAATAGGTGGATGTTAGTTTGGATTCTCATAAAATCACAGCAGAAATCCTTCAGTGCTGACCTTATGAATAAGGTACAGGGCATAAAGTTTGCAGCCCCAAAGTTTGGAACTGATGGGGACTACAGAGCAGAAAATCAATGAAAATGTCAGCAAAAAAAGTGAGGCCAGAAATTATGCTGTTGTATCAAAAGACTTTAAGATTAAGAAACACTTTCTGTGTGTACCTTTGTCTCACCACAGCGGGTGGCTTTCCCCCCATGCCCTCGTGCAGAAAGATCTGCCTTGTAGCCCGCTTTCTCTCGATGGTGATGAATTACTCCGTCATTTTGCACATTGTTCACAAGTCAACGCACGTTTTGAAAAATGCCACTGCACCTCCAACCGTCACAGCACATCTCTAAGCACTCAGCGTTCACAACGGGCATGTGGGCACCACGGGGAGCTGCATGATACGAGATCAGGCACTATTTTATACCTTTACGTGAGTGCGTTGGGTACAAACCTCCAGAAAATCCAAACACCGCGCCTAGCCCCAATGACATTCAAAACTGCAGGGCTACGAGGGCATTTCCACACACAATGCCTGAGGAGTTATGTTAGTTCCCAGGGATCTTGCAAAGCGTTTTTCTCCCGTTACCTTGGTAACTGCTACCTTGGCACCCCTGTTGATAAGCTGCACCACATTATCCGCTTGGCCTTTGTAGGCGGCTACGAGCAGGCGTTCTGAAAGCACGGCGACCACATCCTGCTGGCTCATGAATTAGGAGAGAAAGGTTTCCAGGGCAAGCAGCGGGCGGCTTTCTTCAGTGCGAACACACACGGGCTTCGGAGCATCCACGCAGCCCCTCGGAGACGAGCAAGGGCCCCGGCTCGCCGGAGGGCGCCTTTATTCCTATGCCATCCTCTGGACCTGTGGATCAGAACACAGCACTGCCATCAGCACCATCCCGGAGCCCCGCGCGCTGCCGCAGCTCCCCCCGGGGTGTTTGCCTTCCCATCAGGATGGGAGGGCACCACAGGGAAAAGCCCTGGGGCTCCTGCGTGTGGGATCACTGCATTTCCATGGGGCTGTAGACAAAAGCATGCTTTTATTGTAACCTCATTCATGTGGGACAAAAATAATTAAAGTTTCTGAAAGCATAACCCTCTTCCAGGCTAATCTGTCGTTTTGTGGCTCTTTCTCTCTCTCGTTTTCTCCTCCTCTCCTAGGCTTTACGCCAGCCAAGCTCCAGCTACGTATCTTTGTTGCAAACAGCACCTCAGTCTGTTTTGGCTGAGGGAGCAGGAACAGGTTGTAGTCGCTTGCTGCAGATATAAATACACAACCTCTGCACTGGAAGGACTGAGGACAGGCAGCAGTTAAGGGCAGCTGACCTGACTAGTACAAAATGCTTTGCAGCCTCCTCCAGACCATCCCAAGGAGTTCTGTGCGGGGGCTGCAGCCGGGAGGCGCTGACCTCCGCCGTCATCCCAAACACCACGTTCCCACCGGCGCTTGCATCACTCCACATGGGGCCCAGGAACAGTCATGTTCACGCAAACCAGGCAAAGGGCTTGTGAGCAAGTGCCTCCAGGGAACTACCAGAGCTGAGAAGGAGATTTCTGACACGCTTCCAGAAAGTTTACTTGAAGAAGAGTGAAGAGAGAAAGTTTATCTGAGGAGTTTGAGGGTTCAGAACCTCCCCTTTGGGGATGACTACAGCTTTACCTGTGCTTTGGCAAGATTTCATACCCTAACATTTGTCTCAGTACAGCAAAAACACCTTTTAAGATAGCGAGTGTGTACGCTGATTACATCTTTTCCCCCTCTCTTGAAACAGCAATGCACCCCTTTTTATCACAGACTGGTATTACTGATTTTGCATCGTCTGAGGGTAATAACTACAGGAACTAGGTCATCTTGGAGACTGACAAGGAAATAAAATGCCCTATGTCAACTGTTTGAAGCCAGCCCAGAACAGCAGCAACTGAAAGCCATTAATGCTTAATGCCTTTGATGGCCCCATTAATTGATTGGGTTGTCTCACACCAGCTAATAGTACAAAAACCTCCACATCATCATCCCATCACTTTTTGCTAACAGTTTCAATGGGAAGGTCATCACCTGAGCAGGAAAGAAGGCTTAATTTCTCTCTTCATACTAGGAGGACAATCCCAGGAACAACAAGGAAATGTCCCCATCATTCCCCAAACATTCCCAAACATTCCCCAAACATTCAGTCCCCATCTTCTACATTTTGCAGTCGAGGCCTTTTACCGTACACCCCTCCAGTGTGACAAGTTCCTATCCACTATGCATTTCAGCAACAAGAAGGTACTGTAACCTACATCAGCTGCACAGGTAATAGGGTTCCGTGTCACCAAGGTGATGTCCAAAGGCTTCTGACATTGCAAGATCACTAATCTGCACTAAGCATCTTTCATCACAAGCTTGCCTGTATTAGAACCCCGCTGGTTAATTTGTAGTAGCACAGGAGAGCAGCAGGATCCACTTTGCACTCTTCTGGCAATTTATATAAATGAATCTTAAAATGTTTTATGGGCATTAATTCTTACAGAAAAAGCTCTGAGGAAGTGCATATTGCCTCCACTTTGGAAAAGAACTATTTAAAGGACAGGAAAGTCCTCCAGGATTACTAGAAAAATTATGTCAAAGGAGGAAATGACTCCAGGTAACTGACTCCTGATTCCTAGATACAAGCATTAGGCAATACTATCTCCAGGCAGAATTCTGCTTAGCTTTCCAGTACTATCCTCTTGCTTTTGAGATGACAACACATTGGGAGCAACACTGAATGTGTTTTCAGAGGGACAAAGAGACGAACAAAAACTCTGTGCGATTCGAAAGCAGGGCCCACGGGAGGAAAGGCAGCACACGCTGTGCAGCTGCACTGCTCCTGCCCTGCTCCCGGCCTGACGGATGCAGCTGGGACACCCTGACAGGCAGAGCGTGGGGAGAAGCAGAGGTCCTGGGGCGCTTCGCCATGAGCGCACGCGTCCGCGCATGGCTCTGCCGGCCCCATGCCGCACTGCACAAGCCATATAAAAGAGGTAAGAAATACAGAGGGGCTGTAACTAATGAGTTCATCTATGAAAAGCAACACGAGTTTACATCTCAGTTCCATAAGCATTCTGTGCTTAACATTACACAAACGAACTGAGCCACCAGAGCCCAACTGTGCTGTTCGGAGAGCCCCCATGACCCTCCCTTCAGACCCAAAGCAGCACCTCTGTAACCCAAGAGCCTTTCTCATTCCTTGCCCTTCATGACCATTGCACAGTGCAGGACAAGCCTGTCAACAGGCATCTTTCTGCATGGGCTTTTGGGCAGCAGCATTACCTGTTTCTGTGCCAGCACCTACCTGTGTAATGGTAGCTTCCAAACGAGTTGCTCAATCCCTTGTTTATCGCCATCCTTACACCTAACCTGGCTGCTCATGCCTTTCATAGATGCACTGATAACAAGCTCTGTGCATCTGAAAGCCTATGGATCTGATCCTGCTTAGTTTCCTTATTCCTTTAATTAATTAAAAAAAGAAGAGAGAATCTTATCATGGACATTCTGAGAGATTTTCACCTTCACTGCAAAAACCTCAGTGCAAATATTTTTCTGACATGCTGACACTTCACAAACACACAGTAATGCTCAAATGATTTGGTGGCAGTGCAGAAGTTTAGTGCTGTTGGGAAAAAGCCAAGTGCACAGGTACATACCTGTCTGCAAGTCAAGTGTCAGGAGCTGTACTCACTTTCTGGTTTGATCTTCTGCCTTGCTCTTTTCTGATGACTGCAGTCAGTTCTCTCTCCGAGAGATCATTAGCTTCCTCAGCCTGATTCTGAGTGATCTGCAGTCACAGCAGTGCTGTTAAAACATCTTTTTCCTTCTCCCCTCTTCCACTGATCGAATCACGTGTAAAAGCCAATTAAGGAACTGATTCAGCCTTCAGTCTTTTACAGCTCTCTGCTATGTTGTCTGAGTTTCCTAGTCAGCATTGTCCTTTACAGAAGGGTATCCACATAACGAATCCCCGATTTTGGCTCTTTCACATTGCTGTCCTTGCACGCACTTGGATTATCTGCAGCTCAGAACAGCACGCTCCATCAGAATAGGAAGCCCGAGTGCCTGAGAAGCCAAACATCCCTCTTCTCCTGGGACAGCAAAAACCAGAGACAGGAGCCTTGAGGCAGCAGGAGGGGGAACATCTCCTCACTCCTCTCATCCCAGGCGCAGAAACTCCCCTCTGCATCCCTCAGCAGGAGCTGCCACACGAGAGCAGGGGTATCACCTCCTGCAGGCACAACTCTCCATGTGCCTCACACAAAGCATGTTTGCTTTAGCAGATGCGCACACTCCGCTCAGCCACGAAGGGAGCGGATGCCCAAATACCACCACTAACAACCCCACTGCCCTTGCACACCCAGAGGGTGCAAAAGCAGCGCTACAATGAGCATAACCACAGGCTTCGCCCCAGCCCCTGCGCTGCTGCCCAGTGTCCACAACCAAACCCCTCCTAACAGCCCCAAATCTGGGAGCACCGGCTCCCAGTAACTTGTTTGAAAGAACAGATCGCAGGGGTTTTTCTGTTCGTTTGTTTTTCTGTGTGGATGCTCTTGTTGCCTTCTGGCTCCTTTTCATTTTGGGAAGCAAAGAACATGTGAATATCCCAACATATTCTGTCGAAACAAAACAAAACAAACAAAAAAAGGATTTGGATTTGCTTTCACATTTTACCATAAGGAACCGCCTGCTCTGCTTGCCCATGGCAAAGGTGAGATTACTTACCCAGGGGAGGATGGGAAAACCAGGACCTAATTCCCGAATCCCTCGAGGGGAGCCAGCCAGGTGCGATGCCCACAGGTCGAGGAGCAGCAACGTAGCTCCCCCAAGCAATCGCTCCTGGGAAGGACACGCTCCCTAGATCCGTGGAGCACGGGAAAGGGCAGTCCTGCCATCGCGGATTAGTATTTCAGCTCCACAGCAATGAGGCAACGTCTCCAGATCCTGTGACCCAGCAGCATCTCCCCGGATTTCAGCAACTCAGTGAGTCACCCAGTGCCACGAGGCCCTAGGAAGTGTTTGCGTCTGAGCCGAACACAACAGAGCGGGTGGGCAGCTGGCTCCACCACGACAAGTCTGTGAGCTCTTCAGCTCCCACGTCTCTCACATGCAGCCAAAAGAGCAGGCAGGAAAGCGCAGAACCCGCTCACACCACCTCCCCCGGAGCAGCTCCCTGCCCTCTGAGGCACCTCCTGCCTCCTCACCTCCCTGCCCACAGCAAAAAACACAGAGCAAGGAGGGGTTTGGAGACAGAGGGCTGGTGCAAGGCACCTCAGCGATACTGAAAGGCTGGGACGCCTGGAAGTTCATGACACTATTCCCCCAAGTTCATAAAAAAGGACAAAAGTCACTGTTTACCCTCTGAGGGGAGGGAAGGAAGCTCCCCAAGTTTTTAACAGGTAGAAGCTAATCAAATTTATAAAAAACACAGTGCTAAACAAAGCAATGTGGCAGGGATACTGTGGCAAAACACAGGTCATTCTCAACTAATAAAACCACCAAATTAAATTCATATCTACATAAAAGAATGCTTCCAGAGCTGACAAAATACTTCTGTGCAAAATGCTTCTCTATGTGTCCATTACCATGGGAGCAAGGCACAAGAGTAAAAGAAAAAAAAAATCACTTCTTATTTTCTGGAAGGCATGCCAAATTGTATTTTATCACCAGAAATGACGCTGAACGTTCCAAGAAAAATGCTCACCACCTCCATTTTCTTTCTATGCAATAAAAACAACATAATGAAATTGTTCTAGATTATTTTTGAATATGCCAGTGTAAGTTATGGAGTTAGATCATTTTGTTACAGGAAGGCACACAATAATTAATATTTTACAATAATCAAAACTCTTTTTAAAGAACAATTCCTGTGTCTAATACTGCTCTTCTCTGCTCTCAAAGAAAATGAGTTTCTTCTCTTGCTAGTGCATAACAGTGTATTAAAATACACAAAATGTTCTTTTGCTTGTCTACTGCTCACTGTGAAGTTTGTCCTGCTTTAAATACGACAATCAAAAGTATTGTATCCATTTTAGAATAACAGGGCATTTTTACTAAGGGAGTGGATTGTGTTAGAAAGAATGTGAATGTTTCTTGGTATCTAACCTATTTTATCATTTGCTGCTAGATACAAATCTATCCTTCACTTCTCTCAGATGACTTTTCAAGTTGTTGGATTCTTTTCCAAGACCTACAAA
>NW_010584025.1:302992-321628 GCF_000705375.1 Tinamus guttatus | reverse complement strand
CGTCTGGGCCGGCGGCGGGTCCCGACGGCTGCGCACCCGGACAGATAAAGCCCTCTGTTAAACGAGGCCCCCTCGCTCTACCTCCAGGGTCAGTTCCCTGAGTCCAGGCCCCTCATTGACTGGCAGATCTCAAACAATGTCCGGTTACGACCAAAACCATCCCACAAAGCCGGACCTGTCACGCAGGACGGTTCCACAAGGAGATGGAGACACACGGAGATGGGTGGTGAAGATCAAGGGCACTGTTTCAGGTCATCAGTTAAATATCACTAATCTCCTTACACAAAGGCAATTATTTTTCTTCCCCTCCTACTTTTCTCTTTTCCGCATAATCCTGACCCTCATTATCCAGGACAGATTATATACTTAACATTTTCCACAGTACTTCACTGATTTTTGTTTATCTCTTTAAAGCTCTGGAATATTATTATTCTTCCCTAGCTCTCCCTCAGCATACACATACACAAACATGTCAAAAACATTCAGTAAACTCAAGTTCAAATCTCAGCAAGCACTCTTCAGTTAAAGAGTATTTACATAACAAAATATCTATTGTTTAGTAGGAAACACTGTGTGTGTGCAAACACACGTGCAGGAGATGTCTGGGTCCTATTTGCATAAAAACAGTCAGAAGGTCTTTCCAGCTGACTGCTGTTTAACAGAAGTGTCAGGTCCAAACCTTGGGAACCAAGCAGACACCCAATTGTGATCATGGGAGAGCTCAGTTTTACGTTGCATTCACACACAGTGGGATTTCTGGATGCGAAAATTCTCCTTGGCCACCATCTTCTGCACAGGAGTCATCTGTCAATCAGTTAAAACTCTACAAAAGTCCCACCAAAGCTGACTGTAAAACCTCCCTTGACTCTAACTGGAAGCGGACTGCACTAAAATCCTTTCCAAAATGAAGGCCTCTCCTTCCACCGTACCTCTTCTCTCCTTTTTATTCACAACGAGGAGTCCTCTACTGCAAAAAGCACATTCTGACCTCAGCCTCCCTCATTCACACCAGAGATGGTTTTAAAGACGCTGCTTTTCAGACTGCCAGGAGCACAGGCAATACTTACATTTATAGATTTTCAGGGCCAGAAGGCTCCTCTCTGACAAGCTAGTCTGAACTGGCGCCAAGGCCAAAACTTCTCTTTGAGCTAAGTCCTAACTTTTAAAGAAAGAATTGAAGAGTAATGGTTAGGTAACATCAGAAAATGCTCTGAGTGACAGAACAGGAGAGGAAGAAAAAAAAAAAAGCACACACTCTTCCCAGCTAAAAAGGATTTTCCAGTGAACAAGAGCATCAGAGATGCACTTCCTATTGTAGTTCTTCAAGAGAGCCATGGCTGAAGACAGTGATGACACCCGTTGCTCGTGCAGGGTCCCAGCTGACAGCCAGGGAGTGTGCTGGAACACACAGTGAGTTACGTGGACCAGCATCCCCCACCTCCGCAGTGAATCCATCAGAGGCACCACAAGCACCCGAGATGTTATTTATACTATCACAGTTCCCCATTATTGCTAGGCATCTGCTCGAGCATAAGGATCTGATAAGCAGCATGTCAGGTAAAATATTAATAGCCTGGTCAGACTGAAGACAGTGGTCGCCATAAGATCTGAATGGGAAGGAGACAGACTCCGACAGCACGCGGATGGGAGCACTGAGTGGCCCGGCACACGCTACGGGGCAGCACTTCTCCTCCACACAGCTCAGGGCTGCAGCTGGTGGAGGAGGAGTTTTCCCGTTGTGCCCCACTAACAACAGGGGGAAGCGCAAACATCCACAGATCGGGAACACCCTGGAAAACACGTTGAGCCCCATTGAGAAGCTGTCTGTAAAACACAAGCAAAACCTTAGGCACATGCTGAAACTACGGGCACACGATTCAAATGCTGAAGTGCATTAGCGCTAGATCCAAAACATGCTCAGGACAGAAGGACTTCCTCTGGCCTAAGCAGACTGTGAATGAGGCCTAAAAAGAGTCTCTAAATACTGGGCAGCGTCTTAAAACCATCTCTGGATCCTTGACAGGACAAAGGTCATTCTTTAGCAACTACAAAGTCTGCTAAAAAGGCATAGTTTTTAAAGATCTGATTCTATCTTATCTGTGAGTTTAGACCCAAAGTAGCAAAAAACGCCAAAAAAAACAGGCATCACTCTCTTGGGAAACAGTCTGGGCCTGGACCAGGGTGTTGCAGATTGCAATGCTGCCAAATGCTTTGCTCCAATTACTACAGTTACTAAATTCACTTTTTTTCCTCCCATAAAATTTTACCAGAATGACCTCTAATCTTTCTTAATGTATTTATTAATGTATTGCTGTTGGCAATAATGAAGCATGTGAGATCTTTTCTCATGCATGGAGACCCCACTGAATCCCATACAGCATTATGCATCTGTAGATGTGTGTGCAGCAAGAAGCAAACACGTAACAAAAGGTGCTGATCTTGCATCAGGAAGCCAGAAGCCCACCTCACTGCCAGCTATTTATTTCTAAATTATCATTGAGACTGCATGTTCACAATGCACCTGAACCGAAAAACATGCTCAAATCTGTAAGCCTCTCCGAACCTCTCCAAAAGGGCTCAATTGAGTGCCTTTAAAAGATCTTCTTGTATTAGCGTGGCACTAACTTTATTTTCATTTCCCATAATTTCGATCACATTTCTCACAGCTTGGATCTGTGAATTAATACATTAGCTTTCTCTTCTGATGCACACTGCAGAATATACAGCACACTAGGCAAAAATTAGAATGTTCAAGGATGGCCCCCTTAACTCCGCATTTTTCTTAAATTTTCATTTTGTTGGAAGTATTTTAATCTAATTATCCCGTGAAATAACATTCACTCAAATAAGTAATGCTTGAAATACTAGCTGCAGCTTAACTAAGTTGGGAACAAGTTATGTAACAATAATACTGGCAGGGGGTGCCAAAGGAACAGCCTTCCACCTTCCTCTGAAGTATCTTTGGGTGTCTCTGGAGCAAGCGTCATGCAATGCCTTTGTAACAAGCAGTAAAATAATCTTTCTGGCTTGTCTACAATACTTCTCAGCAACACTACCAACAACAAATCTTAAAAATAGTATTTTAGAATTGTTGAGCTGTATCTCTATAATTATCTGACACCTTGGAAGGGCTTACAGCAAAGGGTCTTCATAGCTTTTAATTATACTTGTGGGAATCTCTCTCCCTGACTGCCAGTCACGTTTTTGTGCCCTTATAGCTTGGAGATCTCTGTTAGCATGGTAGTAGCTACTTAATGTTCAGACAAGAGAAAACAAAGGATTTGCTGCCCTGCATTACCCTACAGTCTTCTCTTTGGTGACTGCTCATTCCTCATCGGTGCCCAGGGGAGGCACTAGTGTACAGGTGCTGGCATAGATCTGGCCGGGGAGTTTATTTCACTGCCAGAAGTTCCTGGTGCTGGAAGGCTAAATCCACTATATATATATATATATATATATATATTTGATTTGCAAATTCTAATAAGCAAATTCAAATTTCTACCATTTTTTCACCAGAACTATTCTCTAAACAGTCCATATCAAAATAATAAAACTCCAGCAGTTACAGTTTTTGGTAGGCAGGCTCTTTCTTTGGCACACTATATATATATATATATATATTTGATTTGCAAATTCTAATAAGCAAATTCAAATTTCTACCATTTTTTCACCAGAACTATTCTCTAAACAGTCCATATCAGAATAATAAAACTCCAGCAGTTACAGTTTTTGGTAGCCAGGCTCTTTCTTTGGCACACCAAAGCAGTGGGACTAACTTCTGGGGAACATTTTGGCATTCCCATCAGTGGAGGTGTGATTTCTCTGCACACTTACCTTTCCTCCTGACTTTTCTTTCCCATCACCAACCACTTCCACTTGACTGAGGTACTTTGCATACTTTCAGGCAATAGCAAATGTATTTATGTTGTGGGAGAACACAGAAGACATCATCTGTCTATTCAGGCAAATATCGTCTTGCCCATAACCAAGTATAATATACTTGATTTTAGCATTTACGTTAGCAGACATTAAAACACTTACTAACTATCTGCAAGATTGGCCCCTCTAAGTATAGTATCCATGAAGGACAACATATACATATGAAATAGTTAAGGATACTTAAGGATTATTTGCTTCATAAATTTCTTTGCAAGCTGTAAAAAGTCAACCGCTGTAGGCTAAACAGGTTTTCCTCAAAGAGGACGTGATCATAAATCAATTCAGGAGCTTTCAGCATGTCTCATGCTTTCTCATTCAGTTGCTAAACCTGAACGGGCTGCACTGAAGGTTGATGCTACTGCCTTGAATTGAAGAGGTCTAGACCTCTCCAACCTCTCTAAACTTCTTGAAGAGATCTAGAAAACTGCGTAATTACCAATTTTTTAAAAAATACCACTAGTATCACTCTAGTAGGCACCTGCAGAATCTCTAGACTTGCCTTGCTTACATAACGCTTGGCAAAGTCTGGCAATCAAAATCCCCTATAATTTCCATAGCAAACATAGTAATGGAATTGCAGCATTGAAAGACTAAAGACTTTCACCACCAAGAGGAAAAACATTTTAAAATAACAGCTTAACTGCACAATTAATTTTTCATATAAGACACTGATGCCTTTGAGTACGGCATTATTCCTGCTTCAGTAAATGTTACAGATCTAATGTATCTGCTCTGCTTCACTGATAATTAGTGTAAGTAGGACCATTAAACATTTATGAAGCAGGTGCCCTCACTGCATAAACAATCTATCAAAGGCAGTTTTAACCATCTTTGTCATCTGACACAACATGGAAACACAGAAGTGTCACCAGGGTAATATTAATTTCAGAAGCATCCAGCCACATTTTCAAAGGGGGCCTGCTATTGAGCAGATGCTCAGTACCCTTGCCAGAATCTCAGTACAACCTTCGAATAATTACCAAGAAGATTGGCAACAGTTAGTGAGGGACAAATAGTCAGCTCTGTCCTCAATAATCATTAGCAGCCAGTGAATCTCTGTGGCCCATTTACAGATCCAAAGCCTTTTCTCTATAATGTTGTACAAGCTGCACCTACAAAAGAGCTTCCTTGGGGTTAATCAGACACAGATGCAACTCAAAACATCATGCACCTTTAGAGAATTTCAGTCCTGGTTCTCCTCTTGCACAGTTTGATACTGGCTGCAGGCTGCTGACTTCCATACTCACACTCAAACAAAGAAGAATTTGTTCTTTGGTGATAAAAAGGAGAGAAAGCACAACTCCCAGATGTTTTCCACGACATCCCATGGTGGAGGAAAGCTATTCGAAGAATGGGATCCACTCAAAATAATCAGGCACTTGAAGCTGATGAAATAAACCACATGCTTAAAACTGCACAAATGCTTATTGGGTGAAGGTTTACCTCATGGAAAAAAAAGGGGGTTTTTAATTCAGCCAGAGGAAATGAAAGTATATAAAACAGCAAGCTATGCTTTAAACATCAATTAGGTTCCACAGAAATGACTAATTCTTTACACTCATGCTCTACTCATGCTCATCTCTTGGGATGAGATGGAAGATCTTTTGCATAGCGATTTTCATAAGGTGAGGCTCAAAGAGCAGCAAAGCATTTCTACTGCGAGCACCTTCTGCAGGGCACCAGCCAGTGAGCGCACTGGCTCCTTCTCAAGATCACCAGTATTCTTGCCTACTGCTTCCTTACTATTATTTTTCTCGTCTTTGGCCTCTTTTCACATACCCACTGCTTTGAAACCAGCATCTTGACCAAGTGCTCCTAACAAGTCTGTGATCAGCTCTACATGATGTGCATCTGGAACATCTGCATACGTACTTTTCATTATCTCTTCTATAAGTGAAGCTCTTTACAAATAAACGTAAGAAACCATCCGGCTCACTCCAGCTACAGTGACATTTAACACTAGCCTGAAATATCTTCAGAAAAATATTAAAAGACAGAAACATTCAGATCCTCTCAGTCAGCCATGCAAACAAAAAAGTTGTATTTTCATGAATTCTTATAGAGGTTGTGTGGCAAGGACAACACTTCTAAGGCTCTTAATTTCTAAGATTTTAATACTTTTAAAGATTCAGTTCTACCACAGAGCTAAGATTTGTTGACAACACAGTTCAAAATTTATCACTTCTATTATAGTAAATAATTTTCCTCTCAAAATATTAATAGATGACTGAAAAAATGAATCTCAGATTTATATGAGAGCAAAAGAAAACATCTGTGATTAATTTTTCAGCACTGCCTGCACTTACTGACCATGGATGACTGAACAAAATTTTCAAGATCATCAAGAACTCAGGATCTCTGGACTCCACCGTGACACCAGATATAAACAAAAGGTTCACGGGGCAGCGTAGGCATCCACCAATGACTCATTTGGCTAGATTCCTTTTCTGTCAAAGGACACAATTCGCATCATCCTAAAATATAGTTCAACTATGTTAGTTTTGGAATCATGTTCCAAAATTTCTTACATCATTAAACTTCATCTTGGATACTAACACCCGAAGTCAGATTAAATGAATCCTTCCCACAGTGTATGGGAGGAACGCTCAGCTTTCTGCAGTTTGCTAGAGGACTGTCCAGATTCACCCTGATAGCTCCCCTCAGCATCACATCACTGTGATTCATTTAAAATTAAAACACTCAGACTAGGAAAAAATACAAAAGCAACCAGGCCACAATATATCAGCAGATCTCAGTAACGACTTGTCTTCTAAATGGATTTCAGCTATAAGAGAGATCTCAGATCACTTTCTAAGCCCTAAGCAGCTTCTGTCTATGATTCCACAAGCCTAGACATCCTCCAGCATCAGCATCATCATTTACCACCTGGAAAGTTCTTTAGGCAGAGCACAGGGTTTTCTAGAGAGCTAATCCGCAGGCTTACTCCTGAAAAACCTAGGAATCATCGCAAATCTCGTTCTACATAGTATGGAGGGCACAGCAAGATGCTTCAAACCACCAGCTCAGGAAAGAATATATTATACCACATCACACACATACTGTATTCAAGATCCTCACAGTCCCTACATGAAACTTTCTCTCATGAAAAGTAAGCTCACTGGAAAAATGTAGGTTATTTCTTCTCTTTGTGCACATCACATTTACCTGTGTTTGCATGAATGTATAGATACGTGACAGACCTGCAGCTCATTTCTATACCCATCAGCCATCTATCAGTTAATGAACAGCACAGAGTTATATACTTCAGTTATTCTGACTCAAAGAAAATGCTTTTCCCCTTCCCTATCCTTTCACATACACCTTCTACATGTAGTGGAGAGGACAAAAATATAATTTTACATCTACACACCTACATGTGAACACTAATACACAAGCACATATAAATGCAGATCTCATTTTTAAGTGAAGCCTACTTTCTTAACAAAACGTTTGGGCTTTTTACATTGACAATTCTACAACCTAAAAATTTGAAGAAACTATTTCTTCAGGTGTTGGTTCTTCATCATCTTCTGTTCCTTCCAGCATTGCAGTCATGGCTTGTATGCCACCAAAATGGCGAGTACCGTTAGCAAATCCACATAAATTGTCATGAACACAGTCTTCTTCAGCAATAAAAAGTATTGCAGGGTCCATCTATCAAAAAATTACGTGTATCACTATGCTCTCCTGTGTCTGAGCATTTATTCTGTTTAAGCATTCAGACAGTAGTGATTCCTTTTTAAATGGAGAATGGAATATATAAAATAAATAGCTGCAGTGTAGGTTTCTAAAGACATATTGTTCAGTCTAGCTTTAATATTGTGGAGATTTTGTTTTCTTTACTTCTTCATTCAGGTATACCAGAAATGTAGACAGCTTGATAGATCAAGGAAAAATATTTAAGATATTTGCTGTTAAGATACTGCTGCATCTCACATCTCACAAAAACTTAGTATCCTAAAAAATATATGCACCTTAGACAAATAGTGCAGCTGGTCAAGCACTTCAAGACAGGAAATTCCCCACACTGCTGCGAGGAAAGCCAGGCACTAAACCTTGTGCTTCTTTTCCTGGCAGAGTGCAGGTGACTTTGAGCCTGAAGGGATGGACTCCAGAGGCAGAGCCCCCTCAGCTGTGAAAGGCAGGGGGGCAGCCCTGGTGAAACACCTAGGCAAGGCCTGGAAACTGCAGTCACCTCCCTTGAGCCACCTCAGCAGCTTTAGGTTTCTCAGCATGGTCATGCACAGTTCAAAATTAAATGACAATTTAAAAAAATCACCAAGAGAAGAGCAAACATCGTGACTACTTTTTCTGTCTCTGCCTCATGCTTCCACTGGAAAGGCTGGTTGCCCGGCTGTGTCCTGGAGAAGACAGGCCAGGACACTCTTCCCATCATTTGTGCTGTAGCTCTCCTGCTTGAGCTGCTGAACACGGCCCACAAAACCAAACACCTCCTCTCACAAAGCATCCATTTACTTTTTATTTCCACTGTGCCTTCATATCAGCCCCAGGAGTTGGTCCCTCACAGGTGGTCTTTGCCCTGACAAACCAGTTTTCCTTGTTTGGAGCCAGCCTCTCAAGGAAATGCCATTTTAAAGTAATGCTTAACTTGATGTGCCACTAACCCGTGGAAACAGAATTCAAGAAGGATGTAAGTGGATACCAAGGGACACAAGAAACTACATGTTTTAAAGGACATAGCAGTGTGATATAAATATTACAACTTGGCTCCTTGTGTAAAACCTCAGCTCCCCCTACTCTGTATTTACTGAGAAAATTTAATGCATTTCCAAATAAGTTTCTTTGGGGCATAATTTTCATGCATTTTAGACAAGGGGGGGAAGCAAACTGCCTTTTTTTTACTCACTCTTAAGGATCTATCAGTTTCTTCTGATGACCATTTTACAAGCTGTGCCTTGCAGAGCAACCTCTGGCTGGGGACAAATGCGATGCCAGGAGCTTCAGTCTCTTTGTGGACCACCAGCAGCAGCAAGTGCAGAACGCTGCATCTAGGGGAGGAGAAACACACCACAAATGGAGCATCCAAATAGGCTGAGTAATAAAGAAATTTAACACGTTGGTTCTTCTGCAAGACGCAACTGCCTGAATACGCCAGGCAGAAGCAGCCATTTTCTCCTGGGGTTTTTGCAGCAGCTTCCCACTACAAAGGGGACAAGTTTAGAGCTGAGGCTTTGCAGTTTGGTTCATGGTAACTGATCTCTGAGAGCACAAAGCAAAGAGAGCTGCACGGCTTCCCAAAGAAAGAAAGAAAGAAAAAAAATCACAGAACCTTCGAGGTTGGAAGCGACCTTTAGAGAGGTCAACTCCTTTTATCCTCTGTTGTATAACTTAATTCACTACTAATTAATCACACTTTTAATAAGTCCTTGCAACTAGGATAAATGTTGGCAGTTCAAGCTGCTGGTTATATGATGCTTCAAGTTTTAAATTGTGTTTTCATTATTTTACTGCAGTATAAACAAATGTTATTGTCATTGGGCTGACAGTGCTGAAAGAGCTGCTTGACCATTTATCATCACAGAAAACCTAGGAGATGGATCAAGGAGGCCGGCATAACCAGAAAACAGCTGATGTTCTCCCCTACCATGGGCAGGGGATGTGGATAACAGAACTAGGTGGCCTCTTAGGTGACCTCAGTCCTGGGAGGATCACGGAGCAACATCCTTCCTAAGGGACTTCTGCCCAGTACAGTGGCCATGCCCTGAGAACGGATCCCCAGAATAGTGTTATTAAAAAATGACATTCTCACCGCAAACATGAAGTGTTGTAGAACGAAGGTCTAATTAAATTGTGTTTTTATTGGCTACACCATTCCATTCATCCCACTAGATTCCCCAGGAACACAATTAACATGATTTCATTTGGGTTGGTTATTTCTTATCTCTACTTTGTAGAAACTTTCCACCTGACCTAAATGACTTAATTTTACACCTACACAAGTAGTCCAGATGGCAATTAATACCTAAAATGCAAACTACAGTTTATGCAATTGCCATAACATGCTGATAACTTACATATTATTTGTTAAAGACTACTTTCAATATCAAATTTATTTCCATGAGCACAGTCCAGAGAGTACCACCAGTCTCAACGGGCCTATTTTTAACCATCTCCATTTAAAAACAAAGCAATGGCTTTTCTAACAGCTTTTAGAACTGCAAACATAGCTGGAAGGCAGAGGTCAACTTTTCCCCCTCTACTCTGCCGCTATGAGCCCCGCTTTCTCAGTGTCTTTGCCGAGAAGGGCGTCACGATCGCAGGTCTGCTAACCAAGAAGCTACCCGGCCAGACAGTCCCTCCAGGGCTTCTCAGAACCAGAATATGGAATAAGCTTGGTTCTGTCAGTAAAGCAAAGTACGACTCTGAAGCAAAAGAGACACCAGACCTGCACCATAAGAAGGATGGCTTAATCTTCTCAGGTCTTCCAAGGTAGCTATGGACAAAGTCTTGGGAAGGGACCCCATGATTAGAAGCGAACAGTCCACAACACGGGTAAGTTTTGACCTCTCAGCTGCATCTAGTCGTCCCTCAGCATCAGCAGCTCCCAGGGCAGCCTCAGAAAGAGCCCTCACGGGATTGACTGCTAGGGTTTGAAAGAACTGGATATTTTTCTCAGTAGAATAAAAAAAGCTAAAATTCTAAACTCTTTCTCCTACTTAGCCCCAGCATACCAGGTATCTACTATCACTACTACTATCACTAGGCATAACATACCACGTTTCCCAGGTACAAAAGCAGTTTATCGTAAATTCCTAACAGCTCCTCCTATCAAGTCCAATCAAATAAACCTCAAAAAACCTTCCAAACTGTGTAAAACTCACAATGCAAGCTTGTATCGGTACACAGAAAATTTAAACATAGCTAAAACTAAGGAGTGCTTCCATACACACAGCATATGTTACCTGTTTTTTACAGGTACTCCTACATGGACAGTCTTCTGTTTTCTCTAAGCACTTAAGTAGTTTGTTCGGGGAAGATCTGAACTGAAAGTCACTGCTGCCAACTCGGATATACACGCCTGTTAGGGTGAGAGAAACCCAGCAGAAAATAGACCTCCGCAGAGAAGAAAACACATCCAGCCTCTCTTCCACACACACGTTTCACTTAGGAGACCATGAATTGAATGTTTTTATTCATACCTCATCTTCCGCTGTGATAGAGTTGGGGGCAACCAGGGTAGGACTCATTTTGTTACTCTAAGGTACTTCCTTTACATTTGAATAAATAAGAGTTTGATCTTCACATGCAAGGCAGTGTTCAGAATGAATATTATATAACATTTGAGGAGGCAGACATAGCGCATCCATTTTTTTCCCACATTACAAACTGATGTATTAAGTGCAAAAAAAAAGATTAAAAAAAATAATTCAAACTGAACAGCATGGATCTCGCTTGCCATCTCTACAGGATACTGCTGTCTCTTTGGGATGTTCTTTTTCTTCCCTCTGCTCTGCTTCTATCTTTTCAATCTCCGGGCAGTCATCGGTGCAAATCTGCTGCCAATAACACACGTTACCTTCCCTCTTTTGGACTGAAGCCCCTAAACGTTTCACAGGCTCCTCCTTCTTTGTAGGGATTCTGATCAACGCTTTTTATTTCCTCCATGGAACTTTAACTCAACAAGATACTTTTCCTCTTTTGTCATTTACATATTGCAAAATACATTTTAAATGTACAGGTAATTCAGCATGCCCTTACAACCAGTCTGTGAAAGCTACTGATCTTGATGTGTTTACTCTGGATTCTTTAATGGAAACATGGTTGGAACCTGTGTGCTGGCAGACAGGTTGGAGAGATGCAGAAATTACCCTGGGCTCAGTTTAAATCCCAGGCATTTGCTACCCATTTCTGTAGGCACCACAGCAAAGCAGGAGGCTCCGAGTGCGGCTGCCAAGGCAGCAACACCAACATTTTCAGGCCCATCCTTCTCAGCACACAGAACAGCCTAGGAGAAACCATCCCCATGGTCAAGATGTGCCAAGCTCCTGACACCAAAGAAAGGATGACAAGTCACAGGAGGTCCCCAAAAACAATGGCAACCAACTTCTGTTTGCTGTGGTAGGGAAAAGGGAGATGGTCATGAGAGGGAAGGTAGTTCTCAAAGAAAAGGAGAAAACTCTTTGCAGAGTAGCAGCATGGTGAAATCCAAACATTACCAACGTTAGTGACAGACGTTACAGTGATGGATGCACAAGTTGTGAGACAGAAATTCTGGAGGTGGTTTTAACAGCACAGATGTCAGACGGATGCAAAAGGACTCTGCAAGTTTTAAGTCCCAAGCGGACACAGTCACCTAAAGGATGCCTGTATTTAAGATATTCTTATCATGAATTCAAGCAGCAAGAAGGACTTGAGTGTTTTTCCAAATTACCAAAAATTTGTAATTACTGGGGAGAGCCTGGAAAAATGGAAAGGGACATTTAAGGGATAGAAAAATTAACCACTGACATCTCCATGTCCACAAGAGCATGTTGGAAATAAAAGACAGATACTTCTGGTCCTCAAGGACAACTAGTCAGGCATGTGGCAACACAAGACAGTGGCTGATTTAGTGTTTATCTCAAGGCAAAATAAAAAAAAAGGCAGAGAAAAAGATGACAAAGAAGAAGGGCACGACCGTACGAAGCAATTACGGAAAAGGCAGACGGGGCAGGATTCTCGAGCAAGCTGCTGAGGCGGCAGGACAGCCTGGAGAGGACAAGAGCGGGGAGCACGAGCGTGGGCAGGAGTCCAAGCACAACCCGGGGACGGGAGCGCAGGCAGACGACAAATCACGGGAGGATGAGAAGCTCCAGCATGTTAGGCCCTTAAAGACTATCACGATGCTTGGTGTATAAAAGAGAAGCAAACACACCCCTAAGTGCTAGACGTATGAATTATGTTATTTCAATGTCCGCTTAATCCTATGTTAAGAAATTTCCATTTTTAAGCTATGCATTTCCTGCATTAAGGCTCTCTGGGAAACCTGAACGTTTCCCTTGCCAAGGTTTACCCCACACAACAAGATCCCACATAAGATGCAAGAACTATCTGGCAGATTGCCATGTTAGATTAGCTGATCAGAAGTTTTCCCTTTCCCCCACCCCATCCCCCATGTTCACTACTTTAAATAAAAGACTACAGTTACTCTAAGTAGGAGTAGTGGGAGAGATTTAAAAGGTCCGAAAAATCGATGCTTATTGAGAAAATTCCAGATACAATTTAAATTGCATAGAATATATTTATTTCAGAGAAAAACGTCTTGCACATCTATCATATCCTTTCCTTGGGAAGAAAAAAGAAAAAAAAATCCCTTCTTTTTAGCATGGCTAAATCTGTCTTTTGCGGCATTGATGTTTGGGATATATTCACCTTGTTTTCCCTTCATGAGAAAGTTAGATAAGACAAGAACCAGCCAGGCAAAACAAAAGATATAGCGGAATATTCCCTTAAAGAATAACATAAAATTATTTAGTCTGCTGGTCCCCCTGCACCTGCCATCATAAAACAATATGGGCCATATTTAAATAAGTATTTATAATAAATTATTGCATCTGTATAAAAAAACATCAGATTTGCTTAATGCAAATGATACAGGAAAAACAGATGCTTCCCAAATTTGAAAAATGCTTGGAAGCCCATTGAGGAGGAGGCATTTTTAATTTTTTTTAGCAGGAAAAAAGGTGATTACATCCTGCTGCCTTTTTGCCTTAGTTATGCAGGTATTCCTTGAGGAAGTTTAATCACTTTTTTTTTCTTTTTTCTTCTTCTTTTTGTTTAATATTAAAATAAGGAAACAATTTGCATCTTGCAGTAAATGTGGACTTCCAAGTAACTCCTGTGCGCCAAAATGCCACAAACTTTGTTGTTGTTGTTATTTTTCCAGAGTAGAGACTCATTTTTGATTTACTTTTAAAAATAGTTAACTTTGCTTGAAAAGATGCTCAAAGAGATGCTCTATCATCACAGCAGAGGATGCAGCAACTTCATACTTGTTACTCTCTGCCTGCCTCCCTTCACATAAATTAATTTTGAAACATTGAATTTAGCAGGCACAGACCCTTTTTTTGCACATTTTTTTTTTTGAGAGGGAGGGGTATGGGGGGATGGTGGAGGGGAATTTTGAGACGAGCACATTATGTGCATCTGTTTCTGCTCATACGGGAGCTTTGAATGATTCAAAGGTGATTTAAAATAAGCAATGTTTGTGAACTAGCTAATTTCACCTCTGAACACCTTCCCAAGAATAAGTTACCAAGTTTCTTTCGTTCTGTTTTCCAGAAGGCAGAAGCTTGTTTCTAAAGTAGTAGAAATTCTGCATCTTTTAACAGCAGGCCATCTTCATCTAAGAAAGCCACCTTATTCTTTGATGCTTGAAATAATTAAAAACAAAAAACACAACCGTGATATATAAGGGAGAAAATTCTAACCAAGATCAACAGGAAAACCTTCATTTGCCACAGTAGGAGAAGAATTTTGAATTTAAGAAAATCTGACTTCAAAGCAGCAACAAAGCTGAGCCTCAGGTCGAACGGCTGCCAGCAGCGCGATGCATTTTGCTCCCAATTAAAAGCAGCCAACGAGCACAGAGTTCATTTGGACTGTGCACACGTAAAAGCGTATCAACCAAGAGCTACATAACCATCTTTAGCCCAAATCACTGCCTGTTACACATGCTCCCTGTATTGCAATGGCATAAAAAACAGTGATTACATTCTAAGCGAGCAGGATTGTTCCTCTGTAGAGCCATCGATTAAATCGCTTGTATACCCCAGAGCAGTTAATAAAAAGCAAAGGATCCATTTCACTACCTTGGCCATTTAAGTGTCTTATCTCCACCTGATGTACTTGGCCAAATATTGTAACTGATGTTCAAAAATAAAGTGATTTATGAAGGAAAGACCACTAAGGTTGGAAAATGTTGATATTGATGTCACAGCTCTTATTTTTTATCTCCTAATCCTAGGAAATACAAGTGTGTTACATGTTTAACAACAGATTGGTGTACACAAGAGGACCTTAGAAAATCAGCTCTTTACAAAGAAGTGGCCTGCATCTCCTCCATGCATACCCTGCACAGCCTGCAGAGCTTCAGCACAGAGAAGCACCACTTTTTGCCTGGGAAGATCTGGGTACGTGGTAGACCTGCCTGGTCTACGTCTAAGAAAGTGCACTGGATGCTTGGTGCCTGCCGACTGTTGAGTAATAGGTATCACCAGGACCTGATGCACTGCATTTCTTCCAAGATGACTGAACTTACCTAATGATTTGTGTGGAAAGGCTGAACTCAGGTGAAGTTACAGCAGTCCCCAATAACAGCAGCAGATGGAGGCACTGACGAAACCCTCTCCCAGGCCAGGGGAGGGCGGAGGAGATTCTGCACAAAGACCCGCGGTCGCAGCTCGGACCTGGCAATGCCCAGGGTGGGCAGATGTAATTTGGCCTCCGTGTTCATTCTGGCCTCCGTGTTCATTCGTTCATTCAGTTCTTAATCTCTGCGTCGAGCCCGCCCACAGGGGAGACATTTAGCATCAGCTTTCACCTCCTTCGATTAAGCCTACTCACTTAAGCTTTTCCGACTAACTTAAATGTGTCCAACTAACACTGCACAGCGCTGGTGAAAGAGCCACTCCACAACTGCTCCCAGATTCTACTGATCCGCCTAGGAACAAGGGAGAAGCGAAACACACAACCCTGGAGCCTTTGGCCACCTTCCTTGGAGTTCCTTTCCCCTCTCCACTCATCGCATTTTAATCCTGCACAATTTCCATGCAAGACCTTAGTGAACGAACATGAGGAAATGCCATGAAGTGAGGAGGAGGTAATGGCGGCGTGCTCTCAAAGCCTCAAGACAGTTACGGTCCTGAATAAACCTCACCTAACTTCAACCCTATAACAGTCTAGACTAGGCTAAACTTGATTTCTAATTGCAACTCACCTCTTCTAAGATAGTGTGAATCCCACACACAGCAACAAATAGGCCAACCATTAAAAAGAGCACTTTGCTATTGCAAGGCTTCCCTGTCTCACACAAATGGCTAGAAAGGGTTTGTAGGCTCTGCTAAACTCTAATTGCAGCCTTGAGCCCACACCTATGTGCTCTGCAATCCCCAGCACCTTATAACCGCCTTATAACCTCTGTTCATTTATCTGCCATTTAGGATCTTTAAGCAAAAAACACATTCCTTGTGTCACGTGGAGTATATCCAGTCTTACAGATGCTAAACTTAGAGCAGAAAATACGACTCTTGGTCCTATTAACTCACTGGCTGTTAACTTTGATAAGGCTTGTATTTCTCTCCAACTGTTGATATCCAGACAGTTGTAGGCTTCTTAACAATTGTATTTGCAAACAGCTTTCTGATCCTAAAAGGGATCCTTTGGGAATCCTAGAATAGGTGTTCTTGAACCTTGTCCATCACCAGCTATCTGTAACACAGCGTCTGAAGAAGTCAAGCTAAGGAATCTGTCTGCTGGGCCTCATGTCAGTGGCTTAAATACAATCAACAGGATTGCCAGGCAGCAATACAAGTTCAAAATTTAAAAAGAACAGTTATTTTCAATCCAAAAACATATTTAACTGAATTACAGCATTTCTCCAGACTCCCTTCCTTCCCGTTCTTTTCACCCCTTTTCACAAGGAGAGAAAATGAGCAAAAAAAGAGAGAAATTTTCTATGTAAGACATATAAGCACATAAAAGGTAGACACTTCGAAGATACGGCTGCCAAAGAAACATTAATTCTGCTAACTGCACTTTTACTGTGCAGGATGAATATTAAAACCATAAGTATATGGTAACAGAATACAATACACAGGCACTAGAGCACTGTTACTATTCTTCCAGGAAAACATGCCACAGGAAAATATTTATGGACTGCATTTTATTCTTCTCTCTTTAAATTCTTGGTGATGAACGTAACCAGCCGTGTCAGTTTCATTAAGAACTCTGACATTTCAGCTAGATGTTTCACAGATTTATGCCCCTCCATCCAAAAGGGGCAAAGGAGAGAGGCGAAGATGAACAAAAGGGCAGAGAGCTGCGTGAGCGTGGGAATGAGGTGCCCTCCACATTAAAACAGAGTGACTCCAGATAACTACAGAACGGTTACCTTGCCAAATGCCACTTACTCAGAGCTCTTGAAAACATGTCGAGTTCAGGAACAACAGGTATAGAAACCCACGTAACAAATCAAAAAGTTGTCAGATTTCCTCCATAAACTATGTCCCACGCTCAGGGATGTGATGATATTCTCTTTATGGCCTTGTGTCAAGGCACAAGCGGGGTCCACACTAGAACACTCACAAAACAAATAAGAAATTCCATCAGATTTTCTGCTTTATTTGTTCTCTTGAGAGGAACTAATAAAGATACTACTTTGAAGCTAGCTCACCAGATCCTGTTTAAAATAATATAAGCAATAAGGAAAACGGTGTACAAAAATGTTTGCTTGCTTTTTGAATCAATAAACAGCTCCAATAAAAATCACTATATTGTATTGCTATATTGGAACAGGCTATTTCCCATTCTCAAGCCTTTTTGTCTCAGTTGGGCATGTACTGTTACTAAATTCAATGTGGGAGGCAATACAAGAGGCTACATATTTCCAAAGCATCCAAACAAACAGTGCATCCCCTCCTACATTTTGCAATCCCCCTCGATATCCAAGAATAGAAACTTCCACAACTACAGCTGATACAACTGCATTTCACCCAGCTTCAGACTTCCCGAGGGAAACCGAACACACAGTGGGCTCTTAAGTTCCTAACGCGAATTCCTTGGAGTTTGGAGCAGCGAACTTACCTGCCACAGAAGTTAGACATTAGGAGGGTTCATTTAATCAAAAGAACTAATTTTATACGTGATACAAGAAAGACGAAGTCTCACAGTCGGAGGACAATAAAGGCACAATGATTTGCATAGACTATACACTTCACAGAAAAATTTGAAATTTCCGTTCCTTTGCCAGGCAGAGAGCATCTTTCCGTAAGTGAGTATTTAGCATAAAAAAGAAGAAATAAAGGCACTGAAAACAGTGAATTGTTGAACGGGCTTTTTTGAAACAACCTGATCACTACTTCACAAGACTATGCTAAGCTGCTTTTAGGAAGAAATCAGAGTTCAATTACAACGTAGAAAAACAGTATTTTACAATAGTTTATTACTTACTTCAAGAACTCCACCTTAAACATCAACTACATAAGAAAAAAGCACCACCACAAACATCTTTTACTTTTTAAGAGTTAACCGACTACTTCCAGTGAGATATCCTTTAATGTTTTCCAAGTAGCAGGCCTCAGACTCGCATTTTGTTTTTACTCCTGAACTGGAGAAGGAAGACGACATGTAGAATTAGTTTCTCCACTCTAAATTATTTGGGTAAGAACCTAATCTAAACTAAAGATATTTTTAACAAAGAATTCCTCACTATATCAGCAAGAAAGGATTTGGTCCCCTGAAGCTTATGACTTCTGTAAAATCCACATCCACATTTGTAATCTCTTTCCCAGAGATTAAGGCCCCATGGCCTTACTTTCTTTCAAATTTCAGCAGCGATTAAGCATTGCTTCAACAATTTTATATACATTGTTGCTGTTAAATTACAGGAAACATATGTTGAGAATACATTGCCAACTTCCTACTTATCTATATGTATATTTCTGAATCTGCAATTTGTATTTTAAAAGCACTGGTGCT